>CM042256.1:44666369-45163869 GCA_023566225.1 Romanogobio albipinnatus
TGATATTTTCTTTGTTCCTTGGCTGCGGTCTCCTGTGCTGTAATGCATGTTTGTAGCTTACTGTGACTTGTATGCCTCGTGAGCACCACGTTAAATGAAAACGGAAATAAACGAAAAACCAAAGTAAGTCTTGCTACATCACTCGACGCCATCAGCATTTAGCTTTGTCCAGAAGTCGTAGCTTGGGGTGCTCAATGCCACCCTAGCCAGAACCGACCATGTCTCTCCACGGAATGAGATATAACGATAGACACCACTGTAATGAGTGCATTTCTTTTTCTGATAATCTAAAAGGACGTGGCATAATGTCTGACGAGCTTGTGCTCAGCTAAAGAACTGTTCTAGTTCTTCTTCCATATTGGCCTCCGGTACCATTTGGTCCAACTCGCGCTCGCCTCTTCCGTGATTGGCGGCGGCCGCCGGACCGGCAGAAGCCAAGAACCAGGGATGGTCCAGGATCTCACGGGAGGTGAGGCGTTCCGCCGGTTCTCGTCGCAGGATGCTACGGATGAGGCATCGTGCCTTGGGCGTTAGCGTCTCGGGGATGCTGAACTGGCCGCGACGGATCTTGCTAAACAGCGAGCTGGGCTCCACGTCGTGGAACGGATAGCGGCCCACCAGAATGGTGTAGAGCATCACGCCTAAGCTCCAGACATCCGCTGCCTTACCCGAATAGCTGCCATTTGCATTGAGGATTTCTGGGCTGACGTAGGCTGGACAGCCGTGTTTGTCCGAGAGAGAATCGTCACCCCCTTCTAGGAGGTACGTATCCTCCAAACTCTCCAATTTTACAAGGCTCCTGGGAAAGACAATAAAGAATCACATTAAAAACATATTTGAAGCATATGCAATATAGATGCAACAGTTAAGTGGCAACATCAATGACCTTCAAAGAGGAATGAGCCTACACTCATATATATATATATATATATAATAAAAAATAAAATAAAAAAGGCGCTATGGCACTAAAAGTGGTTCTTGGCTCTCTACCATAGGGGAACCATTTTTGGCGCTATATAGCACCATATCTTAACAGGTTCTTTATATGGTAGCGGTGCTATATAGCACCTCAGTCATCCCAAAGAACCGGCGAAGAATCGCTGAAGAACCAATGAAGCACCAAGATTTGGTGCTATACAGCACTTAAAGTGGTTCCCCTATGATTATGAGCCAAAGAACCAATGCTATATAGCACCATATTATTTAGAGTGTAGGGGTGTCACAATATAATCGCAATACCAAAATACAACAATATGTATCGGGGATGGTGACATCTGTATTGTGTATGGTTCAAAGAGTTTTAGTGTCAGTACTACACTGAACTACTATATATAATATTGAATATAATATATAATAATGCAATATGGGAATATTTGTGGGTTCTGATAATACCATTATTTTAAATATATCTAGCAAGTGACAGAGTGCAAGTATATTCATCTAAAATAACTATTTTTAGCTTCAGAATCATGAATATTTTTATTCTGGTGTCACCATTGTCCTGTGCATGGGGTTACCAGCACAAAGGCCAAGCCTATTCATTATACTAAATTTAGCGCTTTAATAAACAGTGCATTTTTTGTTAACCTTTTACCATATGTCTTGGAGTATCGCAATAATATCGTATCGTGATATGTATCGAATTGTGATGAGGGTATCGTTACACCCAAACTGCATGATACATGAAATGGGAAAAATTCAAGATGGATTTTTTTTAAATATTCATTTAAATCCATAAAATGAAAAACACAAAAACATTTGCGCCGAATATGCCTGCGTCCTTACTATTATATTAGGCGAAAACAGTATGTTAACAGAGTAGTAGGTCCGAATTCATAATATTCATAAAAAGTAGGCGAAAAGACTACTTCCGGTGAGATTCTGTAGTGAGCATTCATTGGACACTTTACTATCCCATGAAGCCACGGGAGAGGATTTCCAAATGGAAGTGAACTTTTTGCAAATGGAAGTGATGACAATGACAACATGGCAGATGTAGTACGTCCGAATTTCATTCGCACTACAGTTCATACTACACAGAAAGTACTTTTTTTTAACGGTCGCAAAGTACATTTCAAACCAAATGAAGCACATACTATACAGTATGCGATTTCAGATGCAGCATTCGTCATGCTGGCTTTTAAAATGGATTATACAAAAATTAAACAAGCTATCAAATTTCAATGGGAAATGACTAACAAAGTACATGAAATGGAACAAATTCAAAATATAAAACCAACTACAAATGTCTATGACCTTTAACACAAAACTATGACCTGGCCAAAAACAATTTGATCATTTTAATACTTCAAAATCCGGCAAATCTAAAATGAAAAAACCTTTCAAATCATATTTTCCTCTGCTATAGTTATAGGATAGTAGCTTTTGACAGCAAAGCATAAATGTACTCGACATATTGGATGGTAAATCCCTTGCATAAAAAAAAGCAATATAAAAGATAGCCTCTGGACATTCCTGCCACTGTAATCCAGAGGGAAATCTGGAATTCATCCTTGGAATTATAAAAAAGCAGGAATAATGCTGCACCACAGATGGAATTCCTTAAACCGTCACTATTTCCCTGTGATCCTAGTTTTTCCCCTGTAATCTTGTAATTTGCACAATAATGCAAAACATAAAGCGCACAGATGATAAACAATCGGCTATATATTTACAATACATTCACAATGAATACTGTGATATTTTAAGATGCATGTCAGACTAGTTTGCAGTTTTTCTTGTCTTGCACATATGAGCGCATCAAGACGTTTTAATAATGCCTCTGATTTAAACTAAAGAAGTTCAAATCATGTGCATAAATCAGTTTAAACTGTTTCTATAAATAGATTCATAACTATGATTCGTTTGCACCATAAACTTAAAAACAAGTGATAATTTGAAAAAGATTTGAAGAAAAAAAAAAGCAAGTGAAAATGTTACAATTCATCGAATTTCTAATCGTGATTACAATTACGGATGCCACAATTACGTAATCGCTCAAAGGCGCAATTACAATTTTTTTTTTTAAATTTCCATTGTTTTAATTTTAGTTTTAGTATAACAATACCATGCATATTTGTACGTGTTGGATTTAAAAAAAAAAAATCAAACCAATGTATAGATGACATTTGAGGCTTAATGCTATAGAAAAGCAATACAAATATAGCATGCAGTCGCTTCAAACAATGGTATAAAGCTATTAAAAACACCATTCAATGTAAATTGTGATAATCATAATTAATAATCGCAATTACAATTTCAAGGGAATAATCAACAATTATGTTTTGTCATAACAGTGCAGCCCTAATATATAATATATATATATTCAGCAAGAATGCATTAAACTGATGAAAAGTGACAGTCAATGTTACAAAAGATTTTTATTTCATAAAAATGCTGAACTTTCTATTCATCAAAGAATAATGTAAAAAGAAATGTATCATGTTATCCAAAAAAGTAAAGCAACTGTTTTCAACATTGAGGATATTAATAATAATCTTTGTGGATGATAAGTTTCATGAGCATCAAATCATCATATTAGAACGATTTCTAAAGGATCATGTGACACTGAAGACTGGAGTAATTCAACTTTGGAAGAAAAGAAAAAAAACATTATAACAAAAATATTCAAGAAAAACATTATTTTTTAAAGTGTAATAATAGTTTACAATATTATTGATTTTACTGCAAGTATGAGCAAATAAATGCAGCCCGTGAAAGAATAAGAGATTTCGTTCAAAACCTTTGAAAAAAAATCTTACTGACCTCAAACTTTTATAGAGTTATGCAAGTCACTTCATGTGCACTTTTGCTCGTGTGACATTGCTTAATTGTCAAAAAGCTGAAAATCGCTGAGAGTTCAGCTACAATCGCAAAGCCCAAGTTACAAACAAAGGCAAAAAATAAAAACAACATATGCAATGAAAACATCTTTGAGGTCTTTTGCACACTTTTGCCTCGTGACTCAGATTCTGAATCAGAAACTATGCGAATGAAACCGTACGCCCACTGAGTCTCAGCGAAACACCCAATCCTCGGAGCTCAAAATAGTCATGTTATTTTTCATGACAAGCGGTATCTTGCTGCGTGGATGGGTTTCACGGTGTCTAAATTACCTGAAGGTCAGAAATGAACGGGGTGCCCCTTCTCTGACCTGAACTTGTGACCCGTTTCCATGCACCGGCAGAATGCCGCTGTGCAAAGAGAACACGGCATGCTGGAAATATTCTCTTAATGACATGCAGCATATGTGAGTCACTCACAGCTCCACGGCGCAGCCGAGTTACACCGGGTCAAGAGCCTGCAAAGAACACCAGCCTACACGAAAGCAGGGAAAACGGAGGAGGACACGTGGACGCACGCACTATTACATTAGTGAGTGATTCCAGACAAACTGCACTGCGGTCTCTAGCGTGTGACAGTAGAACGTTACGAGCGTCCTTCATGACATAACCAGGTCAGAAACCCACTACGCCGAAGAATGCAGTTCTGTCTGGCTCGTTTTCCTCTCTGGTTCCAATCTTGGTGCGCCCTTGGTGTTTGATTTCTGGCCAGGGTAATACTCACCACCCTTGGCCACGTCTACTTGTGCTCGTCTGCAATCACTCACTGAAAGGTGGACGGCTGACGCACCAGACCACAGAGCATGGGAACAGTAGGGTCACCGAGCTCGCATTTTAAGCACCGGGCAACGTTCTCCATTTCCATCGAGCGAGCCAGAGGGAATCTAGCTGAGCTGACTCATTTGGCTAGTGGGGCAACTGCCGTTTAACTTAAACGGGAAGGCCACCCAGATTCATAACACACACTTGGGATTATTTTAGACTAATTTTACTGCCAAACACATGGCCAGGTTGATTTTTAAAAAGTCAACATGCAATGCCTTCAAAACCCATTTTACTATCACAGCGTGACAAAAAGAAAAACAAAACAGAGGATGGGACCATTGTCCCATTATCCATTGGAAACTGATCGGATAGCTAAAAGTTGGCTAGAGGGGTTGGAAAATATGAGGGCTTGTCAAAGTAAATGGGATTTTGAAAAGAGAAAAAAAACTAAACAATTTTTTTTTTTTAAATCATAATAGCATGAAGAGTAGTGATGCACCGGAAAAGGGCTGTGCAATTAATCGTAACTGATTAACGTTTTCGGCTTCCGAACGATTATGAAAAACGATCATTCAGCGGTGCACTTAACATCCAAATCAGCCGAATAAGTGAGCGTTGCTAAACTGTCGGACGTGCCTGATATTAAACAGTCATTCATTTAAAAGCGCATTAAGCCACGAAAGAGACACTAGCCACATTTACACTACCCTTCAAAATACGCCCAATGGAAACGCACCAATTCCGCGAAAACTCCCATATATCCCAGAAGTTTTTACGCTCGCACAAGGTGGTTTTTCAGGCAATTCGAAAAACGAAATTTTCACAAAACTGCAATGGAATCGTTTTTTCTTCGCATTTACAGGTCACCTGGCGTACGTAAAAGTCGATCTTTCGGTATGTTTGGACAAAAGACGAGACAGAGTTCTTTATTAAACTCATAAAAGACACTAGAATTACAGGAATACTGATTCTAAACAACAAAGAAATGCCACAAATGATCATGAAGACCTTGAAGCAGATAAGAGGGAGAAACACCTCATACATGCCGCTCCCAAAGGGGCTTTCCTTGCCATTAATGCCTGGATAACACGCCTACGTCTCCTTCCATTAATAATGCGTGCGCACAGAGAGAGCCACCTGGGGAACAGTAGCCGCGTTCCCATTACAGATTTGCGCAAAAATAAAAATTCTGTCATTTACTCACCGTCAAACCGTTCCAAACCAGCAAGACTTTCATTCATCTTTGGAAGACAAATGAAGATCTTTTTGATGAAATCTGAGAGATTTCTTTGCCTCCATTGACAACTACGCAACTACCATTTTGACGCTACAAAAAGTTCATAAAGGGATCGTAATCCATATGAATTGAGCGGTTTAGTCCAAATTTTCTGAAGAGACTTATTTAGGCTATTATTCACACAAACATTTATCAACTCATCCGCTTTGGTACACGAAAGCTCAAGCATACTAATGAGGCAAGAACCAATGAGGTTCATTCTCGTATTACGCAGCACGTTTGAGCTTCCGCAAGAACCAATGAGGTTCCTTCTCGTATTACGCAGCACATTTGAGCTTAAGTAAGAACCAATGAAGTTCATTCTCGTGTTACGCATCACGTTTGAGCTTCAACAAGAACCAATGAGGTTCCTTCTCGTATTACGCAGCACATTTGAGCTTAAGTAAGAACCAATGAGGTTCATTCTCGTGTTACGCAGCACGTTTGAGCTTCAACAAGAACCAATGAGGTTCATTCTCATGTTACGCAGCACGTTTGAGCTTCAGCAAGAACCAATGAGGTTCATTCTTGTGTTACGCAGCACGTTTGAGCTTCAGCAAGAACCAATGAGGTTCATTCTCGTGTTACGCAGCACGTTTGAGCTTCAGCAAGAACCAATGAGGTTCATTCTCGTGTTACGCAGCACGTTTGAGCTTCAGCATGAACCAATGAGGTTAATTCTCGTGTTACGCAGCACATTTGAGCTTCCTCAAGAACCAATGAGGTTCATTCTCGTGTTACGCAGCACGTTTGAGCTTCAGCATGAACCAATGAGGTTCATTCTCGTGTTACGCAGCACGTTTGAGCTTCCTCAAGAACCAATTAGGTTAATTCTCGTGTTACGCATCACTTCTGAGCTTCTGCCAAAACCAATGAGGTTCATTCTGTTTGTCTACTGATCTCAATGTTTTTATGTTTATAAAAACCTACATTCAATCTATTCATCATATAAAGAGATGTAGTCTCTACAGAACATTTGTACTAAAACGCTAGTTTTACGATCTCTATGAACTTTTTGAAGCATCAAAGTGGTAGTTGCATAGCAACTCAATTGAGGGACAGACATTTCTCAGATTTCATCAAAAAGATCTTAATTTGTTTCAAAGTTGAGCAAGTTGTGTGGGTTTGTTATGCATTGAGGGGGAGTAATTAATTTTTCATTTTTGGGTGAACTATAAAAAAAATAAGGGGACAACCCCTTCTCAATAGGAAATACACCTGCACTGGAAATAAAACTGTTTGTCAAGTCAATGTAATGCACCATGATATTTACCATGCTACAGTCACAGTATGCAAATAATGTGCTTTCCATGCAAAACAAATCTCTGATTGAATGTGCATGTTCTGTATGAATGCAACAACTTTATTAGGGGCGTCTTTACCTGTCCTCGTTCTTAAAGACGAACTTCCTCAGCTTGAGGTCTCTGAGGACCAGGCCGTTGTCGTGGCAGTGCGCCACAGCTGATGCTATCTGATGGAAAAGTCTGGCAGCCTCTTCCTCTCGTAGCTTCTTGCAAGTGCGAACGAAAGAGTGCATGTCGCCATGGCCCCTCTCGAAGAACACGTACGCTCGTGTATCCCCCAGAAGAATCTCCACTATCTGGTTAATGTGCTCATGGGTGCCCAGCACGAAGTAAGCAGCTAAGGACTCCTGGTATCGACTGATATCAAACACCTGGAGGAGATAGAGCATTTTGAATTCAATTAGTAGCCGTCATCGATTTCCCAACATCTCAGGTGGAGTGCAAAGGTATTATCCCCCTAAGACAAGAGCACTGGGATTGGTATCGTTAGAAGCAATGCATAATTCTGAAACAAAAGAATGGAAACCCATGCAGCGCCCAGTCGAGAGGCATTACACCTCTGCTGCATTTCCCAGTCCCCAAAACATACATTGAATTTTAATGTTGCTTAGTAACAGACACTCAAAGAGAGAGAGAGGCTAAATATAACACGACAGCGGTGGACATCTGAGGACATTCTCTCATCAGAAGATAAGAGGTTTTCACTAATGGCTCTTTGCCCGTGTCAGCCCATTCAGAGTGTCTTATGTTTCAAAGTCATGTGGACTTGCATGCATGAATGAATGCATGGCTGTATGCAAGCATCCACACACACTTTTCTGGGGTATTCCCTCGTGCTTTTTGTGTGTGTGTGTGTGTGTGTGCATGTGACAGTCACTCATCACTTCATTGTTGAAGAATCACAAAAGGAAGGTCATTCATTTGATAATGCAATGCATCATAAGACACATCGCTAATGAATGCAATAAGCCAGATGCATGTCATGCTTATGTCCCTATTAATAGCTGATGCAATTGCATGCGTGTGCCATTACAAAATGACATGCATATGTGTGTGTTTCTTACCTTGCACACGAGCTCTTCCCCACTGTGCAGGTGGGTGGCTCTGAAAACGTGGTCTCCCTCAATGGGCTCCAACAAAAGGTAATTTCCAATGCAAGAAATGCAGTGAGAGGAGTCAGGGGTCTCAGGGGGGCTGGGAGATCCTAAATTGGGACTGAAACTCTGGCTGGATTCTGTAGTCCTTAGGCAAGATAGCTCCTCAAAGTCGTGTGCTTTATACCTCGATCTCCCATAACGCGAAATGTTAATGGGACTGGATCTCTGTATGTTCATGAGTATAGGAGGAGGTTCGTCCAGATCAGGAGGGTTTAGGCGGTCTCGGAGAGGGGTGGAAGTGATTGACAGACAGACAGATGTCCTCTATTTAACACTGGGCATGAAGGCAGCGGCGATTCCCCTTGACTTGAATGCTCACGCCGATGACCGTATGCATGTGCGTTAATTGCAATGGCAATGTGGCGTCATTTGAGCACAAATGCAATGACGTGCATGCACGAATTGTGACCTCTATGCTCACTGTGCCCTCAAAGAAAAGCACGGGTTTGTCAAAAAAAATGCAATGTATCGGCGGCGCGCTTGATAATGTAAAGGCTGTGACGTCACGCCCGATGCAGCGCAGCAGGTAACGTTAAAGAACAGATTTTTTTGCATTCAATTAAAAGGCAAAAAGTGCCAGCTGCGGTCAGATATCCTGAGAGCGCGCTCCGTGTGCTTTCAAGCGGGCCTCCACGCGAATTATGTCCATGCATCTACCATATATGGCTAGGAAAAATTTCCTCCAGGTCGCGAGCCGCCTTTTGTTACGCCTGGGAAGTGGATGTGTCCTCCTGCTCGCGAGCAACTAAACTCCGACGATCTCCGGCGGATGGATCAGGTTTGGACAAAGGCAAAAAGGGACGGCCGACGTTCTCCCCGGGCCTATCCCTTGTTTCAGCAACAAGACACCACCTTCATCATCATCTTACTTACGTGGCTGGGAATCTAGTCCATTGAACGCAGGGTCAGCTGCACACACGAGCTGACTGAGTGACTGACTGCGCTCGCGGGACTGACTGGAGCTCTCCACGCGCACGACCAGCCCCCATGACGTCAGGGCCGAAACGCGCTCCCATTGGCCGCTCGCTTGATGCTGACACATCCACAGTCTTGCAAGCCATCCATGCAGTCATGTGAGATAATTGTTGTCCCCGGGATTTAATTAAAGCACCCTAAATTATCTGTCTATATGGTGAATTGTAAGGGGGGGAGGGATAAGAGTGTGTTAAATGTCAGCCTTAAAGGGACTTTGGTGTCAGTTGGTTTGTGCAATGAAGCAAAAATTACATCAAACCCTGATTAACTATATTGCCATTATAATTTAGCATAGTGTGTGTGTGTGTGTGTGTGTGTGTGTGTGTGTGTGTGTGTGTGTGTGTGTGTGTGTGTATCTATATACACTTATGTCATTATTTATTTTTGAGGGTTCATCTTGCGCTTTTTATCACCCTGAGCTGAACGTCGGCTATTACTGGTTTGTGACACAAATTAAAGGCACAATACCTATGTAATATTTTTGGATTAAAATATCCAAAAACCACTAGAACAATGTTAGATATTTTGTTGACTTGTGTACTTATATTATCCCAAATGTTTCCAAGTATCCAGAGAAATAAGAAACCAGGACACGCTTTAAAGCTACACTGTGTATCTTTTTTTAGTTTATTCTTAGCTAAAAACACTTAGTTCTTTCAAAAATATATGTGCTCATTAATGTATATTTACTTCTTTCAAGTAATAAAGTATTCTCGTAAGTTTATAATATGCCATTGAAAATACATACGGGTAAGGGGTTCGAATGGAGGTCGCCTCGCCATGTTGCCCCTCCATCTTGAAAGTACATTAGCCAAAGAGGGACATACCCGTAAATTCAAGCTTCGCCTTTCGCGTTTTAACACTCGATGGCACCGTGTCGAATGTGAAGAGGGGGATTGCTTGAGACTGCTACAATGTAAACTTTGCCTTACGCTAGTGATGTCGTACAATATACAGAATAACGATAGCACTGATAAAAGTTACTTTACTAAGATTAGCTTGCATTCGTCTGGGAACCTGATAGCTGATATTAGCAATGAAATGGTAAATAAATTATGGAAACGTAAAACTATTATTCATTTTACATTCATTTTACATAGATGTCATAACCTACATGTTAACTGACAAATTAAATAACTGCAAATTATAATAGTTTTCTAAAGTAACCTCATCACTTGAAGGAACACTAATGGACGAGGTGGAACTGGAAGCCATGTTAATCTTGGACTAAATCGGCCACCGTAGGAGTTAATTCAGTTAATGCGATATCCCAAAATGTGCATAAAAATAGCTGAATGGAAACAGCTATTGTTTACATCTGGTTTTCTTGATTTACCGCGAGTACCATGTTTTACCATGCCTAATATCGATCTAGCTGACTGCAGTGTGCAACAAGTGTCTCATAGTAGCCCTCGAGCGAACGCACAGAGTAGCATTATAACATAACTTTCAACACACTCAAATAATGTATGTAATATGATAAAACAGCGCTGCGTTACCACACATACACATGAGCGGAAGAAGCTGAAGCGCTCGTCTACAGCATAATAAAAGCTTCGCAAAATCATGGTGTCATCAAGTTACGCCTTTGTTTTGAATAAGCAACCTCTAGTGGGAAAAATTACATATTGGGCCTTTAATGATACACATAGTGATAAATAATGACAGCACTTGTGTTTGTACATGCACCGTCCGATAGGCTACTAATACTCCTCATGATGCTTTTTTTTTATTCGTGAATCACGAGCAGTGCTGGTCCTAGACTTCTGGGGGCCCTTAACAAAAATATGTAAGGGGGCCCCTGTCAAAGCATTCATAAAAACCCCATATGGCCTCCAAAACCGTAATCTGTTCTTTCAGAGCAGTTTCATTGTTAACAAACAACAGTGAGTTGAAATAAAATTACAAACAATAGGACAAATACAATAGAAAAAGATGCAAACTAAATAAACTTATTTAGCCTATAAAAATGGCCTGAAATTGAATAAAGTAATCAAATGTAAAAATGATTTAAATAAACACTGATTCTTGTTAAAGTTACTAAAGTTATTCAGTGAAGAGCAGTGAAAGGATTCTCTCATTTCACTTTGTTGTTTGATTAACATTAAATGATACAGACAGCATATTTATTAGGTGCTGCCACTTTAAGACCAAATGCCGTATAGGCCTATGATATACTGACAAGCATTCAATAACTTAAATGCTTATGTTCACTTAAGACACAACCGACTGCGTTCTTGGCGAAAACAATTTTTCTGTGTATTTGTCCGTTTAAAGGGTTAGTTCTTCCGACTGTCGGAAGCTAGTTATTTTAGTTTATATAGTTTAAATATGGATATTTTTCTTACACAAATGCATCGCTTTGCTTGAGAAGACAACTCCGGAGCTGTGTGAATATCTTTTACCCCTTTTCCACCAAGGCAGTGCTAGAGCTAGATCGGAGCCAGAGCCTAGTTTCAAATCGGTTCTTTGTGTTTCCACACCCAAAGCCCCAGCTCCGAGCCAGGAAAAGTGGTTCTTAAGTAGCACCAAAACATTGCTGGGCTAGAACAGGGCTAGAAGTAAGAACCGATTACATCAGGCGCTGGGGGCGGGGTCAACAAGACGAACACAGACTTGAGATCCGCCATTGTTGAAATAGCAGCTAATGGAGCTAACAGCTGCTGATCGTTTGTAATCTCCGTCTATACAAATTACGGCGTACTGCATGAATGCGTTGGATTCGCTGTGTTTTGATGCCAATGTATGATCGTAAAGCCATGTGAATCAATAGTAACGCAACGTTTGCATTGTTGATGGAAGGCTTGTTCGCAGCGGTGCTGTGCAGACCGATCGCCGTATGATAATGAGTCCAGTGAGAGCATATGACTCCTTATGCTTTTGATTCACTCATGTGTTCTTTTTTAATATCATACGTGGATCGGTCTGTGCAGCACCGATGCATCTCGAACAAGCCTGGTGTATTTGTGTTTCCCGCTGCCCAGGGTTGCCAGGTTTTCACAACAAAACCCGCCCAATTGCTACTCAAAACAAGCCCAAACGCGTTTCAGGGGGGCTTTCCCGGTAAAAATCACATTTGTGGGTAAAATATGTGTTTTTTTGGCATGGTTGCCTACTAAAATTTGCATTCCCGGGACTAAATATCACATAACTGGGGTCGCTTCAACCCGCGGACATGAAAAACAGCCCGTGGCAACAGTGATGAAGTAGCCCAATTCCGCGGGAAAACCGCGGACTTGGCAACACTGCCGCTGCCTCGCTAGCGTTGCTGAGAAAGATGAGACGTATGCAGTGAGGTAAGACCTGGCTCTGTTTTGGCTCCCAGCATGTGGAAAAGCAAACGGTTCTTAGAAGGCTCCTCAGTTGAGCCAACTATTACCCCTTTTCCACCAAAGCAGTGCTAGAGCTAGTTCGGAGCCAGAGCCTAGTTTCAAATCGGTTCTTTGTGTTTCCACACCCAAAGCCCCAGCTCCGAGCCAGGAAAAGTGGTTCTTAAGTAGCACCAAAACATTGCCGGGCTAGAAGTAAGAACCGATTACGTCAGGCGCTGGGGGCGGGGTCAACAAGACGAACACAGACTTGAGATCCGCCATTGTTGAAATAGCAGCTAATGGAGCTAACAGCTACTGCTCGTTTGTAATCTCCGTCTATACAAATTACAGCGAACTGCACGAATGCGTTGGATTCGCTGTGTTTTCGTTGTGTTTTGATGCCGATGTAGGATCGTAAAGCCATGTGAATCAATAGTAACGCAACATTTGAACTGGGACTAGCTCTGGCTCTGAACTAGCTCTAGCACTGCCTTGGTGGAAAAGGGGTATTTGATGGATGCATTTTTTTGGGCTTCAAAATCTCATCCCCCATTCACTGCCATTTTAAAGCTCGGAAGAGCCAGGACATTGTTTAAAATATCTCTGATTGTATTCGTCTGAAAGCAGAATGTCATATACACCTAGAATCGCTCGAGAGTGAGTAAATCATGGGCTAATTTTCATTTTTGGGTGAACTAACCCTTTAAATGCACACCTGAAGCCCAAAGCAGCCTGTAGGCTACTTGTCCGTGTTTCGCTCCATCTCGGATCGCTCACACTGAGCTGCTGTGTCTCTTTCGCAGTTCAATAAGCTTTTAATTCTTTTTTAGTATCGAGCACGTCTGACAGGAGACTGTATATTATGACAGGCATGTAACATGAGATGTACATTTTAAAGTAGGAACTGCGACAGCACACCGTATTAAAGGGAAGGAACGGAAAGTGAATGTTTTCATAATTGTTGGAAGCCAAAATCAAAACAGAAAGTATAATTCTATTAATCGCATCCCTAGTCATTAAATCATCTTTGAGAGCGAGGGGGGGCCCCTGGTGGTCCGGGGGCGTATTTGTGCATCTAACTTTTGTTTACAGAAATGTAAAACAGCTTATGCAAGCATGTTCTTGCAAAATTCACAAAACTATTTTGCTTAAATGTGGGAAATAGCAAGAACAAGTAGGTCGCCAAGCAGGTAGTGCATGTAGGCAGAAGTAATGGAATTCTTGGCCAGATGGTGAGTGAGGTTAAATACCCACAAGATAATAGCAGGTCTGTTCCCTGCTTTAGAAATGCAGGATGCTGTACCGTGTTTCTGAACAAAAAACAGATGTGTGGACATCCCTGCTGCAGCTACAAGACAATACATCAAATTCGGGCAGATTATTTTCATATAAAATACAAATTCTCTGAAAGGCCTTTGGAGACTGCTTATGGTAGAGAAATTAACATTCAATTCACGGCAACAGCTCTGGTGGACATTCCTGCAGCCAGCATGCCAATTGCACGCTCCCTCAAAACTTGCGACATCTGTTGCATTGTGCTGTGATTAAACTGCACATTTTAGAGCGTCCTTTTATTGTGGCCAGCCTAAGGCACATCTGTGCAAAAAAAATCATGCTGTCTTATCAGCATCTTGATATGCCACACCTGTGAGGTGGATGGATTATCTGGGCAAAGGAGAAGTGCTCACTAACACAGATTTATGAACAATATTTGAGAGAAATAGGCCTTTTGTGTACATAGAAAAGGTTTAAGATCTTTGAGTTCAACTCATGAAAAATGGCAAAAACAAAAGTGTTGCGTTTATAATTTTGTTCAGTGTGTGTGTGTGGGGAGAACAAGTATTTGATACACTGCTGATTTTGCAGGTTTACCCACTTTCAAAGCATGAAGTCTGTAATTTTACTCTTCAACTGTGAGTGACGGAATCTAAAACAAAAATCAAGAAAATCACATTGTATGATTTTTAAGTAATTAATTAGCATTTTATTGCAAGTATTTGATACATCAGAAATGCAGAACTTAATATTTGGTACAGAAACCTTTGTTTGCAATTACAGAGGTCAAACGTTTCCTGTAGTTTTTCACCAGGTTTGCACACACTGCAGGAGGGATTTTGGCCCACTCCTCCATACACACCTTCTCCAGATCCTTCAGGTTTGGGGGCTGTCGCTGGGCAATACGGACTTTCAGCTCCCTCCAAAGATTCTCTATTGGGTTCAGGTCTGGAGACTGGCTAGGCCACTCCAAGACCTTGAGATGCATCTTACGGAGCCACTCCTTAGTTGCCCTGGCTGTGTGTTTCGGGTCGTTGTCATGCTGGAAGACCCAGCCACGACCCATCTTCAATACTCTTACTGACGGAAGGAGGTTGTAGGCCAATATCTTGCGATACATCCATCCTGCCCTCAATACAGTGCAGTCGTCCTGTCACCTTTGCAGAAAAGCATCCCCAAAGAATGATTTTTCCACCTCCATGCTTCACGGTTGGGATGGTGTTCTTGGGGTTGTACTCACCCTTCTTCTTCCTCCAAACACGGCGAGTGGAGTTTAGACCAAAAAGCTCTATTTTTGTCTCACCAGACCACATGACCTTCTCCCATCCCTCCTCTGGATCATCCAGATGGTCATTGGCAAACTTCAGACGGGCCTGGACATGCGCTGGCTTGAGCAGGGGGACCTTGCGTGCGCTGCAGAATTTTAATCCATGATGGCGTAGTGTGTTACTAATGGTTTTCTTTGAGACTGTGGTCCCAGCTCTCTTCAGGTCATTGACCAGGTCCTGCCATGTAGTTCTGGGCTAATCCCTCACCTTCCTCATGATCATTGATGCCCCACGAGGTGAGATCTTGTATGGTGCCCCAGACCGAGGGGGATTGACCGTCATTTTGAATTTCTTCCATTTTCTAATAATTGCGCCAACAGTTGTTGCCTTCTCACCAAGCTGTTTTGCCTATTGTCCTGTAGCCCATCCCAGCCTTGTGTAGGTCTACAATTTTATCCCTGATGTCCTTACACAGCTCTCTGGTCTTGGCCATTGTGGAGAGGATTGAGTGTGTGGACAGGTGTCTTTTATACAGGTAGCAAGTTCAAACAGGGGCAGGTATGGTAATGAGTGGAGAGCAGGAGGGCTTCTAAAAGAAAAACTACTGTGAGAGCCGGAATTCTTACTGGTTGATAGGTGATCAAGTACTTATGTCATGCAATAAAATGCAAATAACAAATAAAAAATAAAATGCATACAATGTGATTTTCTGGATTTTTGTTTTAGATTCGGTCTCTCACAGTTGAAGAGTACCTATGATAAAAATTACAGACTTATACATGCTTTGTAAGTAGGAAAACCTGCAAAATCGGCAGTGTATCAAATACTTGTTCTCCCCACTGTACATAATCAAAATATCATAATCAAAAATTATTCTCAAAGACCTCAATAACAAATGTTGCTGTACCCTGCAATTTCAGGACCACAAAGTCTTATTTTGATATGACTCATATATCTGCCACATTATTTCACAAGAGCCGATACATCATACTCGTTCATTTGGTGTGACATTGATGAAGTGATGTAAGTTTTACTGCAATGATCCGAGAGTTTGACTGATGAGTGACAAAAACTCTGTTATGTCTGTGTATAATCTGTTCCAGTTGTATTATGTTTTATATAGTTTTGTTGCTCAATGTTATGATTTGTACGAGTTGGTGTTGAATTTCAAAACTGATTACATGTACTGGAAGAGAACATCAAGGAATCAAGTTTTTATTTTTTTTATTTGTGTGTTTTGGATGAATGGCATTGTTGTGCCTCCCACTGGTGCATTCACACAGTGTTTATTGTGTGTAACAGTGAATGGTGGGTAGAGTGACATATGTATGCACCCCACAGTTGAAATGTTATATAGTTCTTCCAAAATGAAAACTGTTGTATTTTACTCACTTTCATGTTGTTTCAAACCCACATAACTTTCTTTATTTAGTGGAACACACATTTTGGGGAATGTTCATGTATTGTTCAGGAGCTGCTCTAAAAGGGGGAGGGGAAGCATAATAAAAGTCCATACAACTTGTGTACTGTATGTCTTCTAAAGCCACACACTACATTTGTGTGAGGAATAGACAAACCAATTGCTCACTGAAAATCTTGTTAGTTTTTAAAATTGTATTTCAGTTGAAATTTTAGTACATTAAGTTAAACTGAAAATGAGAAATGCTGTAAGTGTATTGTATTTTATTTCATTTCAGTTAATGTTTATTTCATGTAACAATAAGGTTTTATTTAACTATAATAACCCTTACTTTCATATGCTTCAATGAAATAATGTTAACTTAAATATATGTTTTAAAATCTATATTCACTTGCTCAAAAATATAACTTCACTGAATCAACTTACTTTTGCAGTGCTGGACATTCAAGATGGAAGTCACAGTGGTTTCGAAAGATATGAGGGTGAGTAAATGGCTGAAGTTTTATTTTTAGGTGAACTATTCCTTTAAGATATTATCAAAGCATTTTTTGCATGTTTAAAGTTTATTAGAAACCTTAAATAGTCTCAGCTATGTCTTTGTATGGATTTTTTTTACATATACTGTGTGAGTGGCCTCACGATTCATCTGAGAAAGTGACTTCCCCCTTGCATTCCCGAGCTCCTGCTTTCCCAAAAACAAGTAAGCGGAGTAGGGGGGTGGAAGGTGAGTGAATACAGGATTGAGCAATTCTCCATTGTGGAATGCAGGGCGTCATATGGAATGCACACAGCTGGATGAGAAACACAGACAGAACTGTTCATTCCAAACAGATTCCACCCCCTGACATAACACTGCAAAGGGGGAGCCGATAGCGTTTCTCCTGCAGTTCACGGCCCCGGTGTGCCCACGCTTCATGAGACTGTCACATAAACAACCCCTTTCTTCCAGAATCATGGACCACAGCTGTGTGAACGTGATTTTACCAAGTACAACATGTAACAACATTCCAATCAACCAATCAGATTTGAGGGACAAATTCAACCCCCCCTGTGGTGAAAATCAAGTTTTTAATGTTGTTTATACGTGTGGTTTTTAATACGCTTTAAGACAAACCATATGCAAATTCATGTCAACATCATTGCTGAGTATTTTCTCCTTAAAACTGCTGTGAACCAAAATGCGGTTTGAAAATGCGTGATTCATAGAGCTCTCAATAGTTCCAAACAACTCCGCGCAGTCTATCGGTTTGAATATGATTAAGACAGCAGTTTCACTATATTTGCAACAATTTCTGGCAAATATTAACACAATATGTGCATCGACTTTGACAAGGCTTTACAGGAGCATTTTATTCTGGGGAGTAGGATGGATGAGTATGAGTATGATTCTTTTCCACCGGCTGTGAGGTGAAGACGAAATCTCCCATGAATCCGCGTTCAATCTCGGTGTCATCAGGCTACACCTTTGTTTTGAATACAATTGTGACCATATATCAAGCCTATAGCGTTAGTTCTGGCAGGTCACGTTAGTCAAGCTCGCATCAGCTGACTGTCAGCTGATCACCTCCTCTTATGCCTTAGCCCATCACAGCATATATAAGCTCCTGCTAGGCTTTATGGATGCGCAGGGAATTCTTGCCCAGAACAGAACCATACCTCCAATCTAAACTATATGCTAATTGTCTATCTTCTTTGACGATAGTGGTCCTGACAGAATGTGCCTTTAAAGGATAAAATTATTAACTACAGGGGGACTTTAAGCTTACAACCAGGGTTAGGTGTTTTTACATCAGTGTTATTCACTAAAATTTCCCTCTCCTGTTACGGTTAGTCTAATGCTGCGTTCACACCGAACGCAAATAGAGCGAGTGATTTCCATGTCAAGTCAATGGAAAGGTCCCGTGGCGCGATAGACGCATTTCGCGATGGACGCGATAGACGCATTTCGCGATGGACGCGATTCCGCCTCATTCACGAATTGGACGCAAATTGAGCATCTTGCACGAGTGGTGCTTTTTGTGCATTCACGCGTTTGAAGCGAATTCACGTCTGACGCCCGAGTTGAAAAATCCGAACTTTGGCATCAATCCGCGCCGTGTTAACCAATCAGGATCCTGCTTGCTGTTGTCACGTGGTAAAGTGACGTGATGAGAAACCCTGCATCATTTAAAAACACTACTATTGTGTTACAAAATGTAGTTAAGACCTTTTCAGGTGGGAATGTAGTTGTTTAAAGCTCAAATCTGTGGTTTATTTATAAAGAGAGCGCCTATTTAAAAAACAATAATCTTGTGTTTGTGGAGGGTTGTGAGATCCAGGCGATCAGCGGCGCTCAGTGCTCATTAACCCTGGCGAGAGCAGCCTTACCTCGGCTAGTCCTTCTGACGTTTGCCTGATGTCCTGTAGTGGTTCGTCTTGTGTGGATCTAACGGGCGATCTGGTGTCATGAATCTATAATTTGTTGTCTGCCAAATCGTTTTGACTGAGGGCAAAGAGAAGTTTCATAATTTTATTTTTTAAGGATATTTAAATATACATGCAGTGAAGATAATGTAGGAGTTGCCTGGACCACATTTGTGTGGCTATTAATGTTTAATATATATTTTTAATGAAAATGAAAAGAGGCAAAGTGGTGGTTTATGACATATTTCTACTGAAGTGCCTTGAACGCGTGTCTATTTCGCTTCAAACGCTCGATTTCTACGTGCATCCGCAACGAATTGGATTCAAAATGTTCAAGCGTCAACCTAGACGCGGTAGACACGATTTTGCCGCTCTATTAGCGTTTGGTGTGAACGCAGCTTTAGGGGTAGGGACATTAGGTTTTCAGACAGGATTGTTGTTCCAGAATCCAAAAAATATGTTGATCAAGGAACATGTCTAACTTCACAAAATCATGGGGACCGGTTCCATGAAGAACCTTTAACATCCATTAAACCTTTCCATTGCAATCCATTATCTTTAGTTGAAACGGGTCATTAGCTTGTTCTTCACACCAAGAAAAAATGGTTATTTAAGGTTTAAGAACTGTTCACTGAAAGGTTGTTTGGGGAACACAAAATGGTTCTTCTATGGAATCACTGTGAAAACCCCCTTTAGGAACATACATTTTTTTAAGGGTAAACATCATAAACTCCTCCACGCTCTTAAACTCCTCATAATTGTTGACTATTTCAAACTCAAAGTGGGTCAGGATTTCCCAGACTGGGTTTAAATTCTTTCCGAAGATTGGGTTCAAAATGACTCCATTACATCCTCTCTAATAGACCTAAATACAATGCATGGAGGCTGTGGAGATATGGTCTCATATTTAGGTCAAACCACTGTGTCACACAGAGAAACACAACCACACAATGTGTAAGTAAAAATGGGATTATCTTTACCAAAGTGCCTCGTTTTCAATATACTGTAGACTCATTTCTAACTCTCTTTTGTGCAGTTGTCTCTGCGAAAGTGTGCTAAATCGGGAAACTTCAAAGTGGGAACAGTAGAGAGATGATCACTCCTGGAAGTTTCCAAAGGTCAGCGTGGATGGCTAAAATCTTAATTAACCCCTACAGCAATGGCACTCACGCCTGTCAGCCACACCGCCCATGAGGAAATGAAGCAATTTTGCTGCTGGGAAACGTCTCTATCTCTGTATTTTAAGCCTCAAGGTGGGTGAAGGGCAGAACCCTGCTCTGGAAAACTGTAGAAACATATTACTCCATCCGTTTGGCTGGCACATCAGGGTGTTAAACTGTAATTTAACAGTTTGTTTTAACTTTTAAAAACGGATAAAAATCCTTTGCAATGTCAATTCATTCCAGTTCACCTAAGGCCTTGTCCTCACTAATACGTTATCATAGTTTTCTCTCCGTTTTGGCCTTCTGTCCACACTGAGATGAGATGCCGTTTTTATTAACAAAATTTGTTTTTTTTTTAAATGCTCTCCAAAGTGGATTTCAGCATTGTATTGTGGACTATGAAAATGGAGGTATATGAAAACGATGATACATGTTTAGTCATGTGATGCATATTGAACCAATATATATATATTTATTTTCATGTTTATACTTGTGCCTGTTATGTGAAATTCACTTCCACACAGTTGCTAAAATGTTACTTTGCACACTCTTTCTATCACAGTCCGGCAAAGATGACAGAAAATGTACTTGCAATTGCTGCCCTGTGGCAAAACATGAGAGCAGTTGTGTTTTAGACCAAACATATAATGGTGAGTGAGTGTGACCTGAATGGTGAGATATTTTGCTAAATAAAATGATCCTGCCAAAAGAATGATATCTTAATGTCTTGTTCCGCCTATATCATCTCAGTGAGCTTTCATGAGGTTTTACCAAAGACTGTATAAATCTACACTGTAAAAAATGTAAGGCCTCTCCAATTCAAAATGTTCTAGTGAGCGATCACATCTAAATTTTTCATATGGCCAAATTGAATTTCTGTGAATTGAATTTTATCCATTGTGGCAACAGTCTGTTAACATGGGCTCAATTAGAAATAATATGTTGAGTCAATGAAAAAATGTAATTTACCAACATTGTACAAAATTTCAGGCCTCTCCAATTTAAAAATTTCTAGTGACCGATCACATCTAAATTTTTCAGTTGGCCAATTTCTGTGAATTGATACAATTTAATTAACAGAAATTCAACAAAAAAATTTAGACGTGATCAGTCACTAGAAAATTTTAAATTGGAGAAATGTTTTACAGTGAAACTGTGAGGTTGGTCCAATTAAATATTTAAAATTTTAGTATCAATTGTTTATTTCTCACTGTCCCAAAAGACAAAAAAATGACTAAAAACATAAATATATTAAGCTAAATGAACACAGACAACAGGGTTGACATTTTATCACATTACTTTATTATGAAGTCGATTCCATCACAGGATATTTGGTGAAAATACCTTACTTTCAATAAGGAAAAACTAAATATTCAAGAATATTCAAGAAGTTTCTGCATAACAGGATGTCTTAATGTGGTGAAGAAAACGCGGCACTGCATAGGCTGAAAACCTGCAAATTAAAATAAAAACTAACATTAATGACAAAGTTTCCCTGCATCACATCTGGCAAATGACAGAACAGAAGTTCTTCATTATATAATGAGGATGAGACGAATGAATGGACGAATAAGAAAATCACAAGCTTGACGTGTTTGCTATAAAAAGGCAATTATTTAAGCCCTGAAAGAGGCCGACGCCAAACGCAATCTAACGTCATTGTGTTCAACGGTCGCATGCCGCATATATCACACAAATTACTTATAAGTTACTTATTACCTATTATTTTAGACATATAAGACATGAGGCAAATAAAACTATTGGCTACCATTAGACAATTATGTGGTAAACAAGAACACACTCATGAAACCAATGAATGCGTGATTATACTAAATGTCTTTTAAATTTCATACCGGGTCATGAAGCAAAACTCTGGAGAATAATGTCAGTGCTCAATACTCACCAACGTCTTGTGACGATGAATATCTATATTCTCTTGGCTTGGGAATGTTTGTATCGGTCTTCAGTTCAGCACCGGCTGGTTTGGCTCTGCAGTCTGGTCGTGCTCCCGCGCCTCCGCATTTGAAATCTCCACACGAACAGTTAACCTCCAGTGCATTTTGCGCATGCGTATACAGTTTTTCAGACGTAGGGGACTTGTTCATCCAACATGGATTTTTCACTTCGACTTCATAAATTGACTGAGCACAATTAAAGATGTTCGGTGAATATACAATTTTAATTTTGAGTGAAGACCTAAAGCTATGATTAGTACAATGCATCTTTTTGCATGGGGATAATTATTTGGAAGTAATTTATTGGGCCAATATGTAATGATCAATTTTCAAATTTTTTTTTTTTTTACAGTGTATGGACCTAGTGTCCGTGACGTCACCCGTAGGTTTCTGAAGAGCATTTTTGAAACCTCAAGTGTGCGGAGCCGGCTGTCGCCATCTTGGCAGTGCGTCACTCCCGGATAACTGAAAATTTGCAAAGAGGTGGGATGTGGCTGGAGCTGAGGTGACGTGATGGCTAACAGACAGCAGACAAACGGCTAGTAGTGACATCAGCGGCAATCAACCTGTCACTCAAAGTGGCCACGCCCTTAATTATGCATAACTTTAAGGCTTAATATAATTTAAACGGATGAGTTATAAAAACTAAACTTAAGTAAGAAATGTACTTTTGCTATGGTTAAATACATGTTCAGTAATATCTTCCAGAGACTTTTTAATTTTGGCGTTATTTTTTCTCTAAATAATGTTGAAATGGCAACTAGTAAATACACTAAGTTTCGTCATTCTGGCATGTGTGGAAAGGGTTAAAACATGCGTGTTAGATTGTGCCCCGCGCTCCCCTATACTCGCATTCCTGCGTAATAATCAGGGAACTTTGCTTCCGTACCATGGGTGCAGCGGCGCAATGATATTACGCAGCGCCTGAAAATAGGCTAACTTCCGTCAACATAACCAACGTGACAACCTGCTTGTACAGGGAGCGCGCTGGGGACTATTTTCAGGCGCTGCATAATCATTGCGCCGCTGCACACATGGTACAGCAACAAAGTTTCTTGATTATTACGCAGGAATGAGAGTATAGTTCCTAGCCATATCCGCCTAGAAAATTGCAACTTTTCATTTTTATTCTTAGTACACGATGTAACTACAGAAGAGTCATTTTTGAGCGAGATGCTAACGGTCTAATCAGATTCAATGATCTATGCTAAGCTATGCTAAAAGTGCAGACCTGGAGATCGGCCGAATGGATTCGTAAACGGTAAAACGCAACTGTTTAACTCTAGGGGAGTTGGAAAATGAGCCTATCAAAAACATTGGAGTGTTCCTTTAAGTTGATCGTAGAACAATAGCCATCTACGGTCTCTACGGTCAACTTTTGGGAAATGCAGCCCTGGTCTGTTATTGTCGTGTTCCGTTATCATAATGTGGGAAGCCACGCCATCATTTTCAAAAGTCTCAGTTTTGGTCCGTTTACACTGAAACACAACCCCAGAGTTTTCAACCTAAAACAGGGTCTGCAGCATTTTCAAAAGTCTCCATTTGCGAGGGAGTAGTGTAGACAACAGGTATAACCGTAGCAAAAGTTATACGTTTTAAAATCAAAAAAATGCACTAGTGTAAACAGAGCCTAACATACAATTAATTTTTACCACAACACTGTCGCTCACATAGCCTCAAATTGCCAAATCTCACAGAGCATGAATCATTCCCAGGTTGTTTTTTTGAGGCAAAACTACTGCCAGTTCCTCTAAAACAAAGATAAAAAATTAGAACTAATTTGAAAAGTGGCTTCCCTGCAACCCAAAGAAACTTTATGTAAAAAATACTGTGGCTGGTTAACTTCTGTCCAATTCTCCGGCTCTGTCGATCCAGGGGAAATGTTCAAACTCCTGCCTTTTGGCTCCCGCTGCAGAAAGAATTCTGAAGGCCTGGGGAAAAAACATATAGCTTCATTTGAATTGAACAGGGTGACTCAGATTCCAGACACGCAGGATGAATAACAACACAAAAAAAAAGTCCCAACAAACAAAACCATGAAAGAACTGAGCTCCAGGCATCGGGGAGGACCAACAGCACTGCCAAAATACATTTGTCATATTTAATTATACATATGGTTATTAATGAATGAAGGAGGCCAAATGACACACGGTTATTTTGTTGCAGTATGAATGGCCCAAAGAGTGAAAATATGTGCAGAAAGGATATTAATAAATGACAGGCAGAGAAGCTTTAATACATTATGTAGAATCTTGCTGAAAGCTTGAGGAACGAAATAAAAATGCAGGCTGGGAGGAAGGTCTCAATGTAGAGCTGTGATCTTTGAAGACAAGTCCAGGAGGCAATATAAGCTCAAAACTCAATAACAGATTTTGAGAAAGAAGCCAAAAGGAGTCTGAATCCCTCGACCAGAGCGGATTTACTGTAGCAAGCGCACAAGTTCTGTGTTAACTGATGCGTTTAATATAAAGCATTTTGCACCGGTTTTAGATACTGCTAACACAGATGCTATGGCAACACGATTCAGCCCTCATGAGAATATACAAAGCATGTTTGTGTACACACAATTCACGTGAAATAAACATTAGCATATAGAGCAGGGATGGGCAACTCCAGTCCTCGAGGGCCACTGTCCTGCAGAGTTTAGCTCCAACACTAATCAAACACACCTGAACCAGCTAATCAATGTCTTCAGGATTACTAGAAGGCTACAGGCAGGTGAGTTTTATCAGGGTTGGAGCTAAACTTTGCAGGACAGTGGCCCTCGAGGACTGGAGTTGCCCATCCCTGATATAGAGGGATGTCTTGCATTCCTTTAGTGATAATGACTGGACTTCAAGAGCAAAGTTACAATCAACATAGTAAAATATGATGTGAATTTGTTTTATCCTAATGTGATGTATTTACCAGCAAAATTATTTTAAAATTACAATTGACCATTTTGAATCATCAAAAGTTCATAAATGCATCATATAGGTGTTGAGCAGGTATTGAGTATGTGTTGAGTGATGTATTGTTGTATTGAAGTATGGATGCAGAATAACCATTTGAGTTTAAATGTTTCTTTGACAATCATAGAAATTAATGGATGGATGGATGGATGGGTGGGGGGGGGGGGGGGGGTGGATGGATAGGTGGGGGGGTGGGTGTGTGGATGATGGATGGATGGATATAGGTGGATCAATGGGTGGATGGATGGATGGATGGATAGGTGGGGGGGTGGGTGTGTGGATGATGGATGGATGGATATAGGTGGATCAATGGGTGGATGGATGGATGGATGGATAGGTGGGGGGGTGGGTGTGTGGATGATGGATGGATGGATATAGGTGGATCAATGGGTAGATGGGTGGATGGATAGGTGGGGGGTGGATGATGGATGGATGGATAGGTGGATGGATGGATGGATGGATGGATAGGTGGGGGGTGGGTGTGTGGATGATGGATGGATGGATATAGGTGGATCAATGGGTGGGTGGATGGATGGATGGATGGATGGATGGATGGTTGGATGGGTGGGTGGATGGATGGATGGATAGATAGAGATAGATAGGTGGGGGGGGGGGTGGATGTGTGGATGGATGGATAGGTGGATCAATGGGTGGATGGATGGGTGGGTGGGTGGGTGGGTGGGTGTGTGTATGATAGATAGATAGATAGATAGATAGATAGATAGATAGATAGATAGATAGATAGATAGATAGATAGATAGATAGATAGATAGATAGATAGATAGATAGATTGATTGGTGGATGGGTGAATGGATGTGTGGATGGGTGGATGAATGTGTGGATGGATGGATATATAGGTGGATGTGTAGATGGATGTATGGATAGATGGGTGGATGTGTGGATGATAGATAGATGGTTGGATGGATGGATGGACGGATGGGTGGGTGGATGGATAGATGGATGTATGGATGACCGATAGATAGATGGATGGATGAGTGGGTGGATGTATGGATGACCGATAGATCCACTGTAATATTAAAGTACAAGGCTGGCTTCCTGTAACTCCCTGTAAAACGATGCCATCATGTGTAAATCAGTCGAGCTGTGACCTGTTACTATCTACCAGACAGACAGCATGGGGAAAACACACACACAAATCTCTTTGACTCTTGCTTTTGAAGCCTGGCAGTCGAGACATTTACTCAGCCAATGCAGGTGGCAGACATACCATCTGAATCACAGCTATCTGATATTGATCTCGCAAGGGCAGAAGGTTCAAAGAAACCAGCCTCGCAAATATAAACTGCTACAAATGTACCGGAGTAGAGGTATGTTCACACTTTTGTGATTCCGCCACAAATCTGTATTTGTTCACTTGTTTCTTGTTTTTGCCCCTAGAGGGTCATGGAAAAAATATATTTCAATGCTTTTGCGTTTGCTCGCAACGCAAACATTTTGCAAGCGAATGCAAAGGTCCTAGGGGGAACGCAAACATTTTGCGATCAAATGCAAAAGCATAGTAAAATATTTATATTTACATATGTTTTGCCTTTCACCATGTCCCTTTAGGGACTCCGTACATCTGCAATTATTTTTGTCCAATTAAATAGTTTAGTAGCTCTAATACCACCTTTGACTGGCAATTGCATGTATTATAATTTAAATCTGTAATGTTGACTTAAGGTCCTTTCACACTGGACGCGATTTTGACGTGCAAATAATTCGCTGGTTTTATTTTTTGATCAGCCGTTTGTGTAATGAGTGCTTCCACACCAAACACGAATATGCTGCAGCGAAAAAACTATTCATTTCAATGTCGATTTTTTAAAACTGAAAAGGCTTAAAAAAATCACATAAAAGGAAACAAAGGTCACGAAATTTCCAGTTGATGTCATTAGCTATTCAATCAACATTAATGTTTGCCAAGTATCGCATTTCTCACGAGATTACAACTGTATGTGTTTACAGCTGTACAGATGCAGCTGCGTTTGCCCACTGTAGGCTACAGACAACGATAACATTAAACTTTTGAGTTAAAACTTGTTGATTTTTTTTTAAACCTAATTGTGTCCGTGACTATGGAAAGTGAATGTGTGCTACTGTCTCTGGAGGAGTTCCTCAAATTGTCCCACGGACATTTGAAAGTAAGTACTTGATAAAGTAATGATAAAGTTTTAGCTCTTGTACAAGATGAGTAGCCTGGATGCCAGACGAACTTAGCCCCGCCCACACATTTTTTTGCACGGGCAGTTCGGTCTGGACTTGATCCATAGAGAAGTAATTATGCCCGAACAGAAACTGTTCGGACCAATGAAATTGTCAGGGCGGGCTTTAGACGATGATGGACAGATGATAAACAGTGACGTAATCATCCACGTCATCAAAGGCGCTTGGGTTGAATTTGTTCTAATCCTAAACGGAGAACTTGTTCGTATATGCATTCACCTTTACTATTTCTCTCAGAAATGATGATCGTGTTGGTAAGTACTCTGTGTATGCTTAAATTCTTTTTTACAACACCGGCAAAGATCGTTTACACTCATCTTCTTCTTCTAACGTGACTTATTCTAGCTTGCGGGCAGACAGGGTTACCAAGTTTTTACAGCAAAACTCGCCCAATTGCTACTCAAAACTAGCTAAAAACAAGCCCAATAGCTTTCCGGGTGGGGGGGGTTCTCCGGGAAAAATGGCATCTGGGGGTAAAATATGTGTTATTTTGGCTGGACTGCCTGCTAAATTTCGCATTCCTGGGTCTGTATATCACATAATTGGGGTCACTTCAACCCGCGGACTTGGCAACACAGTGCAGTTGAGTTCTGTTGACATTTGACAACTAACGTTATGCGTCGCTCCGTTGCTCTGATTGGTTGTAGGTCTATCCAATTGAGGTCTTTCCTGGTTCGGTTTAAACACGCCCCATAATCACAGCCCAACGGAGCAGTATCAGACTCAAATTCTGACTAGAATTGAGTATGACAACGTCAGGCTACAAGATGAGCATACTCCCCTTCAGACTCTCTGTTCTTTAAGACTGGGTGCACCCAAAACCTTCCTTTCTGTCTTTTAAATAAAATGAAAAGCTAGTCTTCACTGAATGATGAAGTGTCCGTGTTTTCTCAGCTGTCGGCGCGAATGTTTTGGAATGTTGGAGATCTGAAACTTCACAGACGTTGCAAACTCGCGTCGCAGCTGATGTGAATGGTTTTGACGCGAACTATTTGCACACAAAATATTTGTTTTTCCGCTTCGCTTTTTCGTGACGCGTCCGGTGTGAAAGGGCCTTAAAGCTGACTAGCTAATTTAAAAACAGATAATCCCTTTGATATCATGTTAAATGATAATATACTACTATATTGTCGCAAAATGTAAACTATACCGCATAGCTCTATATATATGGCTAGATTTAGGGTGGGAGCACAATTCCAAAAAAGCACAGATCTACCGACGACACGCAAATTAAAGAACACAGACGCAGCTGGATCATTTCCGTATTATATTAAGAAACCGTATTATATTCAGTCAAAATACTGAGCTTGGTCGTTACTCTGCGCGCATACAACAGCAGGGTGAGTAAAAGATGGCTTTATTTTCATTTCAGGGTGAACTATCCCTTTAATGAACTTTACAGAGTTATTGAACTGAACCGAAACTGACTTCTGCTGGACAACGACACTATTGTCTTTTTTGAGCTGCTATAATAGAAATAATATCTGCTAGGTAGCAGGACATCCACAAAAACAACTTCCAGTAACTACAACCTCATGTCTGTCAAGCGGAAACTTTTATAAAAGATCCCATTTGTGATTTTAATTTTTACTTCTAGGTTTCCACACACAGCATGCTGCAAAAAGCCTTATGATAATGTCATCGCAACGAGCATCATTATGGCGGAAACCTAATTAATTTTCCTAGCTTACTATGGCGACTGCGAGAAAATCCCTGGCTGCTGAGCTCACTATAGCGCATCAGTCCTGATGGATTGATACAAGGCCAAGCTTTAGTGCTTAACCACCATCACCAATGACTCCAACGGGAGATTTTCACTTGGATGAAGGATTGACATTACCATGATGGCGTTTGAGCTATCGCAGCTGATGCTAATAAGAACCGTTTTATCCAGCCAACCAAGAGCCAAGCAGTACAATCAAAACAGGCCTGTGGCATGTGCTCCTGCCAGTTAACAAACTGTTGAGGCTAAATTACAGTAATGCTACCATAATTATGATTAGAAGAGCATGTCTCCAGAATAACTAGCTGCAATTTTCATGCCTTGAAGAAATGCGTATCAAAATGGGGTGGTTTGGAGTGGAAAATGCACACTTATGCGAGTAAAAAGAGCAGCCTAGAGCATGTGTTTAATTAACCTTGCACCTAATACATCTCAAATCATTTAAAACACAAATACTTAGACTTTATTAATTCTATTAGACAACTAAGCAATATATATGGTATACCCACTTTTTAGGCCCTGAAGTATCAATAAATACAACAGGCTTGCGTTATCATTTCACATAAGGTGGGAGTCGTGTGATCTTGTGCGAAGGTTGTCTGTGGTTTTATCTTTCAAGAAGACCAATTAGTTCGATGGTAAGATACTCACCGCTGAATACCTGTGAGAGGCAAAAGACATTTCGCTGCTTAGAAACAGTTGATTAAGCAAGATAAGATTTTGCATAGTAATGAATGACATTTCACTGCGGCAAAATGTAAAGTCAGCACCTTTAGAAGTACTTTGTCATTAGAATGGCATTCAGTGCAGTTTGGAGAGAGATTGTGAAAATGAGATTTATTCTTCCTCAGATACTAATTTGAATAACTATGGATACAAGGTAATTGAACATTTCACTGATTCCTGAGACAAACTAAGTCTTACTTTACTCGCCATTGGTTTCTAAAATAGCAACATTGCCACTTTGAAATGGATGATCACAAGAATATTCTTAACATAATGTACCATTTCATTTCATTTTCTCTTTATCTAAATTATAACTACATTATCACTCATCAACATAACTCTACTGTATACTCCACACTGTAAAAAAAAAAATCAGGTCTCCAATTGAAACTTTTCTAGCGACTGATCACAGCTACATTTTTTAGTTGGCAAAAATTTATTTCTGTGAATTAAATTGCATAAATTCACAGAAATTCAATTTGGCCAACTGAAAAATTTAGATGTGATCAGTCACTGGAAAATTTTCAATTGGAGACCTGATTTTTTTTTACAGTGCATGCAAAATATGTATTTTTTATGTAAAAAGAAATATTACTATGTCAAAAAGAAGACAGTTACTAATAAAAAAACTCTTGTTTTCACATAAGATTGAAGATCAAGCGGCAACCTCCCGCAGTTTCACTTGAAGCCAATACGGAAGTGACTTAAACTGCAATTAATCGACTAGCCTCTAGGGACAGGCTCCAGAAGGGAGCAGAATCTCATTGAGCCCCATGTTAAAATGCCCAACTTTACAGCAGAAAAACATGTTTACAGCCTGAAACTGAATACTCAAACCCGAAGACTCGAGACTGGTGAACTAGTCAATTCTGTTTCCGGACGCATGCATTATATGAGGCTGTCACGGCCCAGATCAGACATGATGACGGAATTAACGGCTCATACCCGAGAGGTGAACTAAACTTCCCAGGGAACAGACGTGTTTAAATGTGAAGTGACAAAGGAAAGCACGATTTGGATTGGGAGGTGAGGTGAACTAACAGACTGCATACATAGACTGAAGTAATTTAAGCAATGAATTGATAATTTATTTCTCAAAGTTTGGCCATGTTTATAGTTAGTTTATTTTTTATTCCAAAAGTAAATGTGTTGAAAAATGTAGCATGTAACGTTTCTGCTGAAATGAACGAAATGACTTGAAAAAAGATTTGTTTATTTTGCTGAACGAGATTCAAAGATCCAAATCAGTAAAATGATCCGAACTTCCCATCACTACTATGCTCCGTTCAGCGCGCAGAAAAAAAAGGGGTTTTTTTTCGCTTCTAGAGGCCGCTCTCGTGCTATATAATGCCAGCCGAGCAGACCCTTCTCAGAGCTCTTGTACTGTGTAATAACAGCGCACGTCTCAGCCGCTCCAGCAACGGACACAACACAGGAAAACTATCGGTGAGGATTTTTGCCAATAACCGATTGTTCCACCAATCAACTATCGGTGCCGAGTAATCGGCAAAACCGATAAATCGGTCGACCTCTAGTAGAAATAGCTATGGGTAGCGCCGGTTGATTGCCGAGTGCAACCATTCAACGTCATCGACACAGAATGCAAACAAAATGGCGCCACCCACTGTCCAAATATGCAATGGATTTTTTAAATAACGTGGATCTTTCATGGGTTTTCTATATTTCAGTAAGAGACATAATTTGTTATATTAAGCCAGGGGTGTCCAAAGTCCGGCCCGCGGGCCAAATGCGGCCCGGGGATGAATTTCAAACGGCCCGCAGCACGTCTATTAAAATGTATTACATGTGGCCCGCCACGGATCATTTACAAATAATGTAGTTTCACGATGTCACCGCAAGGTGGCAGTACTAGATTTTAGGCCAGGGAAACAGCGCCCAAAGCGGAACGAAACAGCGCTGCTTGTGCTCTGCGCCACTCGCGAGCTCTGACTCTGAACAAATGTGTTTACTTGCTGAGTGTCTCGATCACATGACCACTAAACAGCCTTCCGAAGCCCGTGAGAAGTGTTCGAGTTCAGCGCTGAGGTCTCCGGTACGAGCTGCGAATCTCTCTGTGATCTGATTTCATTTAAATCCAGTTAAACAGCGCTGACTTAATAAACAACACTAACGTGCAAATCAGCTGAGCCGATTCAAAATCATTTTCAAACAATTCGCATTTCGAATTTATCATGGATTTACTGTGGTAACACCTGTAACCGTGGTAATTTGTCAGAAATGTAGGTTAATATCTAGTTTTATTTAATTTGTAATGTAGACATGTATTAGAAGAGTAATAAAGGCCAAATTGCAGACTATTTTTTGTCATAAACTTGCAGTTTTGTGCATTTGTATTTATATGTCTATAGACTAAATACCATTCTATATATATATATATATATATATATATATATATATATATATATATATATATATATATATATATATATATATATATATATATATATATATATATATATATGTATGTATTACTTTTTGCCTTGTGTGCACTGCAAAAAATGCTGTCATTTAGTATTTTTGTCCTGTTAAGTTAAATGACATTAGATATTTTTTCTTGTTTTCTGGAAAATAAAATAAAATTGATGTGAGTTTTTGTTTAAAACAAGCAAATATATCTGCCAATGGGATAAGAAAAAATAATGTTTCTGTTTGGAATCTTTAAGGAAGATTTTGGAAGATTATTTTTCTAATCCATTAATTAGATAATTTAGTTTGTTTCAAGCAAAAACTCAACTCAATTTAGATTCCCCCCCGAAAAAGTTTGGACACCCCTGTATTAAGCCATACAAGTCTTAACACCAGGGGATCCCTTTAAAGGAGAGAATTAGAGAAAACAAAGGTCTAGATGGGCTAGAAGTCTTTGCTTTAACTCTGAGTGTACAGAATGTCAGCTGCAGCACAGCTTCATAGAATGTTCAGAGTGACATCACAGCTTAGAACATTAGAATGTTCAGTATCTATATAACACTCGGTCTGCTTGTCTCTGCATTACTCGCTACTGCTTTACCACACTAAAGTCTGTTTGCTTGTTACTGTTTTAAAATACTATTCACTCTACAAGTTTCGATATATATTCAATTTGCTGTTGTCCAGAAGAATTAGCTGGCTGGTAAACAGTCAACCATGCTGTTTACAATTAGTCTTGTCCTGTTGCGATATTGCTTCAGCAAGAAGAAAATGCAGTCGGAAGGCACCGATTCTTCAAAACAGCAAGGTAAGCACTTTGTCATTGTACCATCTGTCTAGGCATGTGCCGGTATCACGTTTTCATGTTGCGATTAATTGCTGAAGCTTTTATCACGGTATACGGTATTATCACGATGTTGAAATTCGTTGCAAAAAAAGTGTTGTCATACTATAACAGGTTTAATAACTTTCTTATAACAAAAGAACTGAACATTTAAATACAATAAAGAAATACACAAAAATGTATAAAGTAAGCATTTAAAACAGATTAAAGTGCTAAAGAATTATAGCTAAATGAACAATAGGTAACACTTTACAATAAGGTCTCACTAGTTAATACATTAACATTAACAAAAGCAAATAGCTACATTTATACAGAAGTTATTATTCTTTGATAACGTATAGTTAAGCAACTGTTAGTTAATGTTAGCTCAGGTCCATTAAATAATACAGTTACAACTTTTGATTTTAATAATGTGTTATTAAATGGTGAAATTTACATTTAACTAAGATTAATAAATGTTTTAGAAGTATTTTTCATTGTCAATTTTTTAATGAATGAACTAATGTTAAATAATAGAGCCTTATTGTAAAGTGTGACTCAACAACAAAAAATCAGAACATATTCAAACAATATCTAGGGCATGTAGTCCTGATTAAAATATAGCCTTAAGTCTTTAAGTATTAAAGTATTTGATTATGTGATGAGCACCATAGCGAATACACAAAATGGCGCCTGGTTTTGTTTACGGGGGTTACCGGGGAAACGGCTGTTGCTGCTGTCAGCGCCCTCTGCTGTCAGAGAGTGAATGTGCACTTCAGCGCCTCCTTCACGCGTTCCGCCATGTGCTCATGCACGTTGAGTTTGTTTACATCAGTGCGCGTTCATCTTTGACATTTTAAACGGTTGATGGGTAAAGTATTCTTAAAATGCATTCTAAGAAATCGAAATAATATGTAATAAATAATTATTTACGGTATTTTGAAGTGCCCACGGTATCGTGCATGTTCATTATTGTGTATATCATATTACCGTGTGTCCTGACATTTCATCCTACCCGTCAGATTGTCCTACCAGGGCTTACTGCGCATGCCCACATCAATATTTTTTATATATTGATATTTATATTTACATTTTGGGTAGGTTTAGGGGTAGGTAGGTATGGATATTAATGAATATTAATAAAGCAAATCGCATTAATATGATTCTGGTAGCACAATCTGATAGTTAGCATTTTACATCCATATTTAATATTTGTTTATTTAAAATATTTACATAGTTTTAAGGGTAGGTTCAGGGAAGGGGTAGGTATGGATATTAATAAAGCCTCAAATCAGATGAATATGATGCTGGTAGCACAATCTGACAGGCAGCATTTTTTGCTGTCGAATTGTGCTACCTACTGTTTTAATGGGCGGTAGCAAAATCTGACAAGGTAGGACAAATCGACAGAACACCGGCACATGTCTACATCTGTCCATCTGAGCATGTTTTCAAGTAAATTCTTATTTATGCAGTACATTATCTCCATCAAATGTGCTTTGATGTGTGCACAATTTAAACGTTTTGTTGTATTTGCTGCTCTAGGCCTCGAAGCCATTCTTGATCAGGAAGAAGATGCTTTGTTCAGGGCAAGCCCAGCTGTGAGAGGTGAGACACTTCATCTGTAGACAGAACAAAGTCTGTAGACAGTGTGAACACATGAATACACATATATCAGTGTGCAATGGTCTGATCAGCTTGAAATTACAGGAGATATATAGTAAAAAACAACACATCAATTGGTTAAGACATCAAGTAGGATGATTATTATTTATTTCTTTTTAAAATCTGAACTCAAAGATAATAGTGTGCTTAATGGGTACTAGAGCTTAATAGGTACGTTTACCCTAGTTTGCAGTGGTGCGGAACTGAACTGTAAGAGTCAGGCATTTACATACATGAATACGGACAGAATATTAGAAACACTTTTCAATATAATGCTTTCCAGTATCTTATACAGTAATTTCTATTATTATATTCTGATATTAATATTGTACATAATTTATATTTTAATCGTTTAAATTTTGCGCGTGCGCAGCTTTATTATGATTAACGTCACCGGTCACTTAGGCTGACACCGACAAGATAACAGAAGCGAGCAAATTACTAATATTTTGGAAAATCTTACCATTAAATAAGTTAACCTTCGCATTGAGAATGGTATGACAAACACAAATCTTACCTGGAGCTCGACACTTCCCGGTCCCGCTGGAAGACGATGATGAACCCTCTTTTACTGTCTATGGATGAACCCCGCGATTGATTTCCACCTGGGCGGTGGGCGCATTGACGCATGCGCAATTTGCGATGACAAAACTAAAATTTGTGGGCGTTTCATTATTTTTTAAAGGCCCAGTGAACCGGAAGTTGCAACCGACTTTATTTCAGTGATTTGACGTATTTCCGAGAGAAACGGAATACTAAATGAGCAGAACAGAGGGCGTGGTTGCCCCTAGCAATTTGCGCTAACAAAGTAAATATGGTCAATTTTGATTTCATGAGGACTTTAATGTTGCTGATATTACTGTTAACAAATAGGTCATGTAGGTTTTTGTAATGTATTGCATTACAATTATAACATAATTTCCATATAGGAAACTAGTGCTTATATTTTTCAATATACTGCAATGTATGCATTGACATTGTATGGCTATATATTACACATAAAAAACTATTTAGAAATGAAAGGGTTAGTTCACCCAAAAATGAAAATAATGTAATTTATTACTCGCCCTCATGCTGTTCCACACCCATAAGACCTCCATTCATCTTCAAAACACAAATTAAGATATTTTTGTTTAAATCTGAAGGCTCAGTGAGGCCTCCATAGGGACCAAAGCAATTTACACTCTCAAGATCCATTAATGTTACTAAAACATATTTAAATCAGTCCATGTGAGTACAGTGTATATATATATATATATATATATATATATATATATATATATATATATATATATATATATATATATATATATATACACACATGCATACATACAGTGTTGGGGCGTGTAACTAGTTAAATGTAACAGCGTTATGTAATTTAATTACAAAATAAACAACTGTAAACTGTTACAGTTACTAAGAAAAAAACGTGTCATTAAATTACAGTTACTTGTGAAAATGTTAACGGTTATAAAGGGGGGTTACATCTGAATTATATATTTCTATATGTATGTGTATATATATATACTGCATGAGTAAATATATGTTCAATGTATTTTGCAGTGTCTTATCACATGCACATCTATATGTTATGAAGTGTATTACTGAATATAAAATTACATACATTGATATATTGGTAAATATATTGTCAGATATTTTTCAATAAATGAAAAGCAGTAATTCCTCATGTATTATTAAATATTTTAATATATTTATCCTGTATATTTTCAATATAACTTACTGTTAAATCATTTTATATATTTATCATTCATATATATATATTAGGGCCAGGACTTTAACGCGTTAAAATCCCGTAATTAATTAATCTTAATTAACGTGTTAAAGTCCCGGCCCTAATATATATATATATATGCCATGTGCTCATGCACGTTGAGTTTGTTTACATCAGTGCGCGTTCCTCTTTGACATTTTAAACGGTTGATGGGTAAAGTATTCTTAAAATGCATTCTAAGAAATCGAAATAATATGTAATAAATAATTATTTACGGTATTTTGAAGTGCCCACGGTATCGTGCATGTTCATTATTGTGTATATCATATTACCGTGTGTCCTGACATTTCATCCTACCCGTCAGATTGTCCTACCAGGGCTTACTGCGCATACCCACATCAATATTTTTTATTTTTATTTTTTATATTTACATTTTGGGTAGGTTTAGGGGTAGGTAGGTATGGATATTAATGAATATTAATAAAGCAAATCGCATTAATATGATTCTGGTAGCACAATCTGATAGTTAGCATTTTACATCCATATTTAATATTTGTTTATTTAAAATATTTACATAGTTTTAAGGGTAGGTTCAGGGAAGGGGTAGGTATGGATATTAATAAAGCCTCAAATCAGATGAATATGATGCTGGTAGCACAATCTGACAGGCAGCATTTTTTGCTGTCGAATTGTGCTACCTACTGTTTTAATGGGCGGTAGCAAAATCTGACAAGGTAGGACAAATCGACAGAACACCGGCACATGTCTACATCTGTCCATCTGAGCATGTTTTCAAGTAAATTCTTATTTATGCAGTACATTATCTCCATCAAATGTGCTTTGATGTGTGCACAATTTAAACGTTTTGTTGTATTTGCTGCTCTAGGCCTCGAAGCCATTCTTGATCAGGAAGAAGATGCTTTGTTCAGGGCAAGCCCAGCTGTGAGAGGTGAGACACTTCATCTGTAGACAGAACAAAGTCTGTAGACAGTGTGAACACATGAATACACATATATCAGTGTGCAATGGTCTGATCAGCTTGAAATTACAGGAGATATATAGTAAAAAACAACACATCAATTGGTTAAGACATCAAGTAGGATGATTATTATTTATTTCTTTTTAAAATCTGAACTCAAAGATAATAGTGTGCTTAATGGGTACTAGAGCTTAATAGGTACGTTTACCCTAGTTTGCAGTGGTGCGGAACTGAATTGTAAGAGTCAGGCATTTACATACATGAATACGGACAGAATATTAGAAACACTTTTCAATATAATGCTTTCCAGTATCTTATACAGTAATTTCTATTATTATATTCTGATATTAATATTGTACATAATTTATATTTTAATCGTTTAAATTTTGCGCGTGCGCAGCTTTATTATGATTAACGTCACCGGTCACTTAGGCTGACACCGACAAGATAACAGAAGCGAGCAAATTACTAATATTTTGGAAAATCTTACCATTAAATAAGTTAACCTTCGCATTGAGAATGGTATGACAAACACAAATCTTACCTGGAGCTCGACACTTCCCGGTCCCGCTGGAAGACGATGATGAACCCTCTTTTACTGTCTATGGATGAACCCCGCGATTGATTTCCACCTGGGCGGTGGGCGCATTGACGCATGCGCAATTTGCGATGACAAAACTAAAATTTGTGGGCGTTTCATTATTTTTTAAAGGCCCAGTGAACCGGAAGTTGCAACCGACTTTATTTCAGTGATTTGACGTATTTCCGAGAGAAACGGAATACTAAATGAGCAGAACAGAGGGCGTGGTTGCCCCTAGCAATTTGCGCTAACAAAGTAAATATGGTCAATTTTGATTTCATGAGGACTTTAATGTTGCTGATATTACTGTTAACAAATAGGTCATGTAGGTTTTTGTAATGTATTGCATTACAATTATAACATAATTTCCATATAGGAAACTAGTGCTTATATTTTTCAATATACTGCAATGTATGCATTGACATTGTATGGCTATATATTACACATAAAAAACTATTTAGAAATGAAAGGGTTAGTTCACCCAAAAATGAAAATAATGTAATTTATTACTCGCCCTCATGCTGTTCCACACCCATAAGACCTCCATTCATCTTCAAAACACAAATTAAGATATTTTTGTTTAAATCTGAAGGCTCAGTGAGGCCTCCATAGGGACCAAAGCAATTTACACTCTCAAGATCCATTAATGTTACTAAAACATATTTAAATCAGTCCATGTGAGTACAGTGTATATATATATATATATATATATATATATATATATATATATATATATATATATATATATATATATATATATATATATATATATACACATGCATACATACAGTGTTGGGGCGTGTAACTAGTTAAATGTAACAGCGTTATGTAATTTAATTACAAAATAAACAGCTGTAAACTGTTACAGTTACTAAGAAAAAAATGTGTCATTAAATTACAGTTACTTGTGAAAATGTTAACGGTTATAAAGGGGGGTTACATCTGAATTATATATTTCTATATGTATGTGTATATATATATATACTGCATGAGTAAATATATGTTCAATGTATTTTGCAGTGTCTTATCACATGCACATCTATATGTTATGAAGTGTATTACTGAATATAAAATTACATACATTGATATATTGGTAAATATATTGTCAGATATTTTTCAATAAATGAAAAGCAGTAATTCCTCATGTATTATTAAATATTTTAATATATTTATCCTGTATATTTTCAATATAACTTACTGTTAAATCATTTTATATATTTATCATTCATATATATATATTAGGGCCAGGACTTTAACGCGTTAAAATCCCGTAATTAATTAATCTTAATTAACGTGTTAAAGTCCCGGCCCTAATATATATATATATATGCCATGTGCTCATGCACGTTGAGTTTGTTTACATCAGTGCGCGTTCCTCTTTGACATTTTAAACGGTTGATGGGTAAAGTATTCTTAAAATGCATTCTAAGAAATCGAAATAATATGTAATAAATAATTATTTACGGTATTTTGAAGTGCCCACGGTATCGTGCATGTTCATTATTGTGATATATCATATTACCGTGTGTCCTGACATTTCATCCTACCCGTCAGATTGTCCTACCAGGGCTTACTGCGCATGCCCACATAAATATTTTTTATTTTTATTTTTTATATTTACATTTTGGGTAGGTTTAGGGGTAGGTAGGTATGGATATTAATGAATATTAATAAAGCAAATCGCATTAATATGATTCTGGTAGCACAATCTGATAGTTAGCATTTTACATCCATATTTAATATTTGTTTATTTAAAATATTTACATAGTTTTAAGGGTAGGTTCAGGGAAGGGGTAGGTATGGATATTAATAAAGCCTCAAATCAGATGAATATGATGCTGGTAGCACAATCTGACAGGCAGCATTTTTTGCTGTCGAATTGTGCTACCTACTGTTTTAATGGGCGGTAGCAAAATCTGACAAGGTAGGACAAATCGACAGAACACCGGCACATGTCTACATCTGTCCATCTGAGCATGTTTTCAAGTAAATTCTTATTTATGCAGTACATTATCTCCATCAAATGTGCTTTGATGTGTGCACAATTTAAACGTTTTGTTGTATTTGCTGCTCTAGGCCTCGAAGCCATTCTTGATCAGGAAGAAGATGCTTTGTTCAGGGCAAGCCCAGCTGTGAGAGGTGAGACACTTCATCTGTAGACAGAACAAAGTCTGTAGACAGTGTGAACACATGAATACACATATATCAGTGTGCAATGGTCTGATCAGCTTGAAATTACAGGAGATATATAGTAAAAAACAACACATCAATTGGTTAAGACATCAAGTAGGATGATTATTATTTATTTCTTTTTAAAATCTGAACTCAAAGATAATAGTGTGCTTAATGGGTACTAGAGCTTAATAGGTACGTTTACCCTAGTTTGCAGTGGTGCGGAACTGAACTGTAAGAGTCAGGCATTTACATACATGAATACGGACAGAATATTAGAAACACTTTTCAATATAATGCTTTCCAGTATCTTATACAGTAATTTCTATTATTATATTCTGATATTAATATTGTACATCATTTTTATTTTAATCGTTTAAATTTTGCGCGTGCGCAGCTTTATTATGATTAACGTCACCGGTCACTTAGGCTGACACCGACAAGATAACAGAAGCGAGCAAATTACTAATATTTTGGAAAATCTTACCATTAAATAAGTTAACCTTCGCATTGAGAATGGTATGACAAACACAAATCTTACCTGGAGCTCGACACTTCCCGGTCCCGCTGGAAGACGATGATGAACCCTCTTTTACTGTCTATGGATGAACCCCGCGATTGATTTCCACCTGGGCGGTGGGCGCATTGACGCATGCGCAATTTGCGATGACAAAACTAAAATTTGTGGGCGTTTCATTATTTTTTAAAGACCCAGTAAACCGGAAGTTGCAACCGACTTTATTTCAGTGATTTGACGTATTTCCGAGAGAAACGGAATACTAAATGAGCAGAACAGAGGGCGTGGTTGCCCCTAGCAATTTGCGCTAACAAAGTAAATATGGTCAATTCTGATTTCATGAGGACTTTAATGTTGCTGATATTACTGTTAACAAATAGGTCATGTAGGTTTTTGTAATGTATTGCATTACAATTATAACATAATTTCCATATAGGAAACTAGTGCTTATATTTTTCAATATACTGCAATGTATGCATTGACATTGTATGGCTATATATTACACATAAAAAACTATTTAGAAATGAAAGGGTTAGTTCACCCAAAAATGAAAATAATGTAATTTATTACTCGCCCTCATGCTGTTCCACACCCATAAGACCTCCATTCATCTTCAAAACACAAATTAAGATATTTTTGTTTAAATCTGAAGGCTCAGTGAGGCCTCCATAGGGACCAAAGCAATTTACACTCTCAAGATCCATTAATGTTACTAAAACATATTTAAATCAGTCCATGTAAGTACAGTGTATATATATATATATATATATATATATATATATATATATATATATATATATATATATATATATATATACACACATGCATACATACAGTGTTGGGGCGTGTAACTAGTTAAATGTAACAGCGTTATGTAATTTAATTACAAAATAAACAACTGTAAACTGTTACAGTTACTAAGAAAAAAATGTGTCATTAAATTACAGTTACTTGTGAAAATGTTAACGGTTATAAAGGGGGGTTACATCTGAATTATATATTTCTATATGTATGTGTATATATATATATACTGCATGAGTAAATATATGTTCAATGTATTTTGCAGTGTCTTATCACATGCACATCTATATGTTATGAAGTGTATTACTGAATATAAAATTACATACATTGATATATTGGTAAATATATTGTCAGATATTTTTCAATAAATGAAAAGCAGTAATTCCTCATGTATTATTAAATATTTTAATATATTTATCCTGTATATTTTCAATATAACTTACTGTTATAAAATGATTTAACAGTAAGTTATATTGAAAATATACAGGGCAATTCCAGCGTTATGGATGTGACATTTGAACTCATAATGACAGCTGAAATGTCTCAGACAAAATCAATTTCTTACCATATTTAATTCGGAATTACATATTCTCAGAGCACCCAATCTGGGGAATTGACAGCAAAAATATTTTTTTCTAAAATATATTTAAGACCCCCCAAAAAAGGAAAACAGCTATGCGTTATGGATGTGACAGGAAATTACAGAGTTTTCAGTAGACTGTTCCATTTTCTTTAAAGTCTGTGAACTTTAAAGTCTAATGTTTAAATATTGCTATCCACATGATGAAGGGGTCTTATCTGAACATAAAAATATCAATGTTTAAATTGTAAATTTTTTTATGAAGTGTATCATGAGGAAAAACCAACGTTATGGATGTGACAAAACCCTGTTATGGATGTGACGAGTCTGAAATACACAGAATCTGTTTGGAAAATCAACAAACAAACTATCATGGCACTTTTGTCGACACATAAATTTACTCTAAATGCCAGTTTAGATATTAAGAAATATGATTGCAATATGATATATAAAATAATTGACAATGAGAGAAGATGAGGGTGAAGGAATTTATTTATTTATTTAATTTGTTCATGCTTAACACTTTCTTCTGTCATTTAATATTATAATTATTATAATTCATGAACTTATTATATATATATATATATATATATATACAGGGAGTGCAGAATTATTAGGCAAGTTGTATTTTTGAGGATTAATTTTACAACATTAATAATTAAACAACAACCATGTTGTCAATGAACACAAAAAACTCATTAATATCAAAGCTGAATATTTTTGGAAGTGGTTTTTAGTTTTAGCTATTTTAGGGGGATATCTGTGTGTGCAGGTGACTATTACTGTGCATAATTATTAGGCAACTTAACAAAAAACAAATTTATACCCATTTCAATTATTTATTTTTTACCAGTGAAACCAATATAACATCTCAACATTCACAAATATACATTTCTGACATTCAAAAACCAAACAAAAACAAATCAGTGACCAATATAGCCACCTTTCTTTGCAAGGACACTCAAAAGCCTGCCATCCATGGATTCTGTCAGTGTTTTGATCTGTTCACCATCAACATTGCGTGCAGCAGCAACCACAGCCTCCCAGACACTGTTCAGAGAGGTGTACTGTTTTCCCTCCTTGTAAATCGCACATTTGATGATGGACCACAGGTTCTCAATGGGGTTCAGATCAGGTGAACAAGGAGGCCATATCATTAGATTTTCTTCTTTTATACCCTTTCTTGCCAGCCACGCTGTGGAGTACTTGGACGCGTGTGTTGGAGCATTGTCCTGCATGAAAATCATGTTTTTCTTGAAGGATGCAGACTTCTTCCTGTACCACTGCTTGAAGAAGGTGTCTTCCAGAAACTGGCAGTAGGACTGGGAGTTGAGCTTGACTCCATCCTCAACCCGAAAAGGCCCCACAAGCTCATCTTTGATGATACCAGCCCAAACCAGTACTCCACCTCCACCTTGCTGGCGTCTGAGTCGGACTGGAGCTCTCTGCCCTTTACCAATCCAGCCACGGGCCCATCCATCTGGCCCATCAAGACTCACTCTCATTTCATCAGTCCATAAAACCTTAGAAAAATCAGTCTTGAGATATTTCTTGGCCCAGTCTTGACGTTTCAGCTTGTGTGTCTTGTTCAGTGGTGGTCGACTTTCTGCCTTTCTTACCTTGGCCATGTCTCTGAGTATTGCACACCTTGTGCTTTTGGGCACTCCAGTGATGTTGCAGCTCTGAAATATGGCCAAACTGGTGGCAAGTGGCATCTTGGCAGCTGCACGCTTGACTTTTCTCAGTTCACGGGCAGTTATTTTGCGCCTTGGTTTTTCCACACGCTTCTTGCGACCCTGTTGACTATTTTGAATGAAACGCTTGATTGTTCGATGATCACGCTTCAGAAGCTTGACTATTTTAAGACTGCTGCATCCCTCTGCAATATATCTCACTATTTTTGACTTTTCTGAGCCTGTCAAGTCCTTCTTTTGACCCATTTTGCCAAAGGAAAGGAAGTTGCCTAATAATTATGCACACCTGATATAGGGTGTTGATGTCATTAGACCACACCCCTTCTCATTACAGAGATGCACATCACCTAATATGCTTAATTGGTAGTAGGCTTTCCAGCCTATACAGCGTGGAGTAAGACAACATGCATAACGAGGATGATGTGGTCAAAATACTCATTTGCCTAATAATTCTGCACTCCCTGTATATATATATATATATAATATAAATTTCTTTAGCCTACATGTTTATTTTTTAAAACCCATCTTAGGTGATGAAAGAATGGGCTATCTCAACTGAACTATCAGGTCAAGCTACTTGATATAAGACTTGATATAACTAGATTTCTATTCAAATTATTTTCCCAAATTGTGTGCTGTTAGTATCTTACCATTTTATCAATCTGTTGTGGTAGGCGTTCAGCTTTAAGAAAACGCTATCTTCGAGCTGTCAAAACCTCCTGAAGGACAGGAAGAGCGAGAGAATTAGAGGCGCCTGTTTCGCGCCTAAACTAATCAGGTTCCTCATGCACTTTCAATACGCCTCTCTACTAGGAAGTGAATACTATGAACACACGGAACATTACAGCAGTCGATTACGGAACATAGTCAGATTTTCATTATTGTTTGAGATGTCGATCGCAATCTAATTTATTTATCACATCATAAATATGTCCAGAAAGCGACCATTTGTTTTGCTAAAGTTTACTTATGATTGTACTTATAGCCTAATGACCTAAGGCAATGTTACGTTTCACTGAAACACAGAGGAGAAATGTGTTTATCACTGCCATGCCGCCAGCAACAGGAACACACGTTATGTCACGTGGGTTTGATTTTAGAATTTTCTTTAAATGTGACGTCCGTAACGTCACATCCATAACGTCACGTCCATAACGTCACATCCATAACGCAAAATTAAAATGTTTACAAAAACAAAAGGGCACGAAATGTTCATCACATTATACATTAATATAAGTTAACATTGCACAGAAACGTTGGACATTTTTGCATCAACACTGTATGTATAGCATGAACTTATCCTCTAAAACGTTATGGATGTTACTTGGCCCTGGAACTCACCGACACATTTAACAAGAGGCTTATACATTTCTAGAGCTTTACTGTTAAAGCAAGCTAAGTGTACACAATGCATAATCATCCCTTTGTTCAACAGGAAATCGACAAATAATAACATTTTGTTGAACCATTGAGTCTATCTATTCCCTTTCTTGAAAACGGTAAAACACAGACATTTTAAAAACTCTGCTTGCATTGGCACACACCTTGTATATGATTTAATAAAACAGTAAATATCTAAATAATTCAATGAGAATGGTTACATACAATAAAGTATAGACCCAAATAAACATTTTAAGAATAAGTCTGTTTGTGTGTGGCCACACACACAAAAAAAACTTTTTTTTTCATGGTAAAGATGACCTTTGCATGGAATTGCCCTACAGGATAAATATATTAAAATATTTAATAATACATGAGGAATTACTGCTTTTCATTTATTGAAAAATATCTGACAATATATTTACCAATATATTAATAATATAATCTTATAATTAAGATTAATTACGCAAAAAATAAATAAAATAATTTTAACCACACTTATTTTTGCACCGCGGAACGTTTTTCAATGAATGAGTTTCGACGGACCGATTATACTGGAGCACCAACTAGCGTTCTTGACAACAACAAACCACAGTGAACATGAACAAAGAAGCTGACGAGACCGCTTTGCTTGGCCCCGTGGATGAGAAATTTTGTTTTAAAAGACGAAAGGATGGAAGCGTCGACAAGAGCATGGTTGTGTGCAAGCTATGCAACAAGGAATTTGCGTATCACCGCAGCACATCGAGCCTCAAATATCACCTCAACGGAAAACACATAGGAGTTAGCGTGGATGTTACCCCAACTCCGAGTAAAGTTACAAGTAATTATCTAAATAACAAGTTACATCTAAATATGCTTTTGCTACACTTAATGGCAAACATTGCACTGGTCTGCTGGACTGAAATAAATAAACAATATTTTGTTGATTAAGCTTATGTCATTATTCAATGGTCATTTTTCAATGGTATACTAAAAATCCATGTGAAAAAAAATCCTTCTCACTGTTCTCAGGTCAAATATTTATATGCAATTAAAATGCGATTAATTTCGATTAATTAATTACAAAGCCTCTAATTAATTAGATTATTTTTTTAAATTACATATATAAGGAAATATATTTTCTTATAAGGGTGGGTAAGGGTGTACCCATTTTCATTTATTTTACTTGCTAACTAATATTCTAAAGCAAAATCCAACTGATTTGCAGGGGTTGTATATTTAACACAACCCAGCATAAAACTTTTTTTTTCACAGTGTAGGACATATACATCACATATACAAAACATCACAGATGTTTTTAGCAAAATGTTTTTAGCATTTTTTCCTCAACACTCATCTTGCGGTCAATGACTGTTGCGCTGGTATCAGCACCACCTGGTGGACTGGAGTTACAGCCTTTACAGCAAATTTACAAAGAGGATTTAAAGATAGCTGAATTACTTTTTCCCAACAGTGCAATCCAAAAAAATTAACATCTTTAATCATCACAGTAACCATTATACTGATAAAAATTAAGTAAATTTAAAAGTATAATAGTTTCTGCTTTCTTCTTTTGCTACAGAGTCTGAGACTACCAGATTTCAGGTTGAAGCTGCCTCTCAGGTTGACGCTGCCTCTCAGGTTGACGCTGCCTCTCAGGTTGACGCTGCCTCTCAGGTTGACGCTGCCACTCAGGTTGAAGCTGCCTCTCTGGTTGACGACACTGCCTCTCAGGTTGACGCTGCCACTCAGGTTGAAGCTGCCTCTCTGGTTGACGACACTGCCTCTCAGGTTGACGATGCCGCCTCTCTGGTTGACAACGCCACCTCTCTGGTTAAAGCTGCCACCTCTCTGGCTGAAGCTGCCGCCTCTCTGGCTGAAGCTGCCCACTCTCTGGTTGAAGCTGCCACTCAGGGTGACGTTGCCTCTCTATTTAACTCTGCTGCCTATCTGGTTGACAATGCCTCTTCTCTGGGTGACGACGTTTCCTCTCTGTCTGAAGCTGTCTGCTCTCTGGTTGACACTGGCTCTCAGGGTGACACTGCCTCTCTATTTGATGACGCTGCCTCTATGGTTGATGCTGCCGCCTCTCTGATTGACAACGCTGCCTCTCTGGTTGAAGATGCCCGCTCTCTGGTTGACGTTGTCTCTCAGGGTGACGCTGCCTCTCTGGTTGACACTGTCACCTCTCAAATTGAAGCTGCCACCCCTCTGGTTGAAACTGCCACCTCTCTGGTTGAAGATGCCCGCTTTCATGTTAACACTGCCACCTCTATGGTTAACAACGCTGTCTCTCAGGTTGATGACGCTGCCTCTCAGGTTGACGATGCTGCCTCTCAGACTGACACTGCCTCTCAGACTGACACTGCCTCTCAGACTGACACTGCCTCTCAGACCGACACTGCCTCTCAGACTGACACTCCCTCTCAGACTGACACTGCCTCTCAGTTTGATACTGCCGCCTCTCTGATTGACGCTGCCTCTCAAGTTGACGACGCTGCCTCTCAAGTTGACGACGCTGCCTCTCAAGTTGACAACACTGCCTCTCAAGTTGACAACACTGCCTCTCAAGTTGACGACACTGCCTCTCAAGTTGACGACACTGCCTATCAAGTTGACGACGCTGCCTCTCAAGTTGACGACACTGCCTCTCAAGTTGACGACACTGCCTCTCAAGTTGACAACACTGCCTCTCAAGTTGACAACACTGCCTCTCAAGTTGACGACACTGCCTCTCAAGTTGACAACACTGCCTCTCAAGTTGACGACACTGCCTCTCAAGTTGACGACACTGCCTCTCAAGTTGACGACACTGCCTCTCAAGTTGACGACACTGCCTCTCAAGTTGACAACGCTGCCTCTCAAGTTGACGACACTGCCTCTCAAGTTGACAACACTGCCTCTCAAGTTGACGACGCTGCCTCTCAAGTTGACAACACTGCCTCTCAAGTTGATGACACTGCCTCTCAAGTTGACGGCGCTGCCTCTCAGGTTGATACTGCCGCCTCTCTGGTTGATGTTGCCTCTCTGGTTGTCGACGCCGCCTCTCTGGTTGTCGACGCCGCCTCTCTGGTTGATGTTTCCTCTCTGGTTGTCGACGCCGCCTCTCTGGTTGATGTTGATTCTCAGATTCACACGGCATCTCTGGTTGAAACTGCCGCCTCTCTGGTTGATGTTGATTCTCAGATTCACACTGCATCTCTGGTTGATATTGCCGCCTCTCTGGTTGATGTTGACTCTCAGGTTCACGCTGCCTCTCTGGTTGACGATGACTCTCAGGTTCACGCTGCCTCTCAGGTTCACGCTGACTCTGAGACTAATGCTGTCTTAGAAACGACACTGACACTGGCTCTTAGACTGACACTGCCTCAGAGATTGACACTGCCTCTCCGACTGACACTGCCTCTCAGACTGAGACTGCCTCTGAGACTGAGACTGCCTCTCAGATTGACACTGACTCTCAGACTGACACTGATTCTCAGACTGACACCGCCTCTCAGATTGACACTGACTCTCAGACTGACACTGACACTGATATAATAAAGATACCCTTTTAATGAAATCTTTCCACAGTGAAAATCAATACTGTCTTATTTCATTTATTTATTAAACACTGTACATTAATAATTTTTTTCTGAAAAATATAGGTAATAATTCACATTTATTTTTAACTTGAGTCACCATAAATCAGTAAATTTGGATAAAGGTGTAATTTCTTTGCCAAGGAAAATCATTTTGAAACAGCAATAAGGAATCTGGGTGACCCCAAAACCAAGGAACATACAGAACCGTAACTTGTGTATACTGTTACATGCCTACTTATAAATATACACTGTATGCGTACACAAACAGTACTGAATAATCTATACCAATATGTGTCACGATCATGGCTGTGACTGAGTAACTATTGAGTGTAATATAAATATAGGGGTGAGCGATAAACTGATAGAAATTTGTCAGCTGGTAAAGATTTTGGACTATCATCTCTATCGAGTGCAGACACACAGCTGCTGTTCATACAATGTGTAAGTACTGAACTGAGTTCTTTATATATATATGTGTGATATGCAAAATATGGTTTATCAATAATGTACAATTATCAATTCGACTATTGTTTCTATTCAATAGATAATACCTCTAAAATAGTTACCTGACACATAAACTTACTTTTGCATTCCTGTAGCATTTCTCCCATTCAGCACTCAAGAATCAGTGATTGATACTAGCGTCAGATCAGAGGTTTGATAGCTAAGATACAAAACATTTCTCAAAGGAGGTTTAAATTGTCCTGAATAACATCTGTTTGGAATCTGAAGTGAAAGGGGTTCAGTTTGTTTCCTTCTGTTCTCAGAAGGCCTTTGATGTGCCTACCAATGCGATTGTCATCCCATAGGAATTTTCCCTTTCCTTTGCAAGCAGTGGAAACAACATACCATCTACTCCGTCGGACTAAACTCGCATGTAAACGGCACATTCCGCAGATATCACACCTGTTTATGTTCTGCCAAGGAAATGCACTGCTGTCAAAATACAACAGTGCTGTGATCTCCTGACACCATCAAGACGGGGTCAAAGATATAAGGAAGACGAGACCAGATGGGAACCGCCAATGAAGCAAAAGAAAGCCTAAGATGTTTTTTCTTCATATTGCAGACAGCCACAGCGTGTTCGGCTATTGTGCATGGAAAGATATTGAACCGCCATAGTGGAAATCACATTAGACTTCTGAGGGCATTCGCTGTTATTACTTTGATACGGTTGTTGTCGCCGCAAGTGAATAAAGCAAATGGATTCCAATAACATTTGACTCAATGTGCCATCCCATACAGGCAGAGGCCGAACTGAATCAGGCTATACGGGGGCGGATAAATGAGCGCTCAGAAGAGAAGTTCACCAGTATGAGCTCGGCGGCCAGCAATCTCACCATATGCCAAGTTTCTGTGGCCAGGATAAACAAGAAAACACGACAACAGCAAAACAAACACAAAAAGCAATAAAGCACAATGAAATACTGATGCAGTAAACATACAACTTTGTTATTTTGCCATGCAAAAGGAACATTTGCATTGATTATGTTTGGGAGCTCTATAGTGCTGACACGCACAAGAACTCTGTTGGCCGCAGAGGCTTTGATTTTCTCCGTGGAGAATTGCCATCCTTAACTATTTGGTCTCTCGTATTCCATTGAAATAGTTCTGTGAACATAATTATCATGCCTCTGTAATAAATAACAAAAACAATGGAGTTGGCAGCATAATGACTGAGACAGCATAACTGTGCCACCACTGGCCCTCCGAAATATAGTGACTAAACGCTGTAGAATCTATTAGGAGATCTGTCGTTAACTCCGTTTCTATCTTTAAATATGTGCAAAACTGTTTATTTGAGTCAAAAGTGTTCTACATATAAAATTATTTTATATATATATATATATATATATATATATATATATATATATATATATATATATATATATATATATATATACACTCACCTAAAGGATTATTAGGAACACCATCCTAATACTGTGTTTGACCCCCTTTCGCCTTCAGAACTGCCTTAATTCTACGTGGCATTGATTCAACAAGGTACTGAATGCATTCTTTAGAAATGTTGGTCCACATTGATAGGATAGAATCTTGCAGTTGAATAATGAACGTAAAAAGAACAGAATAATTAATCAATTTAACATCCTTGCTGGATCAAAGTATTAATTAATTAATTAATTTCTTATTCTATTTTAAATAAATTCTGTTATTTTTTTTATTTTTTATTTTTTTTACTTTTTATTCATCAAAGAATCCTGAAAAAAAGTTATAAAAATATTAAGCAGCACAACTGTTTCCAACATTGATAATAAATCATAATATTAGAATGATTTCTGAAGGATTATGTGACATTGAAGACAGGAGAAATTATGCTGAAAATGTAGCTCTGCAATGCATCACAGAAATAAATGCAATTTAAAGTATATTAAAATAGAAATCCATAATTTTAAATTGTAATAATATTTCACAATATACTGTATTTTTGATCAAATACATGCAGTGACAATAAAGTACTTATTTCAAACATTAAAAAAATGAATTATTCAAAACTTTGATATATGTTATATACATAATAAAATATATTCAATACATTGTGTGTTGAGGAAAAACAGATTCCAAGCATAAATTGGGAGAGAGAGCATCCATGCACGAGTGAGAGGGGAGATGTACTTCCTGTGGTCCCTGCACAGGAACTGAATGCTGAGCTCTTCATCAATGACCATGAGTCATCCAGCCCGTGGCCTGCCTCCATTCTCATACAGAACAGCTCCGGATGCCAAGAAGCCCATTCTGAAATATGACTCCCCGGAGAACCTACCGTTCTGTACGATTGGATGAAACGACACTGATTGTTTCTGCAGCATGACTGGGTGAAATTACGGCCCTGGTCACGAAATGTTCTTGGATATTTTTAGGTCAGTAAAGCTTAGACTTTCAGTTCATCCAGTGCAATATTAATCTTTGAGAGAACCCAATTGGGATAATGTCTTGCTATTGGACAGTCACTCTGGAACACCAGGTGGTTCAAATCCTAAAAGACTGTCTTTACATTTCTACAGGGGCATGTTATCCCATTTTTATTAATCATTATCGGGAATCCATTTTTTTTATCTCACTCCTTTAGGATGCTCACTTATGATTACAGTATGACCAAGTAAAACTACATTGATGACTTCGAGATCACGATGTGATTATGGTGCTCTTGGATCAACATCAATTGCAGTTCCTAGTGGTGCAGGTATGACGTCACTTCATAGGCCAACCGGCATTTAACATCATACTGGTTCCCTTGTCAAAAATCCAATAGGATTTTCTCATAGGCTTTCGGATTGTCGCAAAAAAACAAGCTCTGTGATCAACAAAATCTTTTGATACTTACACGTCTTGTCCATCAAGACCTTTTTCACAGACGAACACAACTTTTATGAATTTTGAAGACTTAATGCAGTCGCCAGAAGTAAAAAGCTAAAGGTAGGCTATAAATAAACTACACCACGGTCCCACGACTTCAGCATCAACACAACTAAGCTTCTGGTTGCCAGGTCTGTGCAACAAAAGTAGCCCAATGGTTGCTAGGTCTGTGAATCAAAAGTAGCCCAATGGCCAATCAAAAGTAGCCCAATGTTCAGTCAAAAGTAGCCCAATGGTGAGTCAAAAGTAGCCCAATGGTCAGTCAAAAGTAGCCCAATGGCCAGTCAAAAGTAGCCCAATGGTCAGTCAAAAGTAGCCCAATGGCCAGTCAAAAGTAGCCCAATGGCCAGTCAAAGTAGCCCAATGGCCAGTCAAAAGTAGCCCAATGGTCAGTCAAAAGTAGCCCAATGGCCAGTTAAAGTAGCCCAATGGCCAGTCAAAAGAAGCCCAATGGCCAGTCAAAAGTAGCCCAATGGCCAGTCAAAGAAGCCCAATGGCCAGTCAAGAGTAGCCCAATGGTCAGTCAAAAGTAGCCCAATGGCCAGTCAAAAGTAGCCCAATAGTCAGTCAAAAGTAGCCCAATAGTCCGTCAAAAGTAGCCCAATGGTCTTACATTTACATTTACATTTACATTTAGTCATTTAGCCGACGCTTTTATCCAAAGCGACTTACAAATGAGAGCAATAGAAGCAACTAGAACAGTCAAAGGCTACAGTATGAAGCCAAAATTACATTTAGCATCCCATTCATTAACAACTATACATTCACCCCACTATCTAGATAGTCAGCTTGCTTATAATTCTAGAATTTCAGTCAAATACAGCAGGCTATTTTTGCTGTGCATAAAACATACAATATGCTTCAAATAATACTTTGAATTTTTCGTAAGCTTAATGCAAACTGCCTCATTCAGCCATTACATTCATCGAGGTAACTACAGATTTCTTTTTCAACAAATTATACATTTTGTGTATACACGGACTGTGATGAGGTGTTTCCACAGTATTCAACATCCCAAATATAGTGAAGATTTTTCAAATTTACATTTTTTAATAATTAATGTATATTTATAGTTACTTTACCTTGGCAGTGAACCACAAAAAAGTGTGTTTTAAATACAACGCCAGCAAATTTCACATCATTCTCTGTTCTCTTCTGACTGCTGTAATCAATCTACAGCCACAAAAGACTACCTACTCTCCGCCTACTGACCTAATGTGCAAACATTATGGGAAGAGCACTAGCCAGACAGGATTTAAACTTTGTCGGCTGAAGACCCGAGTTTGGTTTGAATATGAAAATGTACCAAGCACAATGTTCTCTCACCATTCCTGATTTCTAACACTGCAGCGTTCGGAGTGGTCTTGCAGCTATCAGAAAAGAAACAAAAGCTGCATCTCTTTGAGTGTTTTCCCGTCATCTCCAGGCGAGTTCAAATGTAAAGTGCGTGAGCTTATTTCGTTCATTAGATTAAAAGACCCTCCCCTCGTAGAAATCAGGACAGAAGTGGCTGAAAGTGGACAACATTGCACCAACATATCAACTAACTCTCATTAGAGTACCTTTATTCATGCCAGGGACGTCACTAACCTTAAAGTAGCACTCCACTTTTTTTGGAAAATAGGCTCATTTTCCAACTCCCCAGTTGAACAGTTGAGTTTTACAGTTTTCGAATCCATTCAGCCGATCTCCGGGTCTGGCGGTAGCACTTTTAGCATAGCTTAGCATAGATCATTGAATCTGATTAGACCGTTAGCATCTCACTCAAAAAGGACCAAAGAGTTTTGATATTTTTCCTATTTAAAACTTGACTCTTCTGTAGTTACTAAGTGTAGTTACGTGTACTAAGACCGACGGAAAATGAAAAGTTGCAATTTTCTAGGGCAATATATACTCTCATTCCTGCGTAATAATCAATGAACTGTACTGCCGTACCATGGGTGCAGAGGCGCAAAGGTATTTACGCAGCGCCTGAAAATAGTCCCCAGCACGCTCTCTGTGCAAGCAGGTTGTCACGTTGGTTATGTTGACAGAAGTTGCATAATACCATTGCATGGATCCTAGCCATTTCAGTTATTTTTTTGAGCGAGATGCTAACGGTCTAATCAGATTCAATGATCTATGCTAAGCTATGCTAAAAGTGCTATCGTCAGACCCGGAGATCGGCTGAATGGTTTCGAAAACGGTAAAACTCAACTGTTTTACTCTAGGGGAGTTGGAAAATGAGCCTATTTTCAAATTTGAAATCCTAGTTGGGACAACATTTGGAGGAGTTCTGGTCTAATGTGGGTTTTGATATAGTTTCAAGTAATTCACATTTCTTAGTATTTGTAAGTGTGACACAAAGGTCCCCTTTACTGGAAAATAATCATTTTTACAGTGTGCTCTTAAAATCAGAGGCCAATGATTGGTTAATATGGAATATGTTCTTGACTAAATCACACTTAACGACTGTTACAATATGACTATTAAATCAGTAATGATGTCTATGTTATGACTGATCTGTATCTTCTATAAAAGGACATGTTTGGTTCCTCATTGATGATAAAATGCAAGCAGAACTGAAATCAATATCTTAAAAGATATCAGCGTGTCAAGGCCACATTTAAAATAGCACGACATTGTCTGTCTTTCCTACAAATGGCATTTGTGCATGTATCTGTACAGCTCTCATCTTGAAACAACAGTCAGGCTGTGGTTAGTTTCTGTCTACACAGATCTTCCTCCCACAGTTATCTGAAATTACATCGGTGACTAATTCTGATGTTACATCTTCATTTATAAACTGCAACATGTCTACAGCAGAAGTGTTTAGTTCAGCGGTTAAAAACAAATGATTACTATACCATGCCATTTCTTCGTTTGCAATCTTTCTTCTCACCCAAAATAAAATCATTTAGGCTCATACGAAGTTTATATTATGACAATGACTGTACATTAAGTGTGAATTACATGAATACATTGTGTTACAAATTATAACATTTTACATTTATGCATTTGGCAGACGCTTTTATCCAAAGCGACTTACAGTGCCCTTATTACAGGGACAATTCCCCTGGAGCAACATGGAGTAAAGTGCCTTGCTCAAGGACACACTGGTGGTGACCGCTGGGATCAAACCAGCAACCTTCTGCATATCAGTTCCATGGTTTAACCCACTGGACCACCATCTCACCTACATGACTACCGAATAAATGTATATATTTTTGCTAAATAAATACAATTCTCTGGATGAGACTGTACATTCTATATTTACAAGTCTGTATGTGTCTATCCTTGATATTTCCTGTATCTAACATTAGATGAGAGCAGACAGTTAAAGATAAACACATGTCATGTTTTGATCTCCGGCTCACTAATTTCATTTGCTGTATCCGTGGCAACAAAGGGGAAAGAATAACAGAGTATCCCTTATCACCCTCACAGCCAAATAAAGTGAAGCTCTTCCTACTGGTGGCGCTTTGTTACAGTTATCTCTGCATCTGTAAAAACAAGTGTCGCCTGTCGCAGTTAGCAGCTTGCCACATGTGTCAAGATTCTATCAGAGGAGACGCCATATCAAAGAGTCCAACACAGACAGGGCTTATCTCCTCGAGAACCCACACGTGTGCTATATGTAGGGCACGTCTTATCACAACGCTGCCATTACAGCCATTGCAACACCAGACACAGGTCAGGATGACCACTGCAGAATCAGCTGGTCAGTGTGTGTTTGGAGTGGCGATCTGAGATTGCCGAATTAGTGAGTGTAGCTGACGAATAGCATATTCACAGTTAAAGCTATAGGGTTCAGTTTACATTAATAATTTACTCAAAAAATTGAACTATTTACTCAGCCCCATGTTGTTTAAAACCAGTTTGCAACCTGTATGTTATTTTTTGTATGGAACCCCAAACACAACGGGTTCTAGACAAAAAAAAAAAAAAAAAGTATTTTTTGAAGTCCTTCAAAGCCATTTGATTTTATTCAAAATTGTTGTTTTGTTTGTTATTCATCCATTTCTTAGAGGCTAATCAAACTGGCACATTCCACGATTGAAAAAGCCTGCTGCAACACATTTTGCAATTGTGAATGTGATATATGTTTTTGGTGAAATAGTTTGAAGTTAAAGGTGCACTATGTAACTTTTCCGCCCACTAGAGGTCGCCTGTTCAAAACAAAGGCGTAGCTTTATGACGCCACGTTTGAGCGCAGAATCTTGGGACATGTGGTCTTCACCTCACAGCCGGTGGAAAAGAATCGGGATAGGACTCGGGCAGAAATCATGTTCATGGATGTGATTATTAACATTACTGTAGTATGAAGTGAAGCAGAACCGAGTGTTGTGGGAGCTGAACAAGGCCGCTGGAGCGATTGTTAATAAGCAACACACGCCTCGCGAGCAGCAGGACTTTTATTATGACACAGTCGCTGGCACCATTTCCACTTTTCCGGTCATGAGTATGAGGTAACGCAGCTCTGATTATCATATTAGATACATCTGAGTGTGTTGAAAATTATTTATGACGTTACTCTGTGCATTTGCTCGGTTGCTGCTGCTGTGAGAGTAAAGCGTTTCTGCTAAATAAAAAGAAACCGAGGGTAACGCAGATATGACGCAATTAACAGGCGACTCCCTCGCACATCCCGGTTCCTTGGTTAAAATAGCAATTTCTCACGATTTACAAATAGTTGGAAACATTTGGGATATTGTAAGTACTCAACTGAACACTATAGTGGTTTTTGGATATTTTACTGAAAAAAATTTACATAGTGCACCTTAAACAGAGAAGTTTATTTGTTTATGCTCGCTATACCGTATAAACAGTCTGGGGTCTGAAATGTTTTTTTTTTTTATTTAGCAATGGTGCATTAAATGATCAAAAGTGACAGTAATGACAACATAAAGGATAATAATAAATGTTTCTTGAGCAGCAAATCATCATATCAGAATGTTTTCTGAAGGATCATGTGACATTGAAGACTGGAGTAATGATGCTGAAAATACAGCTTTGATCACAGGAATAAATTATATTTTAAAACATATTAAAGTAGAAAACAGTTGTTTTAAATTGTAATAATATTTTACAATATTTCTGTTTTTGCTGTATTTTTAATTAAATAAATAGCCATAGTGAACATGAGACTTCTTTCAAAAACATGAAAGGGGGGAAAAAAATTAAGAAAATGGCATGCGTACTTATAAAAAAAAGAAGAGAGAAAACGCAGTGCACAATAGATTGAAATAGGGTATTTCCAGACACTGCATGCTGTGCTACGTCAAGTCCAAATATGCTTCAATCCTAAGCTTACACGATGAAAAGTATCCAGTTTTCTAGCTTATGCATGCATAACCGTGCTGTTTGAGTGAAAAAATCCCCCCGATGTTTATTTGTAGCGCTTGTGGCCTCAGCCTACAGATTCAGAGCTGGTGTTCCCACTCATCCAGAGCTTTCTCATTCTGAGAGAGAGCATTCGTGACCCACCTACGTCTGATTCATGATCAGCCAGTCGTAGGCCACTCTAAAAGCAACCTGATGGCCATAAACCATCTCTGAAAGAATGCTTCCAAGGTCAACTATTCATGAAATCAGAACAAGATTCTCACATGAGAGAAGCTTGGGCCACACATGCACATGTGTGTATATGCACATCTTAAAAGGTCCTTTATTGGCATTTATGGTTCCATGAAGGACCTTTAACATCGATAGAACATTTCCATTGCACTAAAGGTTATTTAGAGTGGAAAAAGGTCCACTACAGGGTTCTTTGTGGAACCCAAAATGGCTCTTCTACGACTGTATTGCCAAAACCACTTTTTGGAACCTTTATTTTTAAGAGTGTAGAGAGGTTTCCATGTTATGCAGACAAATGTGATATCAATTTCACATTCAAAGTATAAGCATACAAAACCAGTCGTAAAGGGTCCATTAAAAAAAAAAAAAGGGTTTGTTGTAGGGTTTGTTAGGATGGACTGACATGGACTAATATTTGGTCGAGATACAACTATTTGAAAATCTGGAATCTTAAGGGGCAAAAAAATCTAAATATTGAGAAAATCGCCTTTAAAGTTGTCCAAATTAAGTCCTTAGCGATGCATATTACTACTAATAATAATTTTTGATACAAAATATCTTCATGGAACATGATCTTTACTTAATATTCTAATGATTTTGGCATTAAAGAAAAATCTATATAATTTTGACCCATACAATGTAATTTTGGCTATTGCTACAAATATACCTGTGCAAATGATGACAAATTATTTTGTGGTCCAGGGTCACATTTGTCCTTATTCATCTGCACAAAATAGTTCATTTAAATTAGATTAGATATAGTATAATATAACACTAGCAGTTGTTTTACAAACGAGAATGGCCATAGTGTAGACTTAATATTCTTATTCTTACTGTAGGCTCAATATTCCAATTTCTTCTGAAGACATATGATTGCTTTGTGTGAGGAATCACACAAATTTCTGTTGTTATTCACTGATTTCATGTTTGTTCAATGAAATGAAAATGTACCTCTCATGAACGCATACATGCGTGTTGTGTTGATGCGAGAGCAGACGTTGCGTGAACGCACGTTGGAGATTCATATTTTTGGAATTACATGTGTGTGTGTAATTAATGACTTTTACATTTTTTGGGTGAACTAACCGTTTAATGTTCAATGGATGTTTGGTCACATGGCATGCCAGAACCAATGACATTTGCCATTAACAACCTCACATCTGTCACAACGTGGTTGCAGCAGGGAATGAAAAAGCAGGATCAATGCGCAGCAGTCTTTATTAATAACATAAACAAAATAACAAAAATAATACTCAGGCTTCTTGGCGATCTCAAAAACCGAGAACAGATTCTTTTGCAATGTATATGCATTTATTTATAGCAGCATGAATTAAACTGTATGTGCAATATATTGAGTAATATGTTGAATATATATTTATAAAAAAGGATATTTCAATAAAGAGCAAAGATGTACATTTTCCTATAGGCCGGACATCGCGTTTGGCTAATAAATGAGTTTTAGCACAATGCACACACACACACACTGTACAAACAAACTTATCTTTAAATACAGATACATGCAGAGAGAGAGAGAGAGAGAGAGAGAGAGAGAGAGAGAGAGAGAGAGAGAGAGAGAGAGAGAGAGTTGGTGTTGGTCACAGTGGAAACTCTGACTCATCTGCCACTCTGAGCTCAAATCAATTTACCATTGAGTCATCACAGGACTTCCTCTCTCTCATTCGCTTTCTTTCTCACTGACTCACTCACTCACATTCTCTCTCTCTTCCTCTCTCTCTCTCTTTCTCTCTCTTTCTGCTGTCAGCCCAACATGCATTGAGGTTACAGCAATGTTTTCCTGTGTGCTCCAGGGCACATTTTTACGCAGTCCAAATGCATCATAGCTGCTTGAGTAATTATGGCAGCACCAGCAGGTTTTATAGCGTTCAGCCGCACAGAAACACTTCCCCTCAATGAAATACACAACAGAAAACTCCCTGATAAAACCATTGTTTATGGATGATACTACAAAGAAAGAATCCTGATACAGCATCTTTAAACTTCAAACACTGAGGAGTCAATGTACTATTAATTTACTAACAGCTGTGCCACATTTAAATGCAGTTTTCATGGCAAAACCCTGTCTTATTGACAAATCACTCACAATACAGTTTAAGCATGCTCTGTTAAAGCAGCTTGCATATCTGTTTTTATTAAAGGGGATATATGTAGAATACAGAACCCCCTGTTATTTGTGACACCGGTGGCCATTAGGTGAATGGCAGCCAGAAACATATTGCTCGTGCATAATTAAAGTACAAGAGACTGAACGTGATGCAAGGCCCTGATATTCTCACAGCAAAGTTCTTTTTCATTCCTTTTTTAGAAGAACAAGTTGGAAATACCTTTGCAGCGAGCAATATACTGTTATCGAACATCCCAAAGCCTTCCACGCTGCTGAGAGCGACATTTAGATGACTATGTAAATATGTGCTGCATGCTTTCCTCTCAATAACAAAATAAACACACAACAAAAATGACAGCGGTGAGGAAAGAGCAGTTAAGAAAACATCTGATCATAGCGATGTCGATATGTTTGCACCAGCTCTGCAACTCACAGGCATCATGTCGACATATGAGGTCATTAAAATTACACTGTTGTGTTAGTTTGATAATAAAGTATATTTGAGACTATAGTGATCTGGCTATATATATATATATATATATATATATATATATATATATATATATATATATATATATATATATATATATATATATATATATATATATATATATATATATATAAATCCAGAAATCACAATATATGATTTTTTAACTATTTATTTGTAAATAAATAGTGTGTGGACATACAGGTCTTTTATACAGGTAACGAGTTCAAACAGGGGCAGGTAATACAGGTAATGTGTGGAGAGCAGGAGGGCTTCTTAAAGAAAAACTAACAGGTCTGTGAGAGCCGAAATTCTAATGGTTGGTAGGTGATCAAATACTTATGTCATGCAATAAAAATTCAATTTAATTATTTAAAAATCATACAATGTGATTTTTGGGATTTTTTAGATTCCGTCTCTCACACAGTTGAAGTGTACCTATGATAAAAATTACAGACCTCTACATGCTTTTTAAGTATAAAAACTTGCAAAATCGGCAGTGTATCAAATACTTGTTCTCCCCACTGTGCGTGTGTGTGTGTGTGTGTGTGTGTGTGTGTGTGTGTGTGTGTGTGTGTATATATATATATATATATATATATATATATATATATATATATATATATATATATATATATATATATATATACAGGGCCGTGCACAGACATTTTGAGGGGCAGTGGGCAGGGGCAGTGGGCAGGGGCAGGGGCAGGGGCAGGGGCAGGGGCAGGGGCAGGGGCAGTGGTTATAAAATAGTGATATATAACAAATTATGTTGAATATCAAAGTTTTTGTGTCTATTTGTTAATGAGGGATTTGTGGACACAATGTTTTTGGTTTTGTGGAGTAAATGTTATAGCGTTTATTTTTAAGTAATATGATAACATTTGACTCTTGGGGTAAGATGACCCAGCTATATTTGGCACAGGCCCCAAGTGGCATGTTGTTACTGTTTTTAAAAACAATACTTATTGTAATTAACTGGGGTATTACTTAATATTTTCATGAACTAGATGTACATTTCAGGCATCTTCATTTTCATTAAAGGTCCTGTTCTTCGTGATCCCATTGTTCAAAATTTAGTTAGTGTGTGATGTTGCTGTTAGAGCATAAATAATACCTGTAAAATTATAAAGCTCAAAGTTCAATGCCAAGCGAGATATTTTATTTAACAGAAGTTCCCTTTCAAAGCCTACAGCGAACGGACGGCTTGGACTACATCCTGGTACTTCCTTCATTAATTACGTCAGTCAGTAGAACAGTAGAACAGACTAACCTCCGCCCACAAGAATACGGAAAAAAGGGGGCGTGGTCTTGTTGCTGTCCCACGTGGAGAAGAGGACGTGTCGCGTGGAGAAAAGGAATTGTTGCGTTTGAGTGTGTTTGTCGCCATGTCGTCGAGACGCTGTTATTTTTATCCCGGAGTCAAATCACCTTTGTTTGGCTTTCCCAGGGACGCTGTAGAGATCATTAAGCGCATACATCGCCCCGTTAAGAGGCGTGACCTTTCCGTGCAAGTTACGTGCGCTAAGCTGCTGTCGAATCACAACACGGGAACCGCTGGCACAATCAGAACTCGTTACGTATTTCTGAAGGAGGGACTTCATAGAATAAAGGAACTCATCAGCCCGTTTTTAGGACAGTGAAAACAGCGGTGTACAGATAAGTAAATTGTGTGAAAAATACTGTGTTATTTTTACACGCGAAACATGAACACATGTTATATTGCACACTGTAAACACAATCAAAGCTTCAAAAAAACACGAAGAACGGGACCTTTAAAATCTAAAGGTTAATTGAGTGAATTCTATTATGACAAAATCTATTGTTTTTTTTATTATGGCATATCTTCAATTAAAACATGGGCAATTAAATATTGATATGCTTGTATTTAAGCCATAAAAGATTTTTCAGAAGATTTTTCTGTTATCAGTTATTCAATTATTCTACTAAATTGTCAAAATAAAATTTTAAGTAGAATATTTGTATTTTACATTAATGACACTTTAAAAGATATATAAATAGTAATAAGAATTGTATCAAAAGTAATTTATACATTCTGAAACAGTTTGTGGGTTATTATATGAAATTAGGCCTATATATATTCTACAAAGTGTGCCATCGACAGCAAAGTTGGTGTTATTTATATTAGATCAGTTCGGGTACAAAAACTTGATTAGACAAGAATTATAATTCTCTTCCAAGAACGTGTATTTTGTACAAGTTGTTAGCACTATTAGAAGATCAGAAGCAAAATAATAACTACAGAAATACAAAAACAAACTACCAAATTACTAATTCTGCTATTGTAATGTAGCCTATACTGTTAATGCGACAACATCCTGGAACTGTCGTCTCCGCTTTCCATATTTCCGCGCACAGACTCTGGAAAACGGGAGCGGATTCGCGGAATCGGTGGATCTTTAGCGGAGGGAAAACAGAACCCTTTTAGCGGGGATGGGTAGCGACCATAGACTGCGAGAGGGGAACCTCAGCTGATGAGGGCAGAGGGGCAGTGGCTCTAGCCACCGGGACACCCCCCTGTGCACGGCCCTGTATATATACACTAGGGGTGGCACGGTTCACAAAACCACGGTTCGGTTCGTATCACGGTTTTAGGGTCACGGTTTTCGGTTCTGTACGGTTGTTGTTGTTTTTTATATCGTTAACACTCCAGAAATGTACTTCAGCATATGATATATAGCTTAATCATCCACAATTTAGGATACAGTATTAAAAAATTGTTTCATCATGTAGAAGTTGTTTCTTAACTGGCTGTCTACCGAGTCCGATACATTGGCGTAACATTTTTCATGTTAATCATGTCAATTTTGATCAGAACAATGCACTGTGGCTTTAATTCAGCTGACCTGACTAACAAATTTCACCATGAAGTGTTCCGTGTGTTTCACAATCACCATATGACATCCAGCGCTGTGAAAAGAAAAAAAAAATACACGAAAACACAACACTGCCAGAAGTTTTTGCCCAAACTTCAAAGGCATGTTTAATTATTAAAACTAGAAGCATATCTTAACTTTTAAATGTTACATTTATCATGTGAACTACTTATATACAACATGTTATATGCATGTGTGTATGAGACAGTGGGGAACACGGTCGCATTTGCAGCAGATATATGCTGCCCATCATAAATCAAAGCATGAGACAGACAGGGGTTGGAGGAGAACACCGGAAAATGTGACAGAATCAGGGGCGTAAATTTCATCTAAAAGTTGGGGGGGACAATAAACATGAAATTTCTCGAGCAATTTTTGAAAGGGACACAAATAATACAGCCAAAATCGTACTTGTAAGGATATGTGTACCACAAAAACTAAAAAAAACATTTCTTATTTTCTTAAACTTATTTGGCGTTTTGGTGTACTGAAAAATGATCTAATGTCCGTTTATCTTTTCTTTGTCATTGTATCTGACCAACAACACAAAGCGATAGTAGTTTAAATACGATTAAGGTTCACCACGCAGTCATATTATAATTATTAAATTATCTTGCGTCCTCCACATAGTATTTTATACTATGATATTCAGATATTTAGATATTCAACTGCAGCAAGCCTCTGATCTGCCACTTATTATCATACTGAGCAAAACCCTACACAGATCTGACTGAACTTTCGGTTTAGAATTAGCCAATTTTTAGAATTTGGGGGCGGGTTGCTTGAATTTTGGGTTCATTAGCCTATTATTCGTGATGAAAAACACAACAACAAAACAGTACAATGACACACTCCCTTAAATAGGCGCTTTTACGCTTTGAAACCAAATCTTCGATAATCTTGTCTGTCAGCTGTTTGCTCGTTCGCGTGCTGTATTGAGCAGACACGTTCAGTTTTTAATTGTTTTGTTAGTTCTCTAACTGAACTAAATGATTTTATTACTATACAGCGGGGCGGGGCGGAGGTGGGCAAGTGATGTTAACAGTGTTTTGCCTAATCTGTATTAAAGAGAAAAGAATCACTTCATCTGACGTATAAAGTGAATAAAATAGCCTTGACAGCTACTACTGGTGTTTCACAACTGCTGTCTGAAGAGCCTTGTTCTCTCCTCAAACTTGTGTGGTAGTTTTTCTACGGTCTATGGGTAACGTTAGTTGAGGTGCACGGTGGATCAAACCAATGTGAGGCAAGGGGGGAGGGGGGACTCAAAATGTTTCTAAACTTAAAACGAATTTTTTGTCCCGTTTGCGTTTGTATTGTTTTACTACTTAAAGATTTATTTTAAGTATATATTGTTATATTATTTACAATACTCAGCATGGTTTTTAGGGGGGGACAGCCCTCAGATTGGGGGGGTCCTGTCCCCCCCGTCCCCCCCGTGATTTACGCCCCTGGACAGAATGGACAATATTTGTCTGTATATGCAATACACGAGCCGCGGTTCAGCTGTGCGAGACAAACACTGCTAGTATGTGACTGCACAACGGGCGCGCGCTGCTCCCGCTCTCCATACGCACTGCATCTGCCCTGCCGGCTATACGTCGCTGGCGCATCCTCCAGCTCCAGTCAGCCTTCCATATCTCTCCCACTTGCATTTCTATACGTGACGTGACCTGCAGCACTCCACTTTTATTTTATTTTACTGAATGTCCACACACACACACACACACACACACACACACCTCTTATTTCGCGTGAAAAGGACACCCACTGTCTGAGGTAACATACAGGCACGAGGATACATTGCACATGCGTCGAAACCATGCGACACACACGCTCCGAACCGAGACAAGCGAACCGAACGGTTCGTTTTTTTTTCATGTACCGTGCCACCCCTAATATGTATATATACACTCACCTAAAGGATTATTAGGAACACCATACTAATGGTTGTATCTAATACTGTGTTAGACCCCCTTTCGCCTTCAGAACTGCCTTAATTCTACGTGGCATTGATTCAACAAGGTGCTGAAAGCATTCTTTAGAAATGTTAGCCCATATTGATAGGATAGCATCTTGCAGTTGATGGAGATTTGTGGGATGCACATCCAGGGCACGAAGCTCCCGTTCCACCACATCCCAAAGATGCTCTATTGGGTTGAGATCTGGTGACTGTGGGGGCCATTTTAGTACAGTGAACTCATTGTCATGTTCAAGAAACCAATTTGAAATGATTCGAGCTTTGTGACATGGTGCATTATCCTGCTGGAAGTAGCCATCAGAGGATGGGTACATGGTGGTCATAAAGGGATGGACATGGTCAGAAACAATGCTCAGGTAGGCCGTGGCATTTAAACGATGCCCAATTGGCAGTAAGGGGCCTAAAGTGTGCCAAGAAAACTTCCCCCACACCATTACACCACCACCACCAGCCTGCACAGTGGTAACAAGGCATGATGGATCCATGTTCTCATTCTGTTTACGCCAAATTCTGACTCTACCATCTGAATGTCTCAACAGAAATCGAGACTCATCAGACCAGGCAACATTTTTCCAGTCTTCAACTGTCCAATTTTGGTGAGCTTGTGCAAATTGTAGCCTCTTTTTCCTATTTGTAGTGGAGATGAGTGGTACCCGGTGGGGTCTTCTGCTGTTGTAGCCCATCCACCTCAAGGTTGTGCGTGTTGTGGCTTCACAAATACTTTGCTGCATACCTCGGTTGTAACGAGTGGTTATTTCAGTCAAAGTTGCTCTTCTATCAGCTTGAATCAGTCGGCCCATTCTCCTCTGACCTCTAGCATCAACAAGGCATTTTCGCCCACAGGACTGCCGCATACTGGATGTTTTTCCCTTTTCACACCATTCTTTGTCAAACCTAGAAATGGTTGTGCGTGAAAATCCCAGTAACTGAGCAGATTGTGAAATACTCAGACCGGCCCGTCTGGCACCAACAACCATGCCACGCTCAAAATTGCTTAAATCACCTTTCTTTCCCATTCTGACATTCAGTTTGGAGTTTGGACCACGCATCCCTAAATGCATTGAAGCAACTGCCATGTGATTGGTTGATTAGATAATTGCATTAATGAGAAATTGAACAGGTGTTCTTAATAATCCTTTAGGTGAGTGTGTGTGTTTATATATATATATATATATATATATATATATATATATATATATATATATATATATATATATATATATATATATATATATATATATATATATATATATATATATATATAAATAATTTTACCTGGGGGCCGCTGGAGGTAGACTCTGGGTCGGGCTGGGCCGCATCAAGTATTCCACATAAAAAGTGTTTCAAGTATTCAAAAAAAAAAGTAGCACAACTGATCCAATCTTCTCAATCTTTATTATTAACAGTTCTTCAGCATGAATGTTTCTTCTGAACATGAACTGTTTCTCTGAATTTGAACTAAATATAGCCTAAATATAGCCTATAGAAATTAAATCATGTAATATGAAATAATGAATGATTTTAAATTTATTTTAAATAATAGACTAATTCACAGCAAGGCCGTAACCAGGTCAAACAGAACAGTGAGCGAAATTTTAGGTCTAATTCTAGTTGGGAAATAATCTTTTTGAGACTATTTGTAAACAATATTTGCATTAATTTGCATCAAATATAGGCCTATTATTAGTCCCGATATTCTTCGCATGAGTGAGTGAATAAATACATAGATCCGCAAAAGATTTTCAATTTCTCTAGTGGTCTGGTGGTAGAATTTTTGTCAACAGTGTCAAAGGTTCGGGGTTCTAATCCGCTCTCATATAGTTTTTCTTCATTAAAATCAAAGATGTTCATCAATGATTGTATTGTGATTTCACCGGAAAGAATAGAGTCTCTCTCAGCAACGGCATTAAACGATAGATTGACGCACTCGTCTGTGTGTGAAGACTGTGCAGTGTGCACGAGCCAAAAGAGAACATAAACCCCGCCTACTTTGGTTTGATTGGCAATCTCAATCATTTTGACATTGACGAGCGCTGTTAGACCACATTCGTTTCGACTGTCTGATCAGCTTCGTTCGTCTGTTCCTGTCAATCACGCGGTGTCAACCAATTATACTGCACGAGGGAGGGGCGAGCCAACTCTCTCTCTCTCTCTCTCTCACACACACACACACACACACACACACACACACACACACACACACACACACAAAGGAGGCAGCAAGCGTGGCAAGCGCTGCACACGGAAGGATTCAGCAAAAAGGTGCTTTTCAGAACAAAGCGCGGGCCGCACTAACACTAAACTTTGATGTCAAGAAGGGGGCCACAAAATATCATCCTGCGGGCCGCAAGTGGCCAATATCATCCCTTTTCTTTGCATGACACATTGACATTACAGTACAGAACAGCTCTTTCGGCATTATCCTGAATATTGGATAAGCATTCTTTTTATGTGTCATTGAATGGAAGAGAGGCTCTCGGGAGAGCGTGTAACCGTCACATCCTTTAGATTTTCCTGGTGAAAGGGGCCCAAGTATAAAAATCAGTGAGTCTAAGGGTTTTCATAGACAACATAGTAAGTCGGGGAAGGTCTGTTTTTTTTAAGTTTCATTAAAAGCTGTTCACACATTGCCAATACAAATAGCGATTAATACATGAAATTCTTACAAATTCCCTTTATAAAACCCAGTCAGCGGAAGATTGTGCGTACATGTGTCTCCACCCCATATCCTCCCCGAAATAACCATATATGGAGCTTACGCTGTTTTACTATGCATAACGTCATCTGCATATCATTTGCATATGCATATTCATCCACGCAATACCATGGTCAATGGTACAAGACATTAGGAAAATATGAGATACGGACGTCACATTACATCACTAAAGATCATTCAGTAGCCAATCCTTGCCTTGTTTTTGAATAAATAAATCAAAATAGTATATAAAATACATTTCAGAGAAAGTTTTTTCTCTTTCCCACTGGCCAAATAGTATTTTTAATTGCTTTATATTTTGAATGGAAACAAATGGGCCTTGTTGTGCATTATTGATCATTATTAAATGATAATGAATAATATATAGCGCTTATAGCGATCCTCGCTGTAGTTAAAAACACAGCATGCCACAGGAAAAGTGTTCAAAAGCATCGCATCCACGACAAATATTTCTATTTATTAGAATATTTATATAAAAAAATGGAACTTCTGGATAATGATTTCATGTCATTTAAAGGGTTAGTTCACCCAAAATTGAAAATAAAGTCAGTAATTACTCACCCTCATGTTGTTCCAACCATGTAAGACCTTCGTTCATCTTCGGAACATAATTTAGTATATTTTTGATGAAATCTGAGAGCTGTCTCACTCCTCCATAGGCTTTCAGAGGGAATGAAACTTGATGGCCCAGAATAGTAAGTAAAAACGTCATTTAAGGAGTCCAAATGACTACAGTGGCTCTGTATTAAGTCTATCATGCGACGAAAATACTTTTTGAGCGGAAAAACAACAAAAATAACGACTTTATCCCACTATTATTTTTGTTCAATTTGAGCCTCTGACGAGAGTTCGCGGGAGTGCCACGACGCATGCGCGAGAACTGAGATTAGTAGTAGTAGAAGAAGAACGCCTATTCCAGTTGTTAAAATCGTCCACGTGACTCCAGTGGTCCAACATTAATTTAATGAAGCGTTGAGAATACTTTTTGTGGGCAAAAAACAAACAAAAATAACTTAATTCAACAATTTCTTCACGTCTGTGTCAGACTCTGATGCTGTTGACGTAGTAAATACAGTGCAGCACTTCCGAGTTACGTCAGGCTTACCATTGGCCTATGCTGTTCACGTGAGCACCACGACGCACTGACCAATGTAAACCGCGTAGGGGACTGACAGACAAGAAGAGATTGTTGAATAAAGTCATTATTTTTGTTCGTTTTTGTGTGCACAAAAAGTATTCTTGTTGCTTCATTAAATTAATTAACTAATTCATTCATTAACCACTGGAGTCATATGGACTATTTTAACAATGTCTTTACTACCTTTCTGGACCTTGAAAGTGTAGGCTAGAAATTGTTGTATATGGGGGGGTCAGAGAGCTCTCGGATATCATCAAAAATATCTTCATTTGTGTTCTCAAGATGAACAAAGGTCTTACAGGTTTGGAACGACATGAGGGTGAGTAATTAATGACAATTTTCTTTTTTTGGGTGAACTAACCCTTTAACTTTGCACTATTACTGTGCATAGAATATAATATAAAAGATGTTCGTGTACACTTTTTCATAGCAGCAGTAATACATCAAATGATGGAAAAGAGTGTTATATCCAGATACAGTGTAGTCAGCAAACTTTCTGAATTCTTAAAGAGCCAATTTAGGTGTCTAGATCACACAGAGCAATGCTGTACAGTACCTATACAGTTTACCAGATAATGTTAGTCTGCTGCATCCTCAATGAACTAGCATCATGCAAATCGCATCCATCCTTTTTTTTGTGCCGTTACCTGTTTTGCATACTTCCTTTAGTCAGTCAGGTGCTGGAACAACACACACAGCACATTCAAACGAATGCACAATTCATTCTCATGTCTTAAATATGCACAAACACTCTCGTGAAGACCCTCCAAACCACAGGAGAATATGAGGAGGAGAACCTCAGTGACCCCATAATGCAATGCACCGCTCACCAATGCGAAGCAGATGATGGCGTGGAGCCTTAGCCATTAAAGACCACAGTGCCTGAGGCCAACACACAAAGACCTCCAACCACTGACCAGCCCAACAGATTAGCCTGTTACTCACGCTTCCATAAATCACATGAGACAACTTGTGTTCTCTGGATAGACAGGCAGAGGGAATCGTTTTAAAGTAACATGCAGCCTGAAAAGCTCTTCTCACGTGTCTCAGCTGGAATCCAATTTGATGCAGACTGTTATTGTTGCTGGTGACCTAAACCAGAAAGCAGCACAGCGTTTAATGAAGGTATGTGATTTTGTGGTTTAGCACTTGGGTTGACATTTCCTTGAAGATATCAACACTCAGTTTACTGTGCTAAAGAGCATCTTGTGATTCAATAGAAGCAAGAACATCTGTCTTTATGAATTTTGTTCAAAATAAATGAACACTTTTATTCAGCAAATATGCATTTCAATTAATCAAAAGAGACTAAATACATTTAAATACATTTACAAAAATGTCTATTATTCTATTCTGTTATTTTGGACTAATCCTGAAATAAATGCATCACGTTTCTGCAAATATATTAGGCAGCACAACTGTTTCCCAAATAATAATAATAAATAATAAATGTTTCTTGAGCAGCAAATCATCATATTAGAATGATTTCTGACGGATCATGTGACACTGAAGACTGGAGTAATGATGCTGAACATTTTACTGCATCACAGGAATAAAATACATTTTAATATATTAAAGTAGAAAATAGTTATTTTAAACTGTAATAATATTTTACAACATCACTTGTATTTTAATCAAATAATGTAGCCATAGTGAGCATAAATTGCTTCTTTGTTAAAAAATCTTACCAACCTCAAACTTTTGAATTTGAACAGTAGTATAAGGATAGTACTTCAAATTTCCAAATTAAATGTGATTTAGGTCACATGGGGGAAAAACATTTATTTTGAACCTCACTATGTGGACATGGATTACTGGGATTTTTGTATACTTTGCCCAAAAATGTTTACTCAGACTCCATTCCAAACTGTTTGAATTTCTTCTGTGAGCCACAAAAAGAGTCATTTTCATAAAGTTCCCCTTTGTGGCACCTCAGTTATGCATGTCAAACAAATTGGTTCCTACATATCATAACTGATCATAACACAATGTGTTCAACATAAATAAGATTTGAGAGCTTGTCCGCACACAGAGCTATCAGATGACTTAAGAAGACTTTTTTAGTGTTTTGTTTTTTGAGATTGAGAGTTAAAATCACCAGTGCACTTTCAAGAGAGCGCGCAGCTCAGACATTCTGCAAAACATCTGCTTTTATGTTCCAAGTTGTACAGCCCGGAACAAACTGCTAATTTTTGTGTAAATGAACCCTTTAACAGCAGCATTATCTAATCAACCAATCACATGGCAGTTGCTTCAATGCATTTAGGGGTGTGGTCCTGGTCAAGACAATCTCCTGAACTCCAAACTGAATGTCAGAATGGGAAAGAAAGGTGATTTAAGCTATTTTGAGTGTGGCATGGTTGTTGGTGCCAGACGGGCCGGTCTGAGTATTTCACAATCTGCTCAGTTACTGGGATTTTCACGCACAACCATTTCTAGGGTTTACAAAGAATGGTGTGAAAAGGGAAAAACATCCAGTATGCGGCAGTCCTGTGACCAAAAATGCCTTGTTGATGCTAGAGGTCAGAGGAGAATGGGCCGACTGATTCAAGCTGATAGAAGAGCAACTTTGACTGAAATAACCACTCGTTACAACCGAGGTATGCAGCAAAGCATTTGTGAAGCCACAACACGCACAACCATGAGGCGGATGGGCTACAACAGCAGAAGACCCCACCGGGTACCACTCATCTCCACTACAAATAGGAAAAAGAGGCTACAATTTGCAGGAGCTCACCAAAATTGGACAGTTGAAGACTGGAAAAATGTTGCCAGGTCTGATGAGTCTCGATTTCTGTTGAGACATTCAGATGGTAGAGTCAGAATTTGGCGTAAACAGAATGAGAGCATGAATCCATCATGCCTTGTTATCACTGTGCAGGCTGGTGGTGGTGGTGTAATGGTGTGGGGGATGTTTTCTTGGCACACTTTAGGCCCCTTAGTGCCAATTGGGCATGGTTTAAATGCCACGGCCTACCGGAGCATTGTTTCTGACCATGTCCATCCCTTTATGACCACCATGTACCCATCCTCTGATGGCTACTTCCAGCAGGATAATGCACCATGTCACAAAGCTCGAATCATTTCAAATTGGTTTCTTGAACATGACAATGAGTTCACTGTACTAAAATGGCCCCCACAGTCACCAGATCTCAACCCAAAAGAGCATCTTTGGGATGTGGTGGAACGGGAGCTTCGTGCCCTGGATGTGCATCCCACAAATCTCCATCAACTGCAAGATGCTATCCTATCAATATGGGCCAACATTTCTAAAGAATGCTTTCAGCACCTTGTTGAATCAATATGCCACGTAGAATTAAGGCAGTTCTGAAGGCGAAAGGGGGTCAAACACAGTATTAGTATGGTGTTCCTAATAATCCTTTAGGTGAGTGTAGTTTAAAGCGGCTTGCCCAGTCAGATGCTCTGACAGGTAACGTTACATGTGCTGAAAGATACTTGCGCTGTTTAATGCGTTTGAGATGGTGGTGTTTTTCAGTGCATAACTTACATTTCACAGGTATATTAATCTCCATCTGTAAATGTTAGAAAATCATGCAAATATTTCCATTTTGCTGTCAGGAGTGGACGAGCCTTCTGCTTGAATCTCCGCTAAGCTTCACAGACTTCCGTGAATGAGCACCGTGCCAGTGCCCGCCAAACAGATGGAGTGCAACAGAATGAGCACACTAATTTTCTAAAATATTATATCATTTTAATATATACACATTTTCTAAAAATAGATTATACATTTTGCTAAAATATGTGTTGTTAAACAATAAATGTGCCATATGTAGAATTTTAAACCTAAAAGTAAGTGTATTTTTGGGTTTAATGGTGCAAATACCTAGCCTGACAAGCCAGACCCAACTCACCATTGACAGGGCTCAATCCGAGGGGCGGGATAAACGGTTGTCTTTCAAATTCCCTCTGCACGCAATTGGATAGCGCCATGAGCGCCACAACCAACCAGAGCAAAGAAGAAGGTGAAGCCGAGCTAACGTTAGTTGATAGACTTTCACCGTATCCGGTAGGTAAAACTTCAAACACATCTTCTTTTCTCAAGAATGACTTCAGTGCCGTTCTTTGTTCCTTTCTCAAAGAAAAGCTTAACTCCAAGTCTTCTAGAGTCGCCGCTGTTCGTCAGCTTCTTTGTTTACGAGTAGCACGCAGAACCTCTGCAACTCTGCTGTGACGTGCCGTCATTATGTTAAGCCCGCCCACCGACTCTACACACGCTGTGATTGGCCTGACCAGAGTTTGTTTTTTCCAGCTCTCAGGTCTACCGAGAGTTGCTAGACTACACTCGCGGCAAAATAAATTTTCTGCTGCTAGGGTGCGTCTAGATTTCTAAGCTAGCAAATACCAGAATAATGGCGCAAATACCAGTAAATTTACTAGCACAAAACTTAGTAAATCCCATCGTGTGATTCATTTAAAGGAACATCCTGAATTTTGGGGACTTTTTCATCATATCCCCCAGAGTTAGATAAGTCCATACATACAATTCTCATCTCTGTGCGTGCCATAACTCTGTCTGACGCACACACCGCTAGCCTAGCTTAGCACAAAGACTGGAGGTAAACGGCTCCAGCTAGCCTACTGCTCAATAAGTGACAAAATAACACCAACATTTTCCTATTTACATGTTGTGATGTGTATAGTTTCATCGTGTACTAAGACCAATGGAAAATGAAAAGTTCCTGCGTAGTAATCATGGAACTTTGCTGCCATACCATGGGTGCAGTGGCGCAATGATATTACACAGCACCTGAAAATAGGCTAACTTCCGTCAACATAACCAACGTGACAACCTGCTTGCGCAGGGAGCGCGCTGGGGACTATTTTCATGCGCTGTGTAATATCAATTTTCATTTTCCGTAAGTTTCCGTAAGTTCATTTTACGATGTAACTATACACATCGCAACATGTAAATAGGAAAATGTTGGTGTTATTTTGTGACTTATTGAGCAGTAGGCTAGCTGGAGCCATATACCTCCAGGCTTTGTGCTAAGCTAGGCTAGCGGTGGGTGCGTCAGACAGAGTTATGGCACGCACAGAGATGAGAATGGTATGTATGGACTTATCTAACTCTGGGGTATACGGTGAATAAGTCCCAAAAAGTCGGCGTGTTCCTTTAAATACTCTCCTCCCATAAATTTTGCGTCTGAAAGGGAAACTCCAACAAATGCATATGCAATAAGGTCAGCCGCAAAAATTACTGTGTCCATGCCTTTACAGCGCTAATTTTTCACCACATGTCCTTTAGTAAATCCTTACAGTAGTTTTTAACACCAAAAGAAGGTTTGAAGGTTAGTAAATCTGGCCCTATATGTTCTGAACTTTTGATAATGCAATACCCATGCAAGAGTCACATGTGAATTGTATGCGAGAATGGAAAAAGTGCTCAAACTTTTCCGCACACCCTGAACACTTCTATGTCCATCTTGTAGAGAGACAGAAAAAGGAAATACATTGAAAAGTGAAGCTCTGAGACTTCCTCTGGAGCAGGTTGCCACGACCACCCTGATGCCTGCTGTATTTGTCTCGTTTATCTAGACATGATGCAACACTGAGCTCAGAGTTAGAAACCCACCGATTGGGATGGGAGGAAGAAAAAAAGTAGCAATGCATCACCTCAACTGGTGGCAATAAATCTGGAGTCTTTCCTTGGGTGTGTTCCAGTCATGTAAAAGCCGTTTAAATCACCATCCTTCCTGTCATATTACTCACCCTTGACTGCCGTACGCTAAATTACATTTGGGCTTGAATTCCAAGCCTCTCACTGCGGGCGGCTTAACGCCTGAATAAGAATTGATCCGCTCTTTGAGGCCGTGTCACGTTGATTTCTCTGTCTTACAGAATGAGGGGAGTGACCTTCCTCGCAGGTTTCAGAAGAGAGACGAATCGAATCAAATTCCTTTTGCTTAATTCAGTCACAGTGAAGGATTGTGGTGGGCCGCCTCTGTGCACGTGTCGGCTAAAAGCCTGTATCACCTGCGAGGGTCGATTAACCTCACCCCCACGCCTGCTGCGTCGGTCACATTCATTCTCAGAAGACAGGTCAAAGGTCAAATTCCAAGTCTGGAATCCTTGACCTCCCCAATTAATGCTCATATTTTCATGCGGTGTTCAACACAAGCCACAGAACCTTTCACATCAGATGCGGTTGCATTTGATTTCATGAATCATTATTCTTCACAAAGCAGTTGCTTTCTAATCCAAAGCAACAACCTAAAGCAACATGCCATTTATGCATTTTAAAACACTTTTATCCAAAGCATTAGGCCCTACATTCAAGATAAAAATTGTATTAGTCAATGCTTTTCTTGGAAATTGAAAGTTACTAGTGTCACTTTAGAATCTTTGCCATATTTATATATTTTCAGTTTTTTTGTTACATTTGCATTTTTTTAAATTATATTTTTAAAAATGTCTAATTAATACATTTTTATTTCAGTTTTAGTTTATATTTTTTTAGTACGTCAAGTTAAACTGAATGAAAATGAAAAATTTGCCTTGAAAAAAGATTAGAGTTTTTGTTAGATTTTATTTTATTTCATGTAACAACATTTTTTTATGGTTTGAGTTTGAGTTTTAACTACAAAGACCCTGCCTTAAAGAGTTAGTCAATTAGAAATGAAAAAAAAAAGAATCAACCCATAAAACTTAATTCATCTTCAAAACACAAATGAAGATATTTGAATTGTCTCTCCATTGACAGACTACGCAATTACCAATTTGTCGCTTCAAAAAGTTCATAAAGAAAATGAAAAACTAATTCATATGAATCGGACGGTTTAGTCCACATTTTCGGAAGAGACACGATCACTTTATATGATGAACAGATTGAATTTAGGCTTTTTATTCACATATAAACATTAATTAACGCACACTTCAGATATGGTGAACGTTTGAGCTTCCTCAAGAACCAATTAGGTTTATTCTCATGTTACGCAGCACGTTTGAGCTTCAGAATTGCGAGATATAAAGTCAGACTTGCGAGATATAAAGTCAGAATTGCGAGATATAAAGTCAGACTTGCGAGATATAAAGTCAGAATTGCGAGATATAAAGTCAGACTTGCGAGATATAAAGTCAGACTTGCGAGATATAAAGTCAGAATTGCGAGATATAAAGTCAGACTTGCGAGATATAAAGTCAGACTTGCGAGATATAAAGTCAGAATTGCGAGATATAAAGTCAAAATTGCGAGATATAAAGTCAAACTTGTGAGATATAAAGTCAAAATTGCGAGATATAAAGTCAAACTTGTGAGATATAAAGTCAAAATTGCGAGATATAAAGTCAAAATTGCGAGATATAAAGTCAAACTTGTGAGATATAAAGTCAAAATTGCGAGATATAAAGTCAAACTTGTGAGATATAAAGTCAAACTTGTGAGATATAAAGTCAAAATTGCGAGATATAAAGTCAGACTTGCGAGATATAAAGTCAGACTTGCGAGATATAAAGTCAGACTTGCGAGATATAAAGTCAAAATTGCGAGATATAAAGTCAGAATTGCGAGATATAAAGTCAGACTTGCGAGATATAAAGTCAGACTTGCGAGATATAAAGTCAGAATTGCGAGATATAAAGTCAGAATTGCGAGATATAAAGTCAGACTTGCGAGATATAAAGTCAAAATTGCGAGATATAAAGTCAAAATTGCGAGATATAAAGTCAGACTTGCGAGATATAAAGTCAGACTTGTGAGATATAAAGTCAGACTTGTGAGATATAAAGTCAGAATTGCGAGGTGTAAACATTTTGCGAGGGAAAAAAAGACAAAAAAAAAAGACAAATTTATCTCAATTTTGAGATAAAAATTCCCAATTACCTTTTTTATTTTTTATTCTGTGGCGGAAACAAACTTCCTGACGGGGGGGCGGGTAACAAAATGTTATAAAAGAGCAGAATATGACCCCATTAACCACAGCAGGTCTGACAGGGGCTTCCTGGACATAAAGCCCCTGCGGAGCAGCACAAGACTTGTTATCTAGACGAGCAACAAACAGAGCGCAGATGCATCACAAAGAACTGGAACCCACAGTGAAAGGCTTTCCATTTATGTGCTGCTAATGGATGGCGGATCATTGTGCCGTGACGTGGCTTGGATGGTAACACCCTCGCTTCATTGTAGATGCTCTGCAACATAAGCACGCAGAAAAGCTCTGATATCTAATCTGCACATTGTTCTACTGCAGTAGCAGAGTATGCAAGACTCACCCCAATATCTGATGTTCATATGAGCTTTCATCATAAGTAATTAATGGTGCTTACTAAGGCAAGCTTGCTATTATTAGTGCTATTATTAGTTCCAATGATTCCATACAAACTTCAACGCGGTGGTGTTCTGTAACTTTTATATACAATCAGGCCTACAATGTTATACAGCGGGCGAAAAATGGGGCAACCACCCCATAGACTTAAATCTCTGGATCAGAACATCTTAGAGACAAGTGGGTGGACTCTTTAGACTCAGACTGCCAAGTAGTCTTTAAATATCACCCTAAAACCAAACATGTATCAGCAACATGGGACTTGCTTTGTTGCAATCACGCAAAAGACCCTAGTAACTGCCTGGTGTTGAATTTTGCCGCGGCAAGTAGCACTTATATTTTCTTTAGAAAATGTCTAGATATTGCTTATACTTCCACAAACACTGTAAAAACAAATTGGGGGGAAAAATTGTGAAAATTGATCATTACATTTTGCCCCAATAAATGACAAATAATCCAAATAATTATCCCCATGCAAAAATATGCATTGTACTAATCATAGCTTAAAGTCTTCACTCAAAATTAAAAATGTATATTCACCGAACATATTTAACTGTGCTCAGTCAATCTATGAAGTCGAAGTGAAAAATCAATTTTGGCTGAACAAGTCCTACGTCCGAAAAATGGTATACGCATGCGCAAAATGCGCTTGAAGAAAACCGTGTGGAGATTTCAGCGGCAGCGCGAGCGGAGCCGAACCAGCAGGCGCTGAAGACCGAAACAGACATTCCCAAGAGAATAGAGATATTCATCTCACAAAGACGTTGGTGAGTATTTAGCACTGAAGTTATTCTCCAGAGTTTTGCTTTATGACCCGGTATGAAGTTTAAAAGGCATTTTGTAGAATCATGAGTTCATGCATTCATTGGTTTCATGAGTGTGTTCTTGTTTACCTCGTTTACTCTAATGGTAGCAAATAGTTTTATTTTCCTCATGTCTTATGTCTAAAACAATAGGTAATAAGTAAATTAAGTCATTTGTGTGATATGTGTGCCATGCGACCGTTGAACACGGTGCTGTTAGATTGCGTTTGGCGTCAGCCTCTTTCAGGGCTTGAGTTATTGCTTTTAATATCAAACACGTCAAGTTCGTGATTTTCTTATTCGTCCATTCATTCGTCTCATCCTCATTATATAATGAAGAACTTCTGTTCTGTCATTTGCCAGATGTGATGCAGGTGAACTTTGTCATTAATGTTAGTTTTTATTTTTATTTGCAGGTTTTCAGCCTATGCAGTGCCGCGTTTTCTTCACCACATCAAGACATCCTGTTATGCAGAAACTTCTTGAGTTTTTTCTTATTGAAAATAAGGTATTTTCACCAAATATCCTGTGTTGGAATTTACTTGTTGATAAAGTAATGTGATAAAATGTCAACCCTGTATTTTGCTTAATATATTTAGGCTATGTTTTTAGTCATTTTTGTCTTTTGGGCAGTGAGAAATAAACAATTGTGACTACAATTTAAAATATTTAATTGGACCAACCTCACAATTTCACTGTAAAACATTTCTCCAATTCAAAATTTGAGCAATCACATCTAAATGTTTTAGTTGGTAAAATTTAATTTCTGTTAATTAAATTTAATCAATTCACAGAAATTCAATTTGGCCAACTGAAAAATTTAGATGATCGGTCACTAGAAATTTTTAAATTAGAGAGGCCTGAGATTTTTTACAGTGTTGGTAAATAAAATTTTTCCATTGGCTCAACATATTATTTCTAATTGAGCCCATGTTAACAGACTGTTGCCACAATGGATAAAATTCAATTCACAGAAATTCAATTTGGCCATTTGAAAAATTTAGATGTGATCGCTCACTAGAAAATTTTTAATTGGAGAGGCCTTCAATTTTTTACAGTGAAGGCTTAGGGACCAGAACAACCCCCTGAATTCATCAGGGCTTGACATTAACCCTTAATCACCCCTCAAGTAGCGTTTACCTTTTTGATCCTTGGGGTCAGATAGACCCCAAACATTTACAGAGCGATTGCATAAGGAATTTTTTTTTTTTTTACATGGAAAACTATATCATTTTTTTATTTACTTCTCAACTTTCCATTTATGCTGCGTTTTTGTGGATATTTGATAGTTTTTTTTTTACCTCTTTACTGCACAATTAGCTACTTAACTAGGCCATAAATTGGCTCATTAAAAATATTTTTTTTAATGACAAATCACTTAAATGATGATCTTAATTAAATCTAAATTGTTTTTGGCCATTGCTCTATGTGTTAGGGATAGAATACTGCCATCTGCAGGTTTGTGGAAAAACCTTAGGAATTATAGTTAAAGAAAGAAAGTGCAATGACCACATCTATCCAGCAGAGGTCCATAGGGACTTCATTTTCACTTCATTTTTTCTTGATGCTTCAACTTCTCATAACTTAATGATATATATTTTGTGAATATATGTTTGTGTGTGTGTGTGTGTGTGTGTGTGTGTGTGTGTGTGTGTGTGTGTGTGTGTGTGTGTGTGTGTGTGTGTGTGTGTGTGTGTGTGTGTGTGTGTGTGTGAACATGCATGTTGCATTTGTGCTCTAGTATTAGTTGATTGTAGTTGAATTGTTGATTGTATTTGCCAATTTCTATAAAAATGCCCTCTGTTGCAGTCACACACGTGTGTGTGTGTGTGTGTGTGTGTGTGTGAGAGAGAGAGAGAGACCTAGAAAGTTCGTTCCATTTTGTGTTTATGCTCTAGGACCAGACCTTGGTTTAAATGTAGAAATTTTAAGATTTATACTGGATATAAAAAAAAGTTTTTGACAAAAAAAAAACAAATAAAACAACATTATTTTTTAAATTTTTCCATTCATTACCAAAATCTAAAAAATGCTCCAGTCACCTGTGTGTGTTTATGTGTGTGAGTGAACATGCTTGTTCCATGTTGCATTTGTGCTCTAGTTATTAGTCCTTCATTTATGTATGGCAATTTTTCAGATTTATGCCAGTTTTGTTGATTTTATTTGCCAATTTCTATACAAATGCGCTCTATGCTGTCACACACGTGTGTGTTTGTGCGTGCATGTGCGTGTGTGTGTATGAGATAGAAAGTTTGTTCCACTTTGTGTTTATGCTCTAGGACCAGATCTTGATTTAAATGTAGACATTTTCAGATTTATATTGGATTTTGTTTTGTTTTTTTGACAAAGTTGAAAAAAAAAGTTTTTTTTTTTTTTCTTTTCATTTTTACATTCATTTTCAATGTGGCATTTTCAATCTGACCCGAGTACCTTAAATGTTTTTGTTTTTGTTTTTTTTACACACCTTTCGTACAACCAAATCAAGCCCAGATTTTTTGTGCCTGTTTAGATGGATTATGTAGGAAAAGTCACAGAGTCTCATACCCCTGAGATAAAGGGAACACTTTTTAAAAATGAAGGAAAAGTCCAGTGGGGTCAGCTGGACCCCAAGGGGTGATTAAGGGTTAACCAAATGCGGGTGGATTTCAGCTGTGGCGCAGTCACTGTTGAACTTATGTATATATATGTATATGTATATTTAATATGTATATACATTATTCTTTTAAAATGCACCTGAAATAAACTAAGTAAAATGTATTAGCCTGGGTGCCAGCGATATGTGCCCTCGAAGCGCACTTGTAAGTAGTTATGCTGTAACTACATGCTGTAACTACATGCTACACAGGGCCGTTTTTAGGCATAGGCAAACTAGGCGGTCGCCTAGGGCGCCATCAGTAGGGGGGCGACAATAAGCGCATATCTGGCACTGATGTTTGTGTTTAAAGGGTGTCACGGCCACCCAAATTTTTTTTATTGCCGCTCCCACTAGTTCTCCCACACTATTGGATCAGAGAACTGTCAATCTGACGATTCCTATATGCCATCAGATCAGAGTAGGCTACTGTCAAAAAAAGTTTGTGTTTGGAGCGCTGGCTCAACAACACCATTAGATCAATGAACTCGGTCAATGCTTTGGCAAGGTAACACTTTTTTTTTAACCCTACAATAAAGCTAAATTCAAACTAAAGGCCAATTAAAATAACAGGCACAAATCTGTATTTTGTTAGGGCAGTATTTGTGGCAGTCTAGAAATCACGCTGTGAATGGGCAGATAGCATTGCTCGGTGTGTAGCCTATGTTAGAGGCAAAATATAACTACACACTTACTTCAGCATTTCATGATGAAGTGAGTGTGCAGTTATATTTTGACTCTATAAAGCTTTCTTCTCTTAATTGCACCTCCAAAATCAAAATCTAGGGACTGCACAAATATAGGATATATATTATAGGCCTAGGGCTATACAGGCATCTGGCTATTAATTTGAATCCTGATTAACAAATATATACAAATATAATTTGGTATGTATGTATTAGTTAATTAATACCAGTAAAACCAATGTTGCTTTTTAAAATTTGACTGGGGGCACCAATAAGGATTTCGCCTAGGGCGTCAGAATGGTTAGAAACGGCCCTGATGCTACATGTTGTATATAAGTAGTTCACATGATAAATGTAACATTTAAAAGTTAAGATATGCTTCTAGTTTTAATAATTTAAACATGCCTTTGAAGTTTGGGCAAAAACTTCTGGCAGTGTTGTGTTTTTGTGTATTTTTTTTTCTTTTCACAGCGCTGGATGTCATATGGTGATTGTGAAACACACGGAACACTTCATGGTGAAATGTGTTAGTCAGGTCAGCTGAATTAAAGCCACAGTGCATTGTTCTGATCAAAATTGACATGAATAACATGAAAAATGTTACGCCAATGTGTCGGACTCGGTAGACAGCCAGTTAGGAAACAACTTCTACATGATATAACAATTGTTTAATACTGTATCCTAAATTGTTGATGATTAAGCTATATATCATATGCTGAAGTAAATTTCTGGAGTGTTAACGATACAAACAACAACAACAAGAACCGTACAGAACCAAAAACCGTGACCCTAAAACCGTGATACGAACCGAACCGTGGGTTTTGTGAACCGTGCCACCCCTAATACATATATATATATATATATATTCTTAGTAAGCAATGAAAATAATGTAAAACTCTAGTTCAACTATAGCAATGAAAAAAAAACAAAGGGAGTTTTATTGTGTACAGCATGTTAAATATGTAAAGCTGTGAGCATGTACCTTATTCCTGTCGTTCAAAGCCTTGTCTGATTTGCATATCTGAACACAAACCGAGACAAACATTCCCTCTTATTACGTTCAACTTCCTCCAAATCTTTCTGGGTCAACTGACTCTGTTTATGATACTTTCAAAGGAGGCCTTGTGAATTTCAATGGAATTTGATCTGAGAGCATGCATACATCTGCTCACATGGCTTTATTAGATTTACTAACTGTTTGACAACACACGTTCACGATTTATTCCCAACAGCAACTGCGTGCCAGACAGAGCAGGACTAAACTACGCCTAAGGTCTCGTTCTAGAGGACTGGTTTGATTTACTACAGCATCTCCAAACTAAAAGCATTCAGTTCATATATGCGTGAGAGGTATGGAAAAGACAGGTGCAACTTCCTGTTTTCAGTGGTTAGTACCTGGATCATAACTCAAAATTAGTAGTATCATAACTCAAAATTCAACTGTTCCACTCAAACCATAACCTAGATGAGCTTTCAAAAATGAGTATATTAGATGTTGTTTATATGCCCATTGCAACTGGCAGGATTGCATAAACATGTTTTTCCTGAACATTAAGAGTCAGTGAATCATCATCCAAACTGAAAAGTTCTGAGAGACATTTCAATTATACATTGCTGGAAATTTCCGTCGTGTTTTTTGTTTTGTTTTGTTCATCGCACATGGGTCATTTGGGATGCTAGAGTCGCTGGCCTTCTTGTGTAGCTGTGGTCTTGAAGGTGCCATATGCAAATATTTGAATATTATTAACATACATTTGTGTACATTGACATTGAAAACAACAAACTGCACCAGACATGGAACTTTCATAATACTTGGCATACTTTCAGCAAGTGCGTTTTGTTTTTAACCTCTGCAGTCATTTAATGACATTAAACAAGGTGAATACAGGAAGTAAATGTGTACATTTCCTGTCTAACTCCGTGAATGCAAGAGAATGGCTGCATCTGAAATTGCATACTTCCCTATACGGCAAAAAACATGTGACAAAAGTAGTATGTCCGAAATCACAGTACTTAAAAAAGAGAGACGGAAAAAAAACAAAAACGGATGACCTACTTATTCTGGCGAGATTTTGAAGTGCATATGTTGGACACTTTAGTATCCCATGAGGCAACGGGAGAGGATTTATGAACGACAGTGAAGAGACGCAACTGACGCTGGTAGGTCACATGATTATGACAACATGGCGAAATGTGGTAAGTCCAAATTACATTCATACACTCTAAAAAAAAAGGTTCTATATGGCACCAAAAATGGTTCTTGGCTCGTAATCATAGGGGAACCTTTTTAAGTGCTATATAGCACCAATTTTGGTGCTTCAGTGGTTCTTCAGCGGTTCTTCACTGGTTCTTTGACTAAGGTGCTTCATAGCACCGCTAACTAAGGTGCTATATAGCACCGCTACCATATACAGAACATGTTAAGATATGGTGCTATATAGCACCAAAAGTGGTTCCCCTATGATTACGACGAAGAACCATTTTTGGTGCCATATAGAACCTTTTTTTTTAGAGTGTACTATATAGAGCATACTTTTTTAGTGCTCACAAATTACTTATTCAAAACCTAGTATGCGATTTCAGATGCAGTCATGGTTATTTATATTTCACATTTCACACAAAATGGTAATTTAAATTGCTTTACACAGCCGTAATAAAAAAACTGTATTATAGTAGTATATAGTATTCATTATAAATGAATAAGAGGCAATGGAGGTTCCTTTACTTTAGCATTAGATGCAGAAATTATTTCTAGTTAGTGCCGCTAGCTATGTTTGAAATGCTAATGTTTAACATATGTTTTAACCAAGCAAAGAAACGGCTAATTTTAGTGTGACAGGAAGAAAAAAATTATTTAATTCTTTTAATTTTTACACAAATGTTTAGTAAAAAAAAAAAAAAAAACATTAAATTAACTTATCCATTCAACCATGATATTTATTTATTGCATGATTTAAAAGTATAAATAAAAAAAGCAATAAAAAATAGGGACCTATATACAGTGAGGAAAATAAGTATTTGAACACCCTGCTATTTAGCAAGTTCTCCCACTTGGAAATCATGGAGGGGTCTGAAATTGTCATCGTAGGTGCATGTCCACTGTGAGAGACATAATCTAAAAAAATCCAGAAATCACAATGTATGAACTATTTATTTGTATGATACAGCTGCAAATAAGTATTTGAACACCTGTCTATCAGCTAGAATTCTGACCCTCAAAGACCTGTTAGTCTGCCTTTAAAATGTCCACCTCCACTCCATTTATTATCCTAAATTAGATGCACCTGTTTGAGGTCGTTAGCTGCATAAAGACACCTGTCCACCCCATACAATCAGTAAGAATCCAACTACTAACATGGCCAAGACCAAAGAGCTGTCCAAAGACACTAGAGACAAAATTGTACACCTCCACAAGGCTGGAAAGGGCTACGGGGAAATCGCCAAGCAGCTTGGTGAAAAAAGGTCCACTGTTGGAGCAATAGTTAGAAAATGGAAGAAGCTAAACATGACTGTCAATCTCCCTCGGACTGGGGCTCCATGCAAGATCTCACCTCGTGGGGTCTCAATGATCCTAAGAAAGGTGAGAAATCAGCCCAGAACTACACGGGAGGAGCTGGTCAATGACCTGAAAAGAGCTGGGACCACCGTTTCCAAGGTTACTGTTGGTAATACACTAAGACGTCATGGTTTGAAATCATGCATGGCACGGAAGGTATATATATATATATATATATATATATATATATATATATATATACATACATACAACAAAATACAATTGATAAGAATATACTGTATATACAAACCAACACTTGGCCTAAAAACTAGCTAGCCTCTGCTGAGTAACAGTACATCTGCAATCCTATCCCCATTCATAAAATATATAATAGTAATATATATTTTGTTTAAGGATAGAAAAAAAAATGGGGTTTTAAACTTTCTCCCAAACTGCACTGTTGAAAAAGTTTGCAAGCCTCATATAAAATACAACAAAACAGCACATATAATATTTAGTTTGACCTCTCGAGGTAGAAGATCAACATTTTCTGAAGGTTAAGAATGTGTTTTCACTGATCCTAGGCTGAAGAGACACTATTTTGTACCATGTTTGTGGAAAGTGCTAGAGAGAAAGAAACAAAGAAGGGGAGAGGTGGGGCGGGGGGGCATGCGAGCTGATTCACAACTTTCCATTACTGTTGTGTCTCCATCTCTAAATGGATCTTAACTCGGTCTGTGTGTGTACGTGCCGCTGTCTCATGGACCATTGTGTTGCTGTGTTCGTGGAACTGAAAGGAACAGAACAAGCAGTCTGTCATTTACTCATGACTCATCGAGGTTGATGCCTCTGCTACATCGACTCCCGAGGATGCACAGCAAGCAAACCAGGCAATCAATCATATTTTAATACAAAACAGCCCCATTTTCAACGAGACACATCGCTATCAGAGAGAGGACCTAATTAGATAGGTGCAGAAACAGCATAATCCTGCAGAGAACGATCATTACTAACACGGCGAAAAGCGTTAACCCAATGATGGATGGAGGCAGATATCCGAGCCGTTCAGAGAGTAATTGCTACAACGCCAGCGGAGCAGACGGTACCAAAGTGCAGCAACTAGAAAAGAAAGTCATTATGATATACTTTTTTCAGAGATGTTGTTGAATACCCTCGGGTAACACAACTAAATCTATACTGACAATACTTCCAGTGCTCCGCTTCAGAAATTAGGCTGCATCAGTACTGCGCTTGTAAATCCTGATTAGCATACCGGTGGCAGGTTTTGCATACGGGGTGCATTACTGTCGCCTTACTGAATGGCATTATCATGATTGACCATGAGGTATTGGAACAAAAGGGTGACCCACACGACAAGCTGGAGTTTGCGGTTATCATTTCTCTTTATCTACGTATACATCAGTGGCCATGTATGCACCTGGCATTAAAACCCATTTGTGGCCAAATTTCTCTGAATGGTTTCATGCATATAGTCATGTTAATAGTGTCCTATGTAAACATGTTCTGCTTTTTTCCCCCCAGGTTTTTTTTTTTTTCTTGAAAATCGTATTTGAACGTGCGGCAACTATAGTTGCCGGTGGGAAAATATGTTGTATGCACCCCTTCAATGTCAAATTTGAATAGGACGAGAACATTTCGCATCTAACTCAAAATAACTGCTTTCAACAGATCAATCTTTATTCATAAACAAATTTATAATGTATAAAAGTCGAAGAACATTCGATGCAAACTCAAAACAGCTTATAAGCTTTTTGAATATGAAAACACAACAAACAACAAATACATTTGCCTTAAAGTGGTGGAACATAGTGCAGAACAAAGTGCAGCCATTAAGATTGTGTATCAAAAAGTTAAAGGGGTCATGAAATGGCTTTTTTTTACATTTTATACTGTTGTCTGAGGTCAACTTAAGACGTGGTTTTACATTCAAAAACATCATAATGAATAAGTAATAGGCTATTTTCTGTCCTGGCTTTGAGGCTCTCTCAAGAAACGCTCGGTTTTTATGGGAGTGGCGCACTGAAGACTTGGAAGTAAACGCCCACGGCTAAGATTAGATAAGATTTGCATATTTAATGAGCTTCAGCTCCCCTCAGTACATGTGGAGAATTGTTTTGAAAGCTTGTGGTGAAACGGCAACCAGAATGATTCTCTCACAGGGCTAGCAAAATGTCTTTATCAAACAAACAAAATGAATTATCTCACATCCACCCGCGATTGATTGGAATGTTTTTTTGGTATTACTTGTCCCGCCTGATTGGTGAATATAACTGCAAACCGTACACATACGCGTGCATGCGTGCCTTTCAAATATCAAGTCAAGAGAGTGATCAACACACATCAAGAAAGGAATGTCATTTCACAATTTAAGATAGCCCATCGGGAGGCCAAGCTTACGCTTTGGTAGCCCGTCTGAAAAACACATAGCCCCGGGATGTTGGGTTTTGCGAGCACTGACCCATACATGTCCGAGTCTGATCCCGAATCACAATGAACCAACAACACCACAAATAAAGGATTCTACAGCCTGTCACAGCGTACTAAGGGATGTTCAGTTAGACATGTACACATAATCAATACGATCTGTTACAATGCAATACTATCACATATAAAAAAATTTTTTTACTCCCATAAGTGTGTTGCACTATTCCTGTCGGATCCAACATAGAAGGCGCAGCATTGTGTTTTAATCTCAATATGTCTACAAATCCAGTCTCGACCTGTGTCTTGTTTACAAATTATTCCGCAGTGAAATTAAGTGAACGAACGCACAATGTCTTACGCACGTGAGCTGGAACTTCATTAAAAATAAAGTTCAACCACTCATTCCTAATATTAGAATCCGAAGGAAGCTTATGCAGCGACTGTGTTCTTCCACAACCAGTCACAGCACAATATCTTGCTATCTTCGGCATGTTTATTGCTCGGTAACGCAATCCGTTTAGCTCCACGAGTCAGTGGGCATGGCTACAGAAGCAGGCGTACTTATTTATCTGTTGAGGCGGCGTTTCAGCATACGATGAGGTCAAGGGTCAACATATTCTGAGATTGAGCGTTTTCTGGGCCTGGTGTCAATAAAAGCTTTTCTTTGACTAACAAGGAAGTTTTCAGCTCTGAAACTTACAGGATATTCTTATATCATGATGAACTTATATCAAAGGCTCGAGGGAATTTCTCAATTCATCACCCCTTTAAATTAAAATAAATAAATAGAATGACGAAAAAAATACATCTATATATCAGCAGCAACAAAATAAAAATAGTCCCATAGTATTCAATGGCTGACTGTAGTAGGTAATTTCATATAATAATGTAAATGTAAACTCATTATCTGTCTGAATTTCCACATTATAATGGAATTGTAAGCTACTAGTCATACAATTAATTAACGTCCTTGACCGAAACTGGATGAAGGGGCCTCAATATTTTGGCCCTTACAAGACATAATATTATAAAAGGGTGAAAAAGATAATCTACAGCAATTAAGATACGTTTTTTCTTGATCGGATCACAAGTGGACGATGCAAAATGTAGGTGTAAACGGGGTCTAAAACGATTTGAGCTTGTCCACTTTCGACCACTTCCAGAGGTAGTCGAAAATGCAATCGATCGGATTGCTTTCGTAGTTTCCTCATGTGGTCGAATGTGTTTGACCAGCTGCAAAAGGCTGCCTAATTCCACCTACTGACCTAATGCATAATTATTATGGGAAGTGTGCTATCAAGAAAAACGTACAAAGCACTCTCTCACCATTCCTGACTTCTCCTGGCAGTGTTCGATCTTGGGTCTGTCAGAGCAGAAATGAAAGCTGATGCTCTCTGTATGTTTTTTCGTTCATATGTAAATTGTGCAAGCTTGTTTTGTCCATTAGATCGAAAGATCTGAAAAAGTCCATACATTTACCCGTCCATAGACCCTCCCCTTGAAGAAATCAGGACAGAAGTGGTCGAAAGTGGACAAAAGAGATGGATCAAAACACTCTTGTCTACTTGTGATCTGATCGACCAAAACTCATCTTAATATCAGGTGTAAACAGGGCCAGAGCAACCACAGCTGACACAAAACATTCCAACACAATCTTTGGATGTTGTGTTGATGAATTTGTGACTAATTCATGTTAATTTGTATGATCTCATTTGCGAACGACATGCTTACGCCCCAGTGGCGGTTAGGTTTAGGAATGGAGTATGGGGAGGACCATAAAATGGCCATTTTATAAAATAGTTATGTTTTCTTTTGAGATTGGGTTGAACGGTCTCAGAACATTGGCTAACGTTCTGGCGATGTTCTCTCATAGTTATGAACAAACATTCATAGAACATTCATTCATAGTTAGCATTGTCAAAGTGTTGGCACAAAGACATCATTCATGGGACGTTTTTATGAAAGATTTTAGTTCGATCCACAAGACTTTCATTGATCTTCGAAACACAAATGAAGACTTTTTAATGGAATTTTAGAAATTCCTGTACCTCCATTGAAAGTCTATTTATCCAAAACTCAGATGCTTCATAGAGAGACCCATATATTTAACGATACAAGTCTTCTGAAGATGAATGGATTTAATTGAAGATTTTATTCAAATCATAAACATTGATCAATGAACATACATAGGCCTATACACTCTAAAAAAAAAAAGGTTCTATATGGCACCAAAAATGGTTCTTGGCTCGTAATCATAGGGGAACCTTTTTAAGTGCTATATAGCAGCAATTTTGGTGCTTCAGTGGTTCTTCAGCGGTTCTTCAGAGGTTCTTCACTGGTTCTTTGACTAAGGTGCTACATAGCACCGCTAACTATGGTGCTATATAGCACCGCTACCATATACAGAACATGTTAAGATATGGTGCTATATAGCACCAAAAGTGGTTCCTCTATGATTACGACGAAGAACCATTTTTGGTTTGAAAGTGTAGCATTCAAATTTTGTAAATGGACACACATTCTCGCATGTCAAGCTAGTTCGAGCTACACTCTAAAAAAAAAAAAAGGTTCTAAATGGCACCAAAAATGGTTCTTGGCTCATAATCATAGGGGAACCTTTTTAAGTGCTATATAGCACCAATTTTGGTGCTTCAGTGGTTCTTCAGCGGTTCTTCAGAGGTTCTTCACTGGTTCTTTGACTAAGGTGCTATATAGCACCGCTACCATATATAGAACATGTTAAGATATGGTGCTATATAGCACTAAAAGTGGTTCCCCTATGATTACGACGAAGAACCATTTTTGGTGCCATATAGAACCTTTTTTTTTTTAGAGTGTAGGTCTCTAGAGACAAGCAAACCCCTTTTGAAGTACATGCATGTGTGTGTGTGAGCCGTCAACATTAGGAAATGGACATCACAGTGGAAGGACACACATGCATATGCCGTGACAGATTGTTGCCATGGAAGCATTGCTGCCCCTTAGATCATTTTCAGCCTCTCAGTCAAAAACAGTCAGGAGAAGAGGCAGTAAAAGCAGGAAGAGCCCTTAGCTGACAGCGCCCAGCTGTGCTCATTAATGTACGAGAGATGCTTCTGAAAAGCTCGTCCAGGTACCGTTTAACTCGCTTTCACATCATGGACGTCCCCATAGGGAAAACAAAACACAAATGAGCTCCCTTTAAAGGAACAGTTGACCCAAAAATTCTGGCATTATTTACTCACCCTCATGTCATTCCAAACCTGAATGTTGTTGCTTTTCATGCATGAAACACGGTGCAGTCCTTTTCTAAACACTCACAGTTCATAGTGACCACATATGTCAAGCTCAAAAAGGTACACTATATTGCTAAAAGTATTGGGACACCCCTCCAAATCATTGATTTCAGGTGTTTACAATCACTTCCATGGCCACAGGTGTATAAACTCAAGCACTAGGCCTGCAGATGCTTCTATAAACATTTGTGAAAGAATGGGTCACTCTTAGGAGCTCAGTGAATTTAAGGTTGCCACCTGTGCAATAAGTCCATTCATGAAATTTCCTCACTACTAAATATCCCACGCTCAACTGTTAGTGATATTATAACAAAGGGTGAAGCAATTGGGAACAACAGCAACTCAGCCACGAAATGGTAGGCCACATAAAATCACAGAGCGGGGTCAGCGCATGCTGAGGTGCACAGTGCGTAGAAGTCGCCAACTTTCTGCAGAGTCAATAGCTACAGTCCTCCAAACTTCATGTGGCCTTCAGATTAGCTCAAGAACAGTGTGTAGAGAGCTTCATGGAATGGGTTTCCATGGCCGAGCAGCTCATCCAAGCCTTACATCACAAGTGCAATGAAATGATGGACGAGTCTGGGTTTGGCGGTTGCCAGAAGAACGGTACCTACCTGACTGCATTGTGCCAAGTGTAAAGTTTGGTGGTGGTGGGGGGGGGGTTAATGGTGTGGGGTTGTTTTTCAGGGGTTGAGCTTCGCCCCTTAGTTCCAGTGAAAGGAACTCTTAATGCTTCAGCATACCAAGACATTTTGGACAATTTCATGCTCCCAACTTTGTGGGAACAGTTTGGGGACGGCCCCTTCCTGTTCCAACATGACTGCACACCAGTGCACAAAGCAGTGGCGGCTGGTGATGGAAAAAGTAGGGGGGGCTGAGGGACAATGTGGTTTTAAAATTTTTATTTTAACAATTGAACAATTTCTGCTGTTTATTTATTACATTAACACCAAAGTAACGATTTAAAAACAAATAGCATCTAATGGAATTATTAAAGTATGATTTTAGAATGTCCTTGTAGATTTCAAATATTGTTCTTTCAAAGACAGAAAGATGTGCCAATTTGAGATTCATTGGAAACCACAAGTCGAAACTGCTGTAATTTGCGTCAATATTCAATAAACACACAGAGGTAAATAGTCACTGTTATTACATGGAGTAACCACTGGATGAAGAAGACTGTGCATTACCAATTGTAACGAGCAAGTCAATAAAAAATGCTATACATTGTCTCCAGAGTTCACATCATGAATCGTACAGCAAACCACCTCTAAGACAGGCAACAAAAAAAAAACAACATCAAAATCCTCCAAGCACTCAGCATCTCCTCTGCTCCTCCAGGGACACAACAGCATCTCATCTGCTCCTCCAGGGACACAACAGCATCTCCTCTGCTTCTCCAGAGACACAACAGCATCTCATCTGCTCCTCCAGAGACACAACAGCATCTCATCTGCTTCTCCAGAGACACAACAGCATCTCATCTGCTCCTCCAGAGACACAACAGCATCTCATCTGCTCCTCCAGAGACACAACAGCATCTCCTCTGCTCCTCCAGAGACACAACAGCATCTCATCTGCTCCTCCAGAGACACAACAGCATCTCATCTGCTCCTCCAGAGACACAACAGCATCTCATCTGCTCCTCCAGGGACACAACAGCATCTCCTCTGCTCCTCCAGAGACACAACAGCATCTCATCTGCTTCTCCAGAGACACAACAGCATCTCATCTGCTCCTCCAGAGACACAACAGCATCTCATCTGCTCCTCCAGAGACACAACAGCATCTCCTCTGCTCCTCCAGAGACACAACAGCATCTCATCTGCTCCTCCAGAGACACAACAGCATCTCATCTGCTCCTCCAGGGACACAACAGCATCTCCTCTGCTCCTCCAGAGACACAACAGCATCTCATCTGCTTCTCCAGAGACACAACAGCATCTCATCTGCTCCTCCAGAGACACAACAGCATCTCATCTGCTCCTCCAGAGACACAACAGCATCTCCTCTGCTCCTCCAGAGACACAACAGCATCTCATCTGCTCCTCCAGAGACACAACAGCATCTCATCTGCTCCTCCAGAGACACAACAGCATCTCATCTGCTTCTCCAGAGACACAACAGCATCTCCTCTGCTTCTCCAGAGACACAACAGCATCTCCTCTGCTTCTCCAGAGACACAACAGCATCTCATCTGCTTCTCCAGAGACACAACAGCATCTCCTCTGCTTCTCCAGAGACACAACAGCATCTCCTCTGCTTCTCCAGAGACACAACAGCATCTCATCTGCTTCTCCAGAGACACAACAGCATCTCTGGAGGAGCAGAGGAGATGCTGAGTGCTTGGAGGAGCAGATGAGATGCTGAGTGCTTGGAGGAGCAGAGGAGATGCTGAGTGCTTGGAGGAGCAGATGAGATGCTGAGTGCTTGGAGTAGCAGAGGAGATGCTGAGTGCTTGGAGGAGCAGATGAGATGCTGAGTGCTTGGAGGAGCAGAGGAGATGCTGAGTGCTTGGAGGAGCAGATGAGATGCTGAGTGCTTGGAGGAGCAGAGGAGATGCTGAGTGCTTGGAGGAGCAGAGGAGATGCTGAGTGCTTGGAGGAGCAGATGAGATGCTGAGTGCTTGGAGGAGCAGAGGAGATGCTGAGTGCTTGGAGGAGCAGATGAGATGCTGAGTGCTTGGAGTAGCAGAGGAGATGCTGAGTGCTTGGAGGAGCAGATGAGATGCTGAGTGCTTGGAGGAGCAGAGGAGATGCTGAGTGCTTGGAGGAGCAGATGAGATGCTGAGTGCTTGGAGGAGCAGAGGAGATGCTGAGTGCTTGGAGGAGCAGATGAGATGCTGAGTGCTTGGAGTAGCAGAGGAGATGCTGAGTGCTTGGAGGAGCAGATGAGATGCTGAGTGCTTGGAGGAGCAGAGGAGATGCTGAGTGCTTGGAGGAGCAGAGGAGATGCTGAGTGCTTGGAGGAGCAGAGGAGATGCTGAGTGCTTGGAGGAGCAGAGGAGATGCTGAGTGCTTGGAGGAGCAGAGGAGATGCTGAGTGCTTGGAGGAGCAGAGGAGATGCTGAGTGCTTGGAGGAGCAGAGGAGATGCTGAGTGCTTGGAGGAGCAGAGGAGATGCTGAGTGCTTGGAGGAGCAGAGGAGATGCTGAGTGCTTGGAGGAGCAGAGGAGATGCTGAGTGCTTGGAGGAGCAGAGGAGATGCTGAGTGCTTGGAGGAGCAGAGGAGATGCTGAGTGCTTGGAGGAGCAGAGGAGATGCTGAGTGCTTGGAGGAGCAGATGAGATGCTGAGTGCTTGGAGGAGCAGAGGAGATGCTGAGTGCTTGGAGGAGCAGAGGAGATGCTGAGTGCTTGGAGGAGCAGAGGAGATGCTGAGTGCTTGGAGGAGCAGATGAGATGCTGAGTGCTTGGAGGAGCAGAGGAGATGCTGAGTGCTTGGAGGAGCAGAGGAGATGCTGAGTGCTTGGAGGAGCAGAGGAGATGCTGAGTGCTTGGAGGAGCAGATGAGATGCTGAGTGCTTGGAGGAGCAGAGGAGATGCTGAGTGCTTGGAGGAGCAGATGAGATGCTGAGTGCTTGGAGGAGCAGAGGAGATGCTGAGTGCTTGGAGGAGCAGATGAGATGCTGAGTGCTTGGAGGAGCAGAGGAGATGCTGAGTGCTTGGAGGAGCAGAGGAGATGCTGAGTGCTTGGAGGAGCAGATGAGATGCTGAGTGCTTGGAGGAGCAGAGGAGATGCTGAGTGCTTGGAGGAGCAGATGAGATGCTGAGTGCTTGGAGTAGCAGAGGAGATGCTGAGTGCTTGGAGGAGCAGATGAGATGCTGAGTGCTTGGAGGAGCAGAGGAGATGCTGAGTGCTTGGAGGAGCAGATGAGATGCTGAGTGCTTGGAGGAGCAGAGGAGATGCTGAGTGCTTGGAGGAGCAGATGAGATGCTGAGTGCTTGGAGTAGCAGAGGAGATGCTGAGTGCTTGGAGGAGCAGATGAGATGCTGAGTGCTTGGAGGAGCAGAGGAGATGCTGAGTGCTTGGAGGAGCAGAGGAGATGCTGAGTGCTTGGAGGAGCAGAGGAGATGCTGAGTGCTTGGAGGAGCAGAGGAGATGCTGAGTGCTTGGAGGAGCAGAGGAGATGCTGAGTGCTTGGAGGAGCAGAGGAGATGCTGAGTGCTTGGAGGAGCAGAGGAGATGCTGAGTGCTTGGAGGAGCAGAGGAGATGCTGAGTGCTTGGAGGAGCAGAGGAGATGCTGAGTGCTTGGAGGAGCAGAGGAGATGCTGAGTGCTTGGAGGAGCAGAGGAGATGCTGAGTGCTTGGAGGAGCAGAGGAGATGCTGAGTGCTTGGAGGAGCAGAGGAGATGCTGAGTGCTTGGAGGAGCAGAGGAGATGCTGAGTGCTTGGAGGAGCAGAGGAGATGCTGAGTGCTTGGAGGAGCAGATGAGATGCTGAGTGCTTGGAGGAGCAGAGGAGATGCTGAGTGCTTGGAGGAGCAGAGGAGATGCTGAGTGCTTGGAGGAGCAGATGAGATGCTGAGTGCTTGGAGGAGCAGAGGAGATGCTGAGTGCCTGATGGAGAGAAGCAGCTGAGATGATTATGCAGTCACTTGTAAAGAAATTTTGCTCTCCTTTCTTTCTGGGTTGCAAACCTATCAATAACTTTGTTGTTGAAGTTGGGCATGTCTTTCACAATCTTTTTCTCCATAGAAAGCATGGCAAGGGCATTCAGTCTTTCTTGAGACATTGTGCTCCTTAGGAACGTTTTGATTCTTTTTAGAGTGGAGAAGCATCTTTCAGATTCTGCTGATGTCATTGGAGTAGTGATAAGGATTTTCAGAAGATTAACAGTTTCTGAAAATGTGCACTGAAGGTTGTTCTCCATAAAAAACTGATACAGAGGCACTGCACCACTACACTTTTCAAACTCCGGGTTTTCATAGACCAAGGATAGTTCTGTCTTCAGTCTAGCCTTGTTCAGCATCGGATAGGCCTCCACGGTGGCATTCAATGCAGCAATTGGAAAGGTTTTAGCATGCTGTGAGAACAGCTCTCCATGCAGCAGTGTTGAACTCACAAGGTGCCCAGTGAATGCAAAGCGCTCCTTTGTCTGAGCCCAGATGGTATCACACACCTGTAAAACATAGAAAATAAATAACATAATTGCTATACATAGAACTTTATTAAATTATGTCACAATAATGCAAAAATCAGGTATGAAATACTGTTGTCTAAACCAAAACTATCTACAATAGAACTAAATCATTGGAATTGAGATTAGGAGGAAATCCCAAATAAAATTATAATCCGTGTAGTATCTATTTGTATTAGTGTTTAAAATATCCTATTTAATTTACAACTAATTAATTCATATCTTAATTTATTTATTTTTAATGGGCAACCGGAGTGGACAGCCGTCATATAGGCCTAGCCTGCCATGCCCAGCTGATGCGAAGTGTAGGACTATGTGAATTTCTATCTACACAGAAGAAAGCCCTGTATAGGCTCGGCCCCGGTACATGTTGTGTCGAGCCATTCGTTAGTCTGGTTGTTTGAAGAATAAAAGACTCAATGTAGCTGCAATTAAAGCGGTAATCCGTACAGCTGTAGCAGTGCAGCACTTTTATTCTGCTGTGCTGAATTGAGGAAGAACTGATGACGGAACAGTTTGATCTTCGGCCGACCAATCAGCAGAAAGGCGTGTATAATTCCTGCCCACGTCTATAAATCAAAATTTTTAAGCCGTTTATTAATTTTCCACCTCTGAACGAAAAACGAAAAATCAAGCTGAATTCTTGTTTTTCGTTTTGTTTAAAAAACGAAAAAGGATCCGTTTTTTGTTTTTTAATACCCGTTTCTATAAGGAAAATCAAATGGCCAAAATATACACTGACCCGTTTAATTCCCGCCCACCTGTAGAAATTGAATATTCCAATTGTTTATTCATTTTTCTAACTGAGAACGAAAAATCCAGCTGAATTCTTGTTTTTCGTTTTTGTGTAGAAAATGAAAAAACGAAAAAGGAACCGGTTTCTAATTTTTCGCGACTGAACGAATCCTACACGGATTTACATGTGCTATGTTTTTATCTGTAGTGGCACTTTCTCAGTAAATGAAGTCCCTAACGGATAAAGTGAATTTGATTTGGCGAAAACATTAGTAACTGCTCCAAACATAACACAAAATTAAAAACTATATATAACAACAGAGGACCTTTGAGTGGTACCAGTAACCATGCAGCAGTTTGTGAAGCACTATTGTAGACTAGAGCACAAGAGGCCTATGAAAGTGAAATAAGTTGTACCTCAATAGCAATCCGATGTTGTTCTGCGGGCCCCAGAGTCCTCTGTCGCTTGGCAGCTGGAATCTCCTCTTGCACAGTGATGGAAGACCTTGTTTAAACATAAAACAATTGATTAATACTACATTATTCTGCATTCATGCATTTATTCTGTTATTTCTATGATTTTTCACATTTACCTGATGTTTCTAATGCTGTCGGCAAACTTACAGATGGCAGCTTTGATGAAGATGGGGTCAATGTTTCGTTTCTGAAGCTGCTGAAAGAGCATGTCGACGTGTGGCATGATTTTATGGAATAGTTGGAGAAAAAAGCTAAATGTACCATCCTCCAGCATCCTCACAAACCCTCCTGCTTCTCTCACAGTCACAGCATCAAAGTTCCCAGAGTCCTGAATGGTCTTAAAGCACTTAAGAAGATCCTCCCTGTGCTCATATACAGTGTTCACTGAGCGACTGTGAAAGTTCCATCTTGTTGCACACGCTCTCGGAAGTCTGCTGCCAACAACATCATCAAGCACGCTGGTCCGTTTGGGCGACCTTGAAAAAAATGCACAAAATCCACCTAGCTCCGAGAAAAATGTGGAGACTTTGGGTATCTTTGAGGTGGCTTGCTGCATTACCAGATTGAGCTGATGTGCGTAACAATGTACGTAGTGTGCGTTTTCATACACATCCAACACTTTACGCTGAACTCCTCCAGTGGCACCCCGCATAACGCTCGCTCCGTCATAAACTTGAGCTATTAATTTTGTCTTGTCTGTGGGTGGGATCAATGCACTCATCCTTTCCAAAAGTGCTTGAGCGATGTTTTCAGCATTCGCGTTTTCAATCGGCATGAACTCAAAAAAGCGCTCTTGAATGACGTTGTAGCGGTCGATGTAGCGAAGTACAAGGGCAAGTTGGCACTGGACAGACACGTCAGATGTTTCATCGGCTTGAATGGCAATATAATCAGCTGCAGTCACCTCCTCGTGAATGTACTCCTTAACAACAGTCAGCATACAGTCCAGCAGCTCATTCTGAATCGTTTTGGACGTACCTCTGAACACAGTAGCTCCCTCCAAGTGCTCCTTCAGAGCAGCGTCCAACGACGAGGCGAAGTTAACAAGGCCCCTAAAAATGCCTGGGTTTTCAGAGGCTTCAGTCTCGTCGTGGCCACGCAAAGCCAATTCAAAGGCACCACAAAATTTTACACAGTCAATCAGTTTAGAAAGAACATATCGATTCTTGTCCACTTCCTCATTGTGCCTTCTTATACAAAGTCGATGGCCATCATCCAACTGAGTAGCAATGTTAGCCTTCCCCAGCAACGCAAATTTCAGGCAGTTGTCCATATGCATCTTTGTGTGTTCGTGTTTTTTTATTTTTTCCGAAAAATGTTTCATGTCCTGAACACCGTTTTCACACCAGGCTCGATCGGTCGCTGCCGTTTTAAAAAGCAAACAAGGGAAGCAAAACAGCGAGTTAGCTACTCCGCAGCCGGTTAGCCACGGCTTCCTAGTGTACCATGTCGGCGAAAAGCCTCTAGTATAAGACGCTTCCTTGTCTTTCACCTGCTGTCTGATGTTAATTTGTGGCTGGTCCGGTCCCATTTCTTTTATTTTTAGTTTTTCAGCCAGTGGTCTTCTTTCAAACGGAGTTTGAAGAAGAGATTGCACGGTTTCTTTCTCGTGTGACGCTGGCGCCATTGTCAACTCGAATCTCAGTTATCTCACTGCAACGTGACCACACCAAACTCACGTTATTCTCCGATGGGCGCAGAGGCAAAGCGCCCATCGGAGAATTATTACTGCGCGTCACTGATTGGTTGAATTGATCCTATTTAGTGACGTTTTATAGCATATCAGCGCTCCATTGGTTAGATAGCGTGGGCGCTCCTTCTCAGCGCCGAGCATAAAACTACACATTTATGAGGCACATGATGAAGCTGGCAGACAAAAAGACCCCCCCCCCCCCCCTCATTCTAGTGTGAAAAACACGTAAGTTTTTTTTCAAACGTAATTTTAAAAAAAAATATATATATATATATATATATAATTTTTTTTTTTTTTTTTTTACTTGGTAGGAGGGGCGGCGCCCCAGCGCCCATAATAGATCAGCCGCCCCTGGCACAAAGCAAGGTCCATAAAGACTGCGAGCCAGACCTTCTCGTCCAACATCAGTGCCTGACCTCACAAATGCGCTTCTAGAAGAATAGTCAAAAATTCCCATAAACACACTCCTAAACCTTGTGGAAAGCCTTCCCAGGAGTTGAAGCTGTTATAGCTGCAAAGGTTGGGCCAACATATTAACCCCTACGCATTAAGAATGGGATGTACATAAAGGCCAGCATCCCAACACTTTTGGCAATATAGTGAGTGGTCCATAAGACTTCTGAAGTGATGTGATGGAACAGACTGAAATTTGCCATTATTCACTGAATATGCAGCATACAAGTTTGTCATGAGGTTGAGTAAGTGACAGAACTATAAAATCTCTGATTCAACTAGAAAGCAAAGAGATTCAACTCAAAGCAAATTGAGTGATCAGTATTACAATAATATAACTCTAATCTTAATTCAAACACTAAAAAAAATTGTTGAAGAAAACCACTGCTTCAAAGATCTCAATGTCTCAAAGATACCAAAGCGTATCAAATCTTAATATGAATGCAAACATATCATCAAATTCATCCGACGGCAAATAATCCGAGCTATACCATCAGCATGAATTTATAACTCTTTAATCTTAATTCAGGTCAACAACAAGCTGATTTGTGTCTCTTTGTCCTACACTTCTATTATGCATTTTATCCAAAGTGACTTCCACACAAAAATATTAAGCAGCACAACTGTTTTCAACATCCATAAAGAGAAAGGTTTCTTGAGCATCAAATCAGCATATTAGAATGATGAAGGATCATGTGACACTGAAGACTGGAGTAATAAATAAATGCAAAGAAACAAATAAATGATATATTTATAGTTATTATCACAGTGCATGCATTCCGTGAGAAATGAACCTATGCCTTCAGTGTCGCTAGTTAACATCTGCATTGATGAATACTAATGATTTTAGGAGAAAGCTCCAAAGACAACTCCATTAAGTCTCATGAGAGCCATCTGGGTCCCTAATACACACATGCTCGCACACTTTTACATATAACAACACACAAAGCGCAGTGTATTTTCACAATCGAAATGACTGAGTTCACTTACTCAGAAACGAAGAGGAAATCTGTATAGGGTACAGAGCTTAGGACACATCTACAGCTATCAGAATGACTCAGCCGGTATGCTGCAGATGTGGTAGAGAGCAGCCTTCAAACGGACTAGAAAATGCTCTCTTCACAGCAGCACAGATCAGGTAAACAGTCTCAGCTGGGGTTATTGATGCCTAATTGACTTCGGTACATCTGCAATTCCATTTGCTTGGTTAAGCGTTTGAAGGCATTAGTGAAGTTCACGTACATTGAGGGATGTTCGACTGCTCTAAATGCAATGGCTCTAAGTAGCACATCTGTTGCATACAGAAATAATAATGAATACGAAATGAGGTGTTCCGGAAGAGATTATTCTATTGCTTGTTTGCAAGTGACTTTGATTTATTTACCTGCTAATGCCGGCATCTCGGACTGAGCCTGTATCTAACTCCATTGAATGGCCTTTTCAATATATGACAAACAGATTATATCTGTTTGTCAATATTTATCAGTACTTATCCACCACAGAAATAATGAGGATATTAATTGTATTTTTTGAAATACCATACATAAAATGCCCATCCTATCTGACAAATCAGACAGAGATAGCTATTGGATAGCATTCTCACCTATGTCTATAGCAATTGTTTGAGTAACACAGGATTAACACAGGATCAAAGCATTGCTCATGGGAATTTATGATGCAAGAGATTTATGAAATAGCATCATGCTAATGCTGATTGACTGAAGGCAACACAACAACACATACTGTACAGTCCCAAACCCTTCACTAGCGACTAACCTGAGATGTGAAGTCATGTTGGTGGTTTAAGAAAGCCTCCAAAAAAGAAATAAAATATATATATTTTTAAACTTTCACTAGTGAATCGTCTAATTTATCAAAAGACTGTCATGTATAATGTATGCTGCATGCAAAATAAATATTTTACATATTCTTTAAAAAAAAACTACACAGCTACTTTTTGAATAGCCGTCAAAGATGATTTTTGGTGTAGTTAAAATATTCACCAACAGGGCCTAAAATATGCAGCTAAACTATTTTAAAATCAATACAAATCAATAAATAAAAATGAATAAATACCTAGTTAAATATAAAAATAAACTGTAATGAAAAGTATTTAAATACTACAAAACAAAATATATAAATGCTGAACAGGGATTTTTTTTCTCTACAAAAGTAGATTGTTTCTGCACTACAATTCTGCTACTGCAAAATATAGTTGATAGATACAGTTATCTATAAATAAATAAAAATAAAGTTACTGCCCAAGCATTTTTGCATTTAAAATAGCCGTCCAAACACAGCCCTGGCCAAAACAAGGCAATACATCATGTCAATCACATACAAAAATGACAAGTAACCAAATTCAAGGTTATTTTGGCTAGAAGCGGGTTACTCATAGCCGGATTATATCGGGTGACAGGTCTATAGTTAACCGAGAAAGTGAAATGACGGCTATTGCTAGCATCGCTGCTTTCGTTTTGAGACTTGTCCTGTTACCTATACAGCAGCAGTCAGGGTAGTGCCATATTTCATTTTTGACATGAATAAAAACAAGGCTGTGAGGGATCGTATACAGAACAGTGTGTTCAATGGATCGCCCTGTTGTTTAAAAACGTACCCATTGTTCAGCCAACAAAACATCTCCCCACAACCCCCTGAAAAAACTTTCAGTAGACAAAAACTCCATAAAACAGTTTTAAAAGTTGTGAAAATGATGTGATCTAGGGCCTTTACAGCGCATACCATTGTAAAGACTGTCTATCCCTCACAGCCTCGTTTTCATCTGCATTTAATTCAAAATGGCGTCTAACCTACTAAGGTCTATAGTGCAACAAAAAAATTCACATTTTAGGTAGTTCCCATTCATGAGGAAATACCAGGGCCGTAAAATAAAACCTAACATTACCCAATCGGTTTCTGTTTACAACCCTAAAATATGAACATAGAGCTGAAACAATGGAGCCTCCAGCTTGTAAATGCCCAGCAATTTGTGGTTATGTAAGACAAGCACACTGAAAGCACCGGCCCAGAGGCCACTGTTTGCATTTCCTGTAATCTGAGAATCTGCTCAGTCAAGCACGATGTAAAAGGATGCCAGTCTTTACTGTGGCCAGCCTTGGCAGCGTCAGCACCCAGTATGCATGTTTCACCAGGTGAATACGCTTGTCATTTTATTGCATTCTTCTGTTGCTACATGTAGAGAACAACTGCACAATAGAGTGGCTCGCTTGCATAGGAATAATGTAGGTAGTGAGGTATCTCTTAGAGCAGGGCCGCTCACTGCTGTGTGGAAGATTGTCTTTCATTGCATCATACTGTTTGGAGGACAGAGCTACAATGTCATCAAGATATGGCCGCAAGCCAAGAAACAAAGCTCCCCTAAATATCTATCTAGGTTGCCTGATGTGCTGGCACCCCTACCTGTTTATAAGGACGCCATTGTTATACCATAATTAGGTTGTGCATCAAATAGTCTCTAAAGACCAGCGGAAGTTAATAAAAGCTACCCACTTTGGCAAACAGTGATGTTATCATCCGCACACAATAGACATGCTTTTAAAAATGAGCTATAAAGAAAGGAAATAAATGGTCAATGGTCAAATTTATTTCAAATTAGGACTGTAACTTTAAAATATTTTAGTATTTTAGAGGCCTTTTATTATTTTCTGAGATGTTTGCATGTAATTGTGCTCAGAAGTCCAAATGTAATGTTTTAAATACCATATATATATATAATTGTATAAATGCACTGCACTCTGTGCTCACTCATCTGGACAATAAAAACACTTATGCACGCATGCTGTTTGTTGACTTCAGCTCAGCATTCAACACTGTCATCCCAACCAAGTTAATAGCCAAACTTGGAGACCTGGACATCAACACCTCAATGTGTAACTGGATTTTGGACTTCCTAACTGACAGACCCCAGAATGTTCGATAAGGATTCACCTGCTCCACGTCCATCACACTTAACACTGGTGTACCACAGGGCTGTGTGCTAAGTCCGTTTCTCTACTCCCTCTTCACCTCCGACTGCAAGCCTGTGTATGGATCTAATTCCATCGTCAAGTTTGCGGACGACACTACGGTGATTGGGCTCATCAGCAACAACGATGAGACTGCCTATAGGGAGGAGATCCAGCACCTGGCCACATGGTGCACTGATAATAACCTGCTCCTCAACACCACCAAAACGAAGGAGCTCATTGTGGACTTCAGGAAAGAGTCAAGAGGCACACACGACACCATCCACATCAATGGAATGGCTGTTGAGCGTGTCTCCAGTTTCAAGTTCCTGGGGATCCACATCTCGGCGGACATGTCGTGGACAACCAACACCTCCAGCCTGGTCAAGAAGGCTCACCAGCGCCTTTTCTTCCTGAGGACACTGAGGAAGAATCAGGGAAAACGGCATTTGGGGGGTAAAATATGTGTTATTTTGGCTGGACTGCTGCTAAAATTCGCATTCCTGGGTCTGTATATCCCATAATTGGGGTCGCTTCAATCCGTGGACTTGGCAACATAGCGCAGTTGAGTTCTGTTGACATTTGACAACTAACGTTATGCGTGGCTCCGTTGCTCTGATTGGTTTGTAGGTCTATCCAATTGAGGTCTTTCCTGGTTCGGTTTAAACACGCCCCATAATCACAGCCCAACGGAGCAGTATCAGACTCAAATTCTGACTAGAATTGAGTATGACCATGTCAGGCTATCGCTGATCCACTCCCCTCATATACTGCCAACTCTCCTACCTCACATCTGCCTTCACTTGTTATTTGCACTACTGGAAAAACTGTTTACTTATGCATCTTGCACTACCATACCTTAACTGGATTATGCTCATTTGCACTGCCGACTGTATTCACAGTACCAACTGTTTACATTTGCATTTTGCACCGTACTTCTAACTGTAATATGCAATCACTTCCACTGCACTTTACACTTTTTTTCGGATAGCTTCTGTCCATACTTCATTGCACTACCTTAATCCACTGCTATATTCCTCATTTTAGCCTAACATATCATTGTATACCTCTATCTGTAAAATTCTGTTTATAGTAATAGCCATATGTATATTTATTCATTGTACATATTCACCTGTAAATTCTGTTTATAGTAATAACATCTCATTATATATATATATATATATATATATATATATATATATATATATATATATATATATATATATATATATATATATATATATATATATATATATATTCAGTACATATCCATGTCCTGCACTTATTAATCCATTGTATATCATGCACTTATGCAACCGTTGTATATCCTGCACTTGCTGCTATTGCACTTCTGGTTAGACCTAAACTGCATTTCGTTGCCTTGTACCTGTACTTGTGTAATGACAATAAAATTGAATCTAATCTAATCTAATCTAATAAAAAATGTCCCAATCACCCTGAATTCAACCTAGTATATATAGAACGGTACTTGCCTGACTGCATTGTGCCAAGTGTTCGGTGGAGGGGGGATTATGGTGTGGGGTTGTTTTTCAGGGGTTGGGCTTGGCCCCTTAGTTCCAGTGAAAGGAACTCTTAATGCTTCATCTTACCATTACCAATTTTGGACAATTTCATGCTCCCAACTTTGTGGGAACAGTTTAGGGACGGCCCCTTCCTGTTGCAACATGACTGCGCACCAGTACACAAAGCAAGGTCCATAAATAATAATTTGTTACATTTATATAGCGCTTTTCTGGGTACTCAAAGCACTTTACATATAGAAGGGGGGATCTCCTCAACCACTACCAATGTGCAGCATCCACCTGGATGACGGCAGCCATATTGCGCCAGAACGCCCACCACACACCAGCTGATTGGTGGAGAGGAGACAGAGTGAAGAAGCCAATCAGTATATGGGGATGAGTAGGAAGCCATGATGGACAGAGGACAATGGGCAAATTTGGCCAGGATGCCGGGGTTACACCCCTACTCTTTTTCCGAAGGACAACCTTGGATTTTTAATGACCACAGAGAGACATGGATGAGCTTAAACTTGACTGGCCTGTACAGAGTCCTGACCTCAACACGAAAGAACACCTTTGGGATGAATTAGAGCGGAGACTGCGAGCCAGGCCTTCTCGTCCAACATCAGTGCCTGACCTCAAATATCCCCATAAACACACTCCTAAACCTTGTGGAAAGCCTTCCATGAAGAGTTGAAGCTGTTATAGCTGCAAAGGGTGGGCCAACTCCATATTAAACCCTATGGATTAAGAATGGGATGTCATTAAAGTTCCTGAGCATGTAGGATAAAGGTAGCGTCCCATAACTTTTTGCAGTATAGTGTATATTGTCCACTTTTGTGAACCAGGGTGGAAGAAGAATTCTTAATTTCGCAGAATGCATTACCTTGAATTTCTTTGAATTGCAATTAATAAATTCCTGTTCCTGTCATTCCAATTCCAATTCCAATTCAACTGGGTGTGGCCAGTTCAGTTTAAATGCACACTAGTTGCCTGAAAGCAAAGCCTTATAATATGAATTTTGCACAACCCTGTCTTCATAGCGCTCAGATTGTATGACACAGTCTTCGAGTCTCATTCAAACAGTGCAGTGGATGACAGACATCACTGCCAGAAACCCACTGTGGCGCGCTGCTGATGTGTTTCCTGTATGGCACTGGCCTCTGGGCGCAGAGATGGTTTCTCATTTTGTCCTTGACTTCAGATTATGGGGAAACCAGTGCCAGGCCGCAGCATGAAACGCCTAGCAGAGCGACAAAGACACTGCTGGAGACATTTGGAGAAACCATGTCAATACTGTATGAGGGTGTTCTTGGGGTTGTGCATGTCTGATCACTCAGAACATACATAAAATAATGTTACCAAGTACCAAAAAGATCAGCCATTTTCCATAACTCATTTTAAAGCAACATTGTGAGTTATTTTCAACATGAGATCTTTAGACCATGGTTTTGGTCTGCTGACTGCTGTTAATAACTCCTTCTTCAGAGTGCATAAACAAACAGGAAACACATTTACAGTAAATCTTGTAGCACAGTAAATTGTTGATAAATTCACTTACCATAGCTGTTAAATCCTCATGTTATCATCAGCATAAACAGTAAACCTGGTTTAGCTATCAGTAGCTTTAGCCTTGCTAAAGCTATATGCATAGCTTGCATATTATGTATTTTTGTCATCGTTATAATTTTTTCTGTCATTTGAGGAACAGTCATTATTTGTGAGTGCATGTACAGTATGCAAATAATTTTCAAACAGTAAATATTAAAATTTGTTGAGTTCATGATCATTATGATTTTGATTATCACAATAATCAAAGTCTGCACAATGCTAAAACAATAAAATCTACATACAAGTAATTTGAAAAGTAACAAAAATAATGAATGCATGGAAAATGTAACATAACAAAAAAAGTTGTTGAAATCTGTTTTAATACTACCAAAAAAAAACCTGGGACGTGAAAGTGCCTGTAGTTGTCTGTGGTAATTGACAGCAGGCCACATATGTTGTACGTAGCCATTAAGTTGAAAATAACCCTTAGTTTTCCTTGAATTGGGATGGTGTGGTGTCCATTACTTTGTTGAACTTCTAAGTTGTAAAACACGAAGACTGCATCCAAGTATGATGTAGTAGTTTAGTCTGTCAGACTAACCACACTGAGATCATAATGAAATAGAAGCTCTCCATGGGGTGTGTCCTTCTTAAACCCTACTGAGATCTGCAGAACAAAACCTATTTTAGTCGATGAGTTACTGTTAATACACATTTGCACTGAAACTTAAAAAGGATAGTGCAGCAAAAAAAATTAAAGGGTTAGTTCACCCAAAAATGAAAATTTTGTCATCATTTACTCACCTTCATGTCGTTCCAAACCCGTAAGACTTTCGTTCATCTTCGCAACACAAATTAAGATATTTTTACTGAAGATAGATTTCTGTCTCTTCTTTCACGGTCAACGCAACTACCACTTTGAACCTCATTGGTTCTTGCTAAAGCTCAAATGTGCTGCGTAACACAAGAATGAACCTCATTGGTTCTTACTGAAGCTCAAACGTGCTGCGTACCACGAGAATGAACCTCATTGGTTCTTGAGGAAGCTCAAACGTGCTGCGTAACACGAGAATGAACCTCATTGGTTCTTGCTGAAGCTCAAACGTGCTGCGTAACACAAGAATGAACCTCATTGGTTCTTGAGGAAGCTCAAACGTGCTGCGTACCACGAGAATGAACCTCATTGGTTCTTGAGGAAGCTCAAACGTGCTGCGTAACACAAGAATGAACCTCATTGGTTCTTACTGAAGCTCAAACGTGCTGCGTACCACGAGAATGAACCTCATTGGTTCTTGAGGAAGCTCAAACGTGCTGCGTAACACGAGAATGAACCTCATTGGTTCTTGCTGAAGCTCAAACGTGCTGCGTAACACAAGAATGAACCTCATTGGTTCTTGCTGAAGCTCAAACGTGCTGCGTAACACAAGAATGAACCTCATTGGTTCTTGAGGAAGCTCAAACGTGCTGCGTAACACGAGAATGAACCTCATTGGTTCTTGAGGAAGCTCAAACGTGCTGCGTAACACGAGAATGAACCTCATTGGTTCTTGCTGAAGCTCAAATGTGCTGCGTAACAAGAATGAACCTCATTGGTTCTTGCTGAAGCTCAAACGTGCTGCATAACACGAGAATGAACCTCATTGGTTCTTGCTGAAGCTTAAACGTGCTGCGTAACACAAGAATGAACCTCATTGGTTCTTGCTGAAGCTTAAACGTGCTGCGTAACACAAGAATGAACCTCATTGGTTCTTGCTGAAGCTCAAACGTGCTGCGTAACACAAGAATGAACCTCATTGGTTCTTGCTGAAGCTCAAACGTGCTGCGTAACACGAGACTGAACCTCATTGGTTCTTGCTGAAGCTTAAACGTGCTGCGTAACACAAGAATGAACCTCATTGGTTCTTGCTGAAGCTCAAACATGCTGCGTAACACGAGACTGAACCTCATTGGTTCTTACTGAATCTCAAACGTGCTGCGTAACACAAGAATGAACCTCATTGGTTCTTGCTGAAGCTTAAACGTGCTGCGTAACACAAGAATGAACCTCATTGGTTCTTGCTGAAGCTCAAACGTGCTGCGTAACACAAGAATGAACCTCATTGGTTCTTGCTGAAGCTCAAACCTGCTGCGTAACACGAGACTGAACCTCATTGGTTCTTGCTGAAGCTCAAACGCGCTGCGTAACACGAGAATTAACCTCATTGGTTCTTGCTGAAGCTCAAACGTGCTGCGTAACACGAGAATGAACCTCATTGGTTCTTGCTGAAGCTCAAACGTGCTGCGTAACACGAGAATGAACCTCATTGGTTCTTGCTGAAGCTCAAACGTGCTGCGTAACATGAGAATGAACCTCATTGGTTCTTGCTGAAGCTCAAACGTGCTGCGTAACACGAGACTGAACCTCATTGGTTCTTACTGAAGCTCAAACGTGCTGCGTAATACAAGAATGAACCTCATTGGTTCTTGCTGAAGCTCAAACGTGCTGCGTAACACGAGAATGAACCTCATTGGTTCTTGAGGAAGCTCAAACGTGCAGCGTAACACAAGAATGAACCTCATTGGTTCTTGCGGAAGCTCAAACGTGCTGCGTAACACGAGAATGAACCTCATTGGTTCTTGCTGAAGCTCAAACGTGCTGCGTAACACAAGAATGAACCTCATTGGTTCTTGCTGAAGCTCAAACGTGCTGCGTAACACAAGAATTAACCTCATTGGTTCTTGCGGAAGCTCAAACGTGCTGCGTAACACGAGAATGAACCTCATTGGTTCTTGCTGAAGCTCAAACGTGCTGCGTAACACAAGAATGAACCTCATTGGTTCTTACTGAAGCTCAAACGTGCTGCGTAACACGAGAATTAACCTCACTGGTTCTTGAGGAAGCTCAAACGTGCAGCGTAACACAAGAATGAACCTCATTGGTTCTTGCTGAAGCTCAAACGTGCTGCGTAACACAAGAATGAACCTCATTGGTTCTTACTGAAGCTCAAACGTGCTGCGTAACACGAGACTGAACCTCATTGGTTCTTACTGAATCTCAAACGTGCTGCGTAACACAAGAATGAACCTCATTGGTTCTTGTGGAAGCTCAAACGTGCTGCGTAACACAAGAATGAACCTCATTGGTTCTTACTGAAGCTCAAACGTGCTGCGTAACACAAGAATGAACCTCATTGGTTCTTGTGGAAGCTCAAACGTGCTGCGTAACACAAGAATGAACCTCATTGGTTCTTACTGAAGCTCAAACGTGCTGCGTAACACAAGAATGAACCTCATTGGTTCTTGCTGAAGCTCAAACGTGCTGCGTAACACGAGAATGAACCTCATTGGTTCTTGCTGAAGCTCAAACGTGCTGCGTAACACGAGAATTAACCTCATTGGTTCTTGCTGAAGCTCAAACGTGCTGCGTAACACGAGACTGAACCTCATTGGTTCTTGCTGAAGCTTAAACGTGCTGCGTAACACAAGAATGAACCTCATTGGTTCTTGCTGAAGCTCAAACGTGCTGCGTAACACGAGACTGAACCTCATTGGTTCTTACTGAATCTCAAACGTGCTGCGTAACACAAGAATGAACCTCATTGGTTCTTGCTGAAGCTTAAACGTGCTGCGTAACACAAGAATGAACCTCATTGGTTCTTGCTGAAGCTCAAACGTGCTGCGTAACACAAGAATGAACCTCATTGGTTCTTGCTGAAGCTCAAACCTGCTGCGTAACACGAGACTGAACCTCATTGGTTCTTGCTGAAGCTCAAACGCGCTGCGTAACACGAGAATTAACCTCATTGGTTCTTGCTGAAGCTCAAACGTGCTGCGTAACACGAGAATGAACCTCATTGGTTCTTGCTGAAGCTCAAACGTGCTGCGTAACACGAGAATGAACCTCATTGGTTCTTGCTGAAGCTCAAACGTGCTGCGTAACATGAGAATGAACCTCATTGGTTCTTGCTGAAGCTCAAACGTGCTGCGTAACACGAGACTGAACCTCATTGGTTCTTACTGAAGCTCAAACGTGCTGCGTAATACAAGAATGAACCTCATTGGTTCTTGCTGAAGCTCAAACGTGCTGTGTAACACGAGAATGAACCTCATTGGTTCTTGCTGAAGCTCAAACGTGCTGCGTAACACAAGAATGAACCTCATTGGTTCTTGCGGAAGCTCAAACGTGCTGCGTAACACGAGAATGAACCTCATTGGTTCTTGCTGAAGCTCAAACGTGCTGCGTAACACAAGAATTAACCTCATTGGTTCTTGCTGAAGCTCAAACGTGCTGCGTAACACAAGAATTAACCTCATTGGTTCTTGCGGAAGCTCAAACGTGCTGCGTAACACGAGAATGAACCTCATTGGTTCTTGCTGAAGCTCAAACGTGCTGCGTAACACAAGAATGAACCTCATTGGTTCTTGCTGAAGCTCAAACGTGCTGCGTAACACGAGAATGAACCTCATTGGTTCTTGCTGAAGCTCAAACGTGCTGCGTAACACGAGAATGAACCTCATTGGTTCTTACTGAAGCTCAAACGTGCTGCGTAACACGAGAATTAACCTCATTGGTTCTTGAGGAAGCTCAAACGTGCAGCGTAACACAAGAATGAACCTCATTGGTTCTTGCTGAAGCTCAAACGTGCTGCGTAACACAAGAATGAACCTCATTGGTTATTGCGGAATCTCAAACGTGCAGCGTAACACAAGAATGAACCTCATTGGTTCTTGTGGAAGCTCAAACGTGCTGCGTAACACAAGAATGAACCTCATTGGTTCTTACTGAAGCTCAAACGTGCTGCGTAACACGAGAATTAACCTCATTGGTTCTTGCTGAAGCTCAAACGTGCTGCGTAACACAAGAATGAACCTCATTGGTTCTCAAACAAGCGAACATGCTTGAGCTTCTGTTTACCATATCTGATGTGTGCGCTGATGAATGTTTATATGTGAATAAAAGCCTAAATTAAATCTGTTAATGGTATAATGGTAGTAAATAAAAAATGTTTTCGATCTCTTTATTTGAAGCGTTAAAATGGTAGTTGTGTAGCTGTCAATGGAGGGACAGAAAACTTGGGACAAAAATATTTTTATTTGTGTTTCAAAAATGAATGAAAGTCTTACGGGTTTGGAATAATGGAGTAAATAATGACAGAATATTCATTTTTGGGTGATCATTTATTCACCCTTATGTCATTACAAACCCATTCCTTACCCAAACTATTCCTTTAAAGTCTTTGAGTCAGAATCTGGTGTTTTTGTAATAAAGATTTTATAATTATTCCAGCTGCACCCTAAAGGTAACTTGGGTTCACCTCTCCGCGTACAAACATGCTTCACATGCTCCAAATAAGTCTCTTTTCTGCAAGATATCGACTGAAGATTGCTTGTTGCATTTCTGTAAATAACAATCAGAGACATTTGTGCTTACACAACCGAATTGCTGTCATGCTGTGCGCTTGCATCTGAGTGCCAAACCCATCTCAGCCTAGCAGCCGATGGGGATTCCTGTTTGGACGTGTGATATAGGTCACCAGCAAAGCCGTGCGGTGCACCAGCAACTCAATATGGTTCGGTACATGTCGTTTTGTTCATGACCCACTTGCAGATCGAAGGAACACAGTGTTCCCCTATCGCTCCAGTTGCTATGGTAACACGGCGGAAGAGAGACGCAGGCCGTGGACATCATTTATGCTGCCAGGCAGGGATGTGAGCAAGAGGAGAGTGACAGAGGTATGGAGACAGACCAGCACACAGCGATCAATACATCTACATGGAAGTAGATTTATGAAATACCATGAGGGGAATCCACAACTCCCATTCATAAAAAAAGGAAAAGGGAAAACCACAGCTGCACATGTCAATTAAGTCTTTCAACCGAAAGAGACTTTTCTGCCAGTGGAGAGAACGAACTCAGCAGCCTTACATATAAAGAAAGGCTTTTCTGAACGGAGCAGATAAGACAAAGTCACTAACCCTGTCAACTTCATTTTGTGTAGTATCATTTGATACATCAGGCTATATATATATGATATAGAGAATGTGGAGCTCATACTCGAGATGCTGATATACAGTGAGGAAAATAAGTATTTGAACACCCTGCTATTTTGCAAGTTCTCCCACTTAGAAATCATGGAGGGGTCTGAAATTGTCATCGTAGGTGCATGTCCACTGTGAGAGACATAATCTAAAAAAAAAAAAACAGAAATCACAATATATGATTTTTTAACTATTTATTTGTATGATACAGCTGCAAATAAGTATTTGAACACCTGAGAAAATCAATGTTAATATTTGGTACAGTAGCCTTTGTTTGCAATTACAGAGGTCAAACGTTTCCTGTAGTTTTTCACCAGGTTTGCACACACTGCAGGAGGGATTTTGGCCCACTCCTCCACACAGATCTTCTCTAGATCAGTCAGGTTTCTGGCCTGTCGCTGAGAAACACAGAGTTTGAGCTCCCTCAAAAGATTCTCTATTGGGTTTAGGTCTGGAGACTGGCTAGGCCACGCCAGAACCTTGATATGCTTCTTACAGAGCCACTCCTTGGTTATCCTGGCTGTGTGCTTCGGGTCATTGTCATGTTGGAAGACCCAGCCTCGACCCATCTTCAATGCTCTAACTGAGGGAAGGAGGTTGTTCCCCAAAATCTGGCAATACATGGCCCCGGTCATCCTCTCCTTAATACAGTGCAGTCGCCCTGTCCCATGTGCAGAAAAACACCCCCAAAGCATGATGCTACCACCCCCATGCACCGTAGGGAGGTGTTCTTGGGATGGTACTCATCATTCTTCTTCCTCCAAACACGTTTAGTGGAATTATGACCAAAAAGTTCTATTTTGGTCTCATCTGACCACATGACTTTCTCCCATGGTTCCTCTGGTTCATCCAAATGGTCATTGGCAATGGTCATAAGACGGGCCTTGACATGTGCTGGTTTAAGCAGGGGAACCTTCCATGCCATGCATGACTTCAAATCATGATGTCTTAGTGTATTACCAACAGTAACCTTGGAAACGGTGATCCCAGCTCTTTTCAGGTCATTGACCAGCTCCTCCCGTGTAGTTCTGGGCTGATTTCTCACCTTTCTTAGGATCATTGAGACCCCACGAGGTGAGATCTTGCATGGAGCCCCAGTCCGAGGGAGATTGACAGTCATGTTTAGCTTCTTTCATTTTCTAATGATTGCACCAACAGTGGACCTTTTTTCACCAAGCTGCTTGGCAATTTCCTCGTAGCCCTTTCCAGCCTTGTGGAGGTGTACAATTTTGTCTCTAGTGTTTTTGGACAGCTCTTTGGTCTTGGCCATGTTAGTAGTTGGATTCTTACTGATTGTATGGGGTGGACAGGTGTCTTTATGCAGCTAACGACCTCAAACAGGTGCATCTAATTTAGGATAATAAATGGAGTGGAGGTGGACATTTATACATTTTATATTTATAAATAAGCAATTTTAACAAGGACACGGGCTGTGTCCGTGTGTCGCCTGTCAATGACGTCATACCCGTGTTACCCTCGATTTCCGGATTTATTTTGTAGAAACCATGGAAACACCAAAGACGCTTTAATATATTATGTCAAGTCAAGTCAAGTCAACCTTATTTATATAGCGCTTTTAACAATGCAGATTGTTTCAAAGCAGCTTTAAAGTGTTAAACAGGAAAATAATGCAACATAATTTTATTCAGCCGTAAAGCTATTCTGGAGAAAACGGTGATTTCATCAGTTCAATTCAATTGTCATACAGTGACAGTGTGGGCTTTAGATCAGTAATTAGATCAGTAATTTAGTTTATATGGTTAATTTAGTTTAATAATGAATTTATTTGGATATTTAGTTGAAAAATTTAGAAAAATTTAGTGTCTCCAACTCAGCACGCCAAGCCAGAGGCAACAGTGGCAAGGAAACCAAAACCCTATCAGGTGACCTAATGGAGAAAAATAAACCTTGGGAGAAACCAGGCTCAGTCGAGGTGCCAGTTCTGCCAGTTGTCCTCTGGCCATGCCAGTTTTTGATGAGCAACTTTTTGGAGACATTCATCAACAGAAAACCAATCATTGTTATATAGCTTGGTATACTGAAGCATTAATTCATGTAAAATAACTTTTCTATTTTAATATATTTTAAAAAGTAATTTATTCTAGTGACGCAAAGCTGAATTTTCAGCATCATTACTCCAGTCTTCTAGCCTGGATGCTAGCCGAACTTAGACCCGCCCACAACATTTGAGGTCGGGAAGTTCGGTCTGGAGTTGATCCGTTGTGGAGCAACTATGAACACAGAAACAATGGGACAAATGTTCAGACCAATCAAATTGTCAGGGCGGGCTTACGATGATGGACAGATGATAAACAGTGACGTAATCATCCACGTCACCAAAGAGCGCTTGGGTTGAATGCGTTTACTAAACAGAGAACTTGTTCGTATATGCATTCACCTTTACTATTTCTCTCAAAAATGATGACCGTGTTGTTTCTTTTTTACAACACAACACAATATCGTTTACACTCATCTTCTTCTTCCAGCGTCACAGAGTGCGTGCAGTTGAGTTCTGTTGACAACTATGCGTCGCTCCGTTGCTCTGATTGGTTGTAGGTCTATCCAATTGAGGTCTTTCCTGGTTCGGTTGAAACATGCCTCATAATCACAGCCCAATGGAGCAGCATCAGACTCATATTCTGACTAGAATCTGAGTATGACGACGTCAGGCTCCCAGTCTTCAGTGTCACATGACCCTTCAGAAATCATTCTGATAAGCTTGTGCTGCCTAATATTTTTGTGAAATCTGCAATATTTTTTTACCCAGTATTGTTTGAAATAGAAATCTTTTGTAACATTATAAATGTTTTGATCAATCTATTGCAACCATGGTAGATAAATCTATTAATTTCTTTAAAAAAACTCAAACTTTTGAATCATTTGAGACCAACTCAAGTGCTCGAATGAACTTTCACTTCACAGAACATCCAAAGATGTTCTGGTTTCTAACATGCCTTAATGTCACCTTTTATTTTAATGAAACCAAAATATCTGTACATCAGTGGATGTACCGTGCATATCAGGAACGGGGGACATTTGTTTGCATTTGTTTTGGGATTTCGCTGGAATGGATATCGAGCACTTTAATCAATGTCTCCGCTTATTAAAAAGCATAAAGCCATATGTTCTAGAGTAATCTTCATTTACTCTTTGTGGATTTCAGCGTATATTATTGACATTGAGTCACTGTTCATCCTTCTCACGTGGATTTTCTGAATACATTTGAATGTATTCACTCCAGGGCTCACATCAGGTCTGATGGTGAACTGCTTACCATGCATTCTCTCTGGGAAGGAAGTCTCGTCCCACCGGAATACCGATCAGCTACATTGCACCTGTTGTCTATGCTGAGACATCATCTTTATGGCTGATTAGAGTGGTGATTACTTCCTGATAGGCTGGACCGTTGGTTCTGCTGCAGCTCATTAGAAGAAGCCCAGTGAAGTCTTACTAAGCAGAACTTGCTGAAGGTTTGGCCTGCAAAGTGCAGTCGGCAGCAAAAACACAAAAGAGAGAAAAATGACATTTTTGATATGGTGGTCTCATCATTGTACTATAATCTTCTGCTTTAAGCTGTCTTTCTTAAGTTACATGATCCAGTGAGGTAGAAAAACCATGTTATTATGTTATTATCTTCACTGAAGTGGATGTAGGTCACGGTTTTGCAACACTAACAGTTGCAATTTAGTTTTGCATGTCCATTTTACACGCTATCCAAAATTTAAAGGTACAGTAAGCAATTTCTGAGAAACACTGTTTGACATTTGAAATCAACCCAAACAAACATACGCCTCCCTTCGTTGCTCCTCCCCCAAAATGCACATCTCTGTATCATAGCTGAAGCTAAGCAAATAAATGTATTGCGAAAAATAAAGCAAAGATGATGAACGACAAGGAAGAACAATGCAAGAGAATACAAGCAAGATGGTTGTTAGTCGCCAGCGACAAACAATGACAGTCAAAACTGTCCTGTTTCTAAAGCTAACATTTCTTGGTTCTGTGAAACATAGCACAACCAATGTTACTCTATGGAGCAGAAACAATGCAACCTTGGCAGCCGTTTTAAGGCCTTCCCACTTAGGTCTCTCCAGCGCTGGGAAGCTTTCTAATATTAATGCGGACCCTAAAGCTCTTGATCATAACCCTTCTTTTCCCTGTGATATTCCTCTGAGCTTTTCTCTTTTGTAATGTTTCTCAGCCATCTCTCTTTCTACAGTCTTTCTTCAAATCTCCCTCTTGCTCACTCTCTCTTCCCTGATCATGAGTGGACACGCCCCCTTCTGCTGATTGGCTACAATTTTGTTGTGCAGCTGGGTCTGATCCACTTTTAACAGCATTTCTCAGAAATTGCTTACTGCACCTTTAAGACCCTTTCACTCACATACTAGTCTCAAATGCACTGTATTTTAAAGTGAAAAGTATCAAACAACAGATGTTCAAAGTTCACTTGATATCAGTTTTGTCCTCATTTGCTGCCGACCTTCCAAAATGCAATCACTGTTTACCAAATATTATGGTGTTGGTGATTTTGGAATAAAAATCAAGCAAGATGGAGGAAAGACTGATCATTAGTGTATTGAGATGGCATTTAGACATTAACCCACATATTATGCAAATTAGATATCAAGAAAAATATTAGGTAACACTTTTGCCCCCATTTTTCATGAGCTGAACACAAAGATCTAAGACTTTTTCTATGTACACAAAACAGTCCCTCCAGAAAAAACGTGATTATGCGATCGCATGATTTAATGCATAATCAGCCAAAGTCCGCATATTTATGCGGGGGCCGCATTTTTGCTATGCTATGCCTATTTCCGATTCAAAATATGCGGGGCTAGCATGATTTCATAATCCCCGCATTTTCGTTGCAAAAAAGTCATATATATTAGCAGAAAGTTTAAAAATATTTGTTTACTTCACACAAGAGCCGCCATTTCCCCCTATTGCCATGGGAACGTTTTGAAGGGACGTAATTACCCGACGTGAACGTCATCGAAAAGCTGCAAACCCCCGTGGTGAAACCATAGATATCAGTGAAACCATGATGAAGCACGCAAATTCCCATTTGCCAACAAAAATAACAGCAAAAGACCGCGCAAAGCAGTTTCCCGGTGTGTTGACCGATTTAAAAACACAGCATCATGAAGCGTTATGAATCAGTGAGTCGATTCATCGGCTTGGATCGCCAAAGTCACGTATTTCAGCAGTTTGACACGCGATCTGAATCATGAATCGACTCGCTGATTCATAACGCTCCGAAGCTTCATGATGCTGTTTTTTGAAATCGGTCATCATTATATAAGTCGTTATTTAGGTTTTTTTTTGCGCACAAAAACTATTCTCGTCGCTTCATAAAGTTATTGTAGAACCACTGAAGTGAGATGGACTTTGTAACGATGTCTTTAGTACCTTTTATGGGTCTTGAGAGTGTACAGTGCATTGTGCCAATGGAGGCCTTTCTGAGCCATCGGATTTCAACTAAAATATCTTAATTTGTGTTCCGAAGATGAATGGAGGTCTTACGGATGTCGAACGACATGAGGGGAACGACATGAGCGACATGACAGTATTTTCATTTTTGGGTGAACTAACCCTTTAAGAGATTGCACTTTGTGCATTGGAAGCACTCAAATGTCTGTTTTGTATACACTCTAAAAAAAAAGGTTCTATATGGCACCAAAATGGTTCTTGGCTCGTAATCATAGGGGAACCTTTTTTAGGTGCTTCAATTTTGGTGCTTCAGTGGTTCTTCAGTGGTGCTATATAGCACCTTAGTCAAAGAACCGGTGAAGAACCTCTGAAGAACCGCTGAAGAACCACTGAAGCACCAAAATTGGTGCTATATAGTGTAGCTACCTCTGTAAAACAGGAAGTTATTTATTCATTTCTTTCAGAAGTTGTAGCATATTCCTTTTGTAAAGCTACAGAACTTGACAACATTTTTGTAACTCAATTTGACTCAATGTTTTGTAAATTTGAGCCATGTGTTTATTAAGGTCTTCAATAAAACAAGATGAGAACTTAAATATTCCCAGCACTTTCTGTGATGTAAAGGTAGTGCTTTTTTTCTCTTTTTCATCAAACCGCAGTTTTTGCAAGTTCCCGCAATTTTATCTTTTATTATTATTTTATGTTATATTATCTTTTCATTTTAACTTCATCCGCATACATTCATGTAAAGCGATATATAAATTAATTTGACTTGACTTAAATATTATATAATATTATTACTTTATATTAAATATTATAAAATCATCTTATTTATCATTGTTGTTGTTGAAACCCTGATGCGAATCATGTGAAAAGGCCTTTAGAATTACACAGACTGTTTTTGCTACTGTACCTTTAAGACTATTTGTTAATGGCTTCTGTTATCATTGTCTGACTTCTATATACCAGCATAGTTCATCGGTCATCAGTTGCTGAATCTGAAAAAGGCATTAATAAATAAATATAGGCGGTCAAAAATGAGTGCATGGTTGTGATGTCATGACCATGATGATTTCAGAATGACCCATTTTTGCAGCTTAGTTTCAATAAATTGACTGGAGCAGTAAAGTCTAGAACTATTTTTACACAGAAATATTTTACATATACACCTGATGCTTTTAAAGTCAACAATTTTTTCCCTATTGTGACATATATGCGAGTGAAACGTCTTCTCAAACAAGATAAAATGTAGGGCGGGACTTGATTTTGTCTATTTGGAATTGATTGGATTGTTGGATCATTGTGGTTTGCTATTGGTGGATCTCATGTGAGTGACAGGTTGTCCCGCCCTATGCCAATGTGTCTGCAGTGAGTACTTGGCGTGTGTGTGTGTGTTGGTGATGCACAGTTTGCGTATATATCCACTGTTCAGGCAGGCCAAGTAATAAAATATAACATTCATATTAATTGTGTTTGTTTGATAAAGACATGTTGCGAGCCCTGTGGGCGGATTCCGGTTGCTGTTTCCCCACATTGGAAGTTCTCAAAACAATTCCCCACATGTACTGACTGGGGTGCCGAAACTCATTATTATGCAAAACTGTTATCCAATCATAACAGTGGGGGTTTACTTTCAAGTCTTCAGTGCTACATGCCCATAAAAACCGAGCGTTCCAGGAGAGAGGCTCAAAACCAGGGCAGAAAATAGCCTATTACTTATTCATTATGATGTTTTTGAATGTAAAAACCACACGAACATAAGTGGACCTCAGACAAATGTATAGTATTTTTTTTTAAAAGCCAGTTCATGTGCACGGATAAATCATTTATAACACAATGCAATATTCCATATAAAATAAGCACTGTCAATTTTGATTTCATGGTGACTTTAACCAAAACAGCTTATAAACTGAGCATTTTATCAGTGTATGCATTTCTGAAAATTGAATCAGACCTCGGCATTGTTAACGGCATGCTCAACCAGCTACAAGAGGGGAAAAGTGCATAGAAAAGCCTTTACCACATTATAGCCCTTTTAACGAAGAATAAATTATGTTTTCTGAAGCACAAAGCAATACCAAGCTGCACGTTATTCACAGTCGGAGGGCGTAAGGTGGGTGGTGCAAAAACTGTGTGTCATCCTTAAAATAGCCGTAAATGAAAGCTAAGGCTGTAATCAGAGAGTCTTACTAATTAATGAAACATGAAGGCAAAAAAGGTCCTCAAGCAGATTGTGACCTCAATCCTCCTCTGCCTATACGAAACTCTCAGTGGAAACACCAACTATGCGCAGCGTGACACTTTTCTTGGGTTTAGACTCAAGGGCATCCTTGGATAGCACATGGTGAATCACCTCCGCACCCATCCAGTGGGGTTTCTAGGGATGAGTCATCCTCATTAATGGTTGGCTATTCGGGAACATCCGTGCGCAGCCGCAGAAAAGCGTCTTAGGCGGGATTCCCCTCTCAGCATGCCGAACAGAACCCCAGCTGTCATGCAGTGCAGCGGATGGAGTCCAGCAACGTTGAGGTTTCAGGTAGTTTATCTGCACGATGAGTCATCGACCGTATGGGAGGGTCATTCGCACACTCAACCTTTATTGCACAGCAGAGATGAACTGTGCAATAATAAGAACATTCAATGAAAGGTTAATGCAATGCATACTATTATTCAAGATAGATCTGTCCTTGCCACAAAGTAATCCCATCTGCCATATAGCAGTCATTTTTCACACATTAGCAACACGTATATCATCAGAGAAGTCGATAAGAGCCCTAGAGGCATTTAGATGGGCTGGTTTCGCAGAGCTATTATTCGGCTGCGGTTCCTTGACATCATTGACATTGAGCCTGTCCTGGCTAATGCTTCCCCAGCCTGTAATGATAACACGTCTGTACGGATTTGAATTAGAAGAGACATTTGTCTTTAGCATGACACACATAATTATCCATCCAGACCAACCGATATGCCACCAAATTCTTGCAAGTTCCTGGCAAGAGCAGAGCCGGATTAAATAAACGGACTACACTAGGCAGGCTGCATTTTTTGGGCCCCCCTCCATCGATGTTATTTATGAACTGAAATCTGAAACTTACCAAAGTTACTAATAAAAGTTAATTCACATTTTACATAGCATAGTCTTTAGTTACAAATTGGTTGTGTTGTATATTAAACAGTCTATCAGACTATTTTTTGATATTCATTATTTATATGTCATTACACGGCTCTATTAAATGCTATTAAATTATCCTCATCCATTGGGAGTGTCATTGTTAAAGGTCCCATGGCATGAAATTTTCATTTTATGAGGTATTTCAACATTAATATGAGTTCCCCTAGCCTGAATATTGTCCCCAAGTGGATAGAAATGTTGATCGGTGTAAACCCGAGTTCTGGCTGTCTCTCTCTGCCTTTGAGAAAATGACAGGCCAGACGAGCCAATCCTGAAGTCTCCTGTTTTGACGTCCAAGCAGGAACGGTTACCTCCCTTTCCTCCGCCCAGAGAATCTGGCACGCCCATGCAAACGCTCGAGAGATCATTCCTTGTGAACGAGTGAATGCTGGCAGTTTCTCAGTGTTTGGATGTACAAATGAAAACAGAAGTCTTTTTTCAGTTCCTTCTGATCTGTGATCAGTAATTTCTGATGTGTAGCTAATTATTTATTATTCGTGCACACGCAGCGGCTTCTCTCTCTCCCGACAGAACGGTGTTTTCGTGTTTTCTATCTTGTGAGTCAGTGTTTTTGTACGTCCTCGTCGCGTCTACCGGTTCTAAAATTTGCATACAGTCATGAGTTTCTGCTCAACATCGGCCTCACACACGCCGAAGCTCGGGCTGCACTGGCCGTTGGCCTTCAACATCCCCGACCCCCAGTACTGCATCTGGCCCACAGCGGAGGCACCAAACGCGGCGTGAGATTAAGCAGAAGGGGGGTAAGCGTGAGCATATTCGGGCTAGCCAGCCTAGCCCCACAATAAACTGGATTACATTCGATTACTGCTGTTGTGTCTTTGTTTGCGCTGTGTACTCAACGCGCGTCACTGACGCTTTTATTTTATTTTAAAAATAATGCTATTATCAACACTTACTTTTAACTCGTTCATCTCGACAGCTGTAATGGTACTTTGCATGTGTTACAAAGTTGGTAATAATGATGAAGACGGACTCGGTGTGACTGGGACTCGTGTTTATTCAGAACTCTCAGATACAAACACAATAAACTCGCGCTGACTGACAGCGCTCTCATAACTCAGTAGGTACTATAAATAACTTTGTTAGCGATCGCTGAGCTCCGTCTCTGGTACGTTAGTGATGTCCGGTTCGCAAACGATCTTTCTTTTGAGCCTGTTCTTTTTAGTGAACCGAATCAGTTTACCAAATCGGACTGAATCGTTCTAGATGTCAGCCAATCACAACAGTGGGCGTTTTTACTGAAGTCTCACAGCAGACACGCCTCTTGAAGCAGGGCATTCAGCCACAGGGCAAACAGCAGTATAGAAAAAATGCCTTTTATTTCTAAATTATGACATTTTATGATGTAAAAGTCATACTAACAATATAAGTACACCTCAGGAAACATTATAAAATAATAGAAAAATGCCATGCCATGGGACCTTTAAGGCAGTAGTACCAGTAAATAACCAATAGGTGTCAGTAAACTATGTAAACAGAGCGAATAAGTTTATCTTATTTGCTCTGTTTACATTTAATCAACACATTTAATTAAGATTTTCTGCAAAATGCAATAGCTTACAACATTTATAAATGTTGTAATTAAGATTTTCTGCAAAATGCAATAGCTTACAACATTTATAAATGTTGTAATTAAGAACAAGAAGGCAAACATGACCCCTTCACATTCATCAACCATTTAGAAACTGTCTAACAATAAATAATAATAAATATAAGGATGGAGGATTTAAACTGTGGAAAACTAAAGGTATTCAGACTATTAAAGACTTGTATATGGATGGAATACTTCTTACATTTCAAGAATAGTGAAAAACACCAGATTCACTCAAAACATTTTTTTTTTTATATTCACAGCTTAAAAGTTTTATGTCTTCCAGGTCTACAGATATTATGTACATTCCCAAACTGTCATTAATTGAGGAAATAATTGAAAAAAGAGGTGAAAAGGGCCAATTGTCAAAATATTATAATTTAATAATGTCTAACTCTAAAGAGTGTGAGTGATACCGCATTTCCCGCCGCGTCTTCCGCCGCATTTCCCGCCGCATCTTCCGCCGCATTTCCCGCCGCGTCTTCCGCCGCATGTCCCGCCGCGTCTTCCACCGCGTCTTCGGGCCGTATCTCCGGGCCTGGCTCTGCTGACTCGAGCAGGTTCACAGCTGTCGGACGGCTGCCCGACAGAAACTTCTGTAAAGCCCCCCGCTGTCTCTTCTTTTGTTCCTCTTCATTTTTTTTCTTTTTACGTTTTGCCGCACCCGAAAGCATCTTGAATGTTAGCCTACTTAAAAAACACACCTGCCTGCTAGCTGTGTTGTCCCGCTCTAACCTCTGACCACCCATGACGTCTCCTCGGTCTTAACTGGCTGGCGCCTCTATATAAATACAGTCACGGGCTGGCGTTAATGTGACATAATGTAACAGTCTATGGTTAAGATAAACATCGTCACTATTTTTAGTTAATTAATAAATATTGAAATAAATTGTAGATAGGACATTTGTAAATTTTATTTCATTTTTATTATTATTATTATTATTTTTTTTTTTTTTTTTCCCTCTGTCTGGGCCCCATCCCGCCAATCGGGCCCTAGGCACGTGCCTAGTTTGCCTTTGCGTTAATCCGGCTCTGGGCAAGAGCATTGCATCTAAATCAATAACATCACCGACAAACATGCTAAATAATGTCTTAAGTAAAATATAGCAAAAATATAAATACAAAAGAGTTTTGTGAAGGGGTAGGTTTGGGTAAAAAAAAAACACATTATAAAGAAAATAATTTATATATACACACATACATATTATATAATATATATATATATATATACACACACACACACACACACACACTCACTTAAAGGATTATTAGGAACACCTGTTCAATTTCTCATTAATGCAATTATCTAATCAACCAATCACATGGCAGTTGCTTCAATGCATTTAGGGGTGTGGTCCTGGTCAAGACAATCTCCTGAACTCCAAACTGAATGTCAGAATGGGAAAGAAAGGTGATTTAAGCAATTTTGAGCGTGGCATGGTTGTTGGTGCCAGACGGGCCGATCTGAGTATTTCACAATCTGCTCAGTTACTGGGATTTTCACGCACAACCATTTCTAGGGTTTACAAAGAATGGTGTGAAAAGGGAAAAACATCCAGTATGCAGCAGTCCTGTGGGCGAAAATGCCTTGTTGATGCTAGAGGTCAGAGGAGAATGGGCCGACTGATTCAAGCTGATAGAAGAGCAACTTTGACTGAAATAACCACTCGTTACAACCGAGGTATGCAGCAAAGCATTTGTGAAGCCACAACACGCACAACCTTGAGGCGGATGGGCTACAACAGCAGAAGACCCCACCGGGTACCACTCATCTCCACTACAAATAGGAAAAAGAGGCTACAATTTGCACGAGCTCACCAAAATTGGACAGTTGAAGACTGGAAAAATGTTGCCTGGTCTGATGAGTCTCGATTTCTGTTGAGACATTCAGATGGTAGAGTCAGAATTTGGCGTAAACAGAATGAGAACATGGATCCATCATGCCTTGTTACCACTGTGCAGGCTGCTGGTGGTGGTGTAATGGTGTGGGGGATGTTTTCTTGGCACACTTAAGGCCCCTTAGTGCCAATTGGGCATTGTTTAAATGCCACGGCCTACCTGAGCATTGTTTCTGACCATGTCCATCCCTTTATGACCACCATGTACCCATCCTCTGATGGCTACTTCCAGCAGGATAATGCACCATGTCACAAAGCTTGAATCATTTCAAATTGGTTTCTTGAACATGACAATGAGTTCACTGTACTAAAATGGCCCCCACAGTCACCAGATCTCAACCCAATAGAGCATCTTTTGGATGTGGTGGAACGGGAGCTTCGTGCCCTGGATGTGCATCCCACAAATCTCCATCAACTGCAAGATGCTATCCTATCAATATGGGCCAACATTTCTAAAGAATGCTTTCAGCACCTTGTTGAATCAATGCCACGTAGAATTAAGGCAGTTCTGAAGGTGAAAGGGGGTCAAACACAGTATTAGTATGGTGTTCCTAATAATCCTTTAGGTGAGTGTATATTATATATATATACACACACACACACACACACACACACACACACACACACACACACACACACACACACACACACACACACACACACACACACACACACACACACACACACACACACACACACACTGTATATACACATTTAGACACACACATATACATTATATATGCATTTAATTTTATATAAGGGAGTTTATCTATGAGGGTCAAAAATTATATATAATATTATATACTATTTTTTTTTATGTATACTCTTTAAATTATATATATATATATATATATATATACACTTTTTGACCGTCATTTGTAAACTAATAAATGTAGTTTTAATGTAGTTTTATAAATATATAAATTATTTTCTATCCCTATTTAAATTTAAAGAGTATACATACAAGTTTACATATGAAGGTTAAACAGTTAAAAATAAAAAATATTATATTATATATAATTTTTGCCCCTCATAGATAAACTCCCTTATATAAATTAAATGAAAATTATATGTTTTTGTCCTTACTAAATTTAAATGAGAGCATGATATTTAGCATTTTCTATATAAATATAAATGACATATAAATAAATAAATTAATTTAAACAATTTATGGAGGATTTATTACAAATGGAAATGTAAAAAAATTCCCTAAACTAGAAATATTAATGCAACCCCCTTAAAATATAAAAGAAATTGCAAAGTAAAAGTAAAAAATAGATTATAAGAGTAGAATAGATAAAAGAGCATGTGAAAAAATAGCAAAAATGTTATTTTTGTATGTAATTGTATGAAATATTGCAAAAACTATCTATAAAAAATGTGTCCAAATTAAACGCACCCATGAGTATTTGGGTCAATGCTTTTAGAAGATGTTTATATGGTCTAGGAAACAGCACGCAGACACTGTAAACTACTGTACACCGGTGTGTTTCTTTACTGTAGTCAGCGTGTGTTGCATCAGTGCTTTGGACTATTTAAAGTAGATTTATGCAGCTCTGCTGTCTAACAAAACGACCTGTGCTCTCACATCATCGGAGATATAGGCTTCAACCAAAAACAACCATGACAACACACTCATCACCACGGCAACCCGACTCATTGAGCTGCAGAGAGCAAGCTCGCCTAATGAGGGATACAGAGTGTTCCCTCTCCGCTCGTGGCTGCGGCACACGCGGCACCTGTTGATTTATACTCTACTGTCAGACAGCTCAGTCTGCATGCACAGAGCGTCTATTTCAGTCTTATCTTTTTCTTCTCAGTGCATCTTATTAATCTAGGATGGCTGGTAGACCTAGAGGAAAACTGTAGAGATTGCTCTTTCATATCTCAGGAGACTTCATGGAGTCCTAAATTACTGTATGTTTCATTTATGAACTTAGCCTCGTCTCAGATGATTTCTACAATTCCTTAATGAATATAGACACAAATGAGGCAATAGAGGGTTTATCCAAAGCACTTTGCACATTGCATTTAGTGTACGCCTTTTATCAGTTCATGGAATGCATTCAAATTCAAAATTGTGACATACTAATTCACAATTATGAGACAAAAAGTCAAAATGAACATATTAGTCATGAGATAATATGGGAAAAACTTTAAACTTTAGACACTTAAAACAATAATAAGACAATTTATTTGTTGACATTATTAGTTCCCCTGATCTAACAATGAAGAATACTTCTACAGCATTTATTAATCTTAGTTCATGTTAATCTCAGCATTTACCAATACATTTTAATTGTATTTAATGCACTGTGAACTAACATCAACATTTTTATTAACTAACATCAAAAATGTTTAATAAACGCTCAAATAAATTGCTCACTGTTAGTTCATAAGTTAAATAATGTTAACAAATGAGACCTTATTGTGAAGTGTAACAAATAATGAAAAATATTTGTTTTAAAAATGGACAAAAAGTCAAAATATGACAAAGTTAAAATGGACAAAAAGTTCAAATTATGAATAAAAAGTAAAAATTATAATTATGATATTAAAAAGTAATTACGACAAAAATAGACTGGCTTAATATAGCATAGTTCTAACTCTTATGTCATTATTCGAACTTCTCGTCTCGTAATTATGACTTCTTTTTAATGAATCAGCTGCTTCAAATCGGTTGAATAAATGATTCCGTGACTCACTCAAGTGTTTTGATTTCAGTTTCATATTTAAAAGTAGACCAATCATTTGATTTTTCCATCACATTTCTATATTCAAAATGTTCCTTAAAAAACATTATGTATGCTGGTGTAACTGTACCAATTCAGACCTCTGCAAAACAAAGATACATTTTATTGTTTTATTTTATTGTTAGTGATTTGATTGGTAACAGCTCTATAGTGTCTTATTAGTCTAATTTTATTTATTGATTAAATATATGACATTTCTCAGACAGTAGATACAAATCTTTTAGATTAATTTGAGGAGTGCTGGTCTGGTTTTGATTCGGTGTCACACAGCCTTGGTCTTGTCTTGGTCTCAACCCACAAAGTCTTGATCTTGTCTTGGTCTCAACCCACAAAGTCTTGGTCTTGTCTTGGTCTCAACCCACAAAGTCTTGGTCTCGGTTTAGGTGGTCATGACTACACCTAACCATCTCCCTACCTCTAACCCTTCTCTAAAATCAGAGGGAAATGGTAGGTGAATAACACTGATGTAGAAGCATCGAACCATGTTAGATTGTAAGGCTAAACTAGACATAAACAGTAAACTTGTCCCTCACTTCAAAATTAAAATTTCCTGATAATTTATTCACTCATCCAAGATCATCCAAATCAAATCAAATCAACATTTATTTTTATAGCACATTTAAAAACAACATAAGTTGATCAAAGTGCTGTACACTCTCAACAATACTAGTAGGACAATGACAAGACACCCAAAACAAGACCCTTCTCAAACTCCCAGCCCTTATGGGCAGATGTAAGCAAGAGAGAAGAGATGTGTTTTTAGCACAGATTTAAAACATCCTAACGAGTCACAGGATCTAATATCAGGAGGAAGACTATTCCAGAGACGTGGAATACAGAGAAAGCACAATCTCCTTTAGTCTTCAACCAAGATTTAGGAACACTCAAAAGGAGACTCTGCGACGATCTTAAAGGTCTGGCCGTACAGTAATGTTGTAACAGACCAGAAATATACTCTGGAGCAAGACCATGTAATCCCATGAAAACCATTAATAAGACCTTATATTGCACTCTAAAATCAACAGGGAGCCAGTGCAGGGAGGCCAGTACGGGAGATATACTAGAGAGTTTCCTCGTGCCAGTCAGCAGTCTGGCCAATTTTTTGACATCCCCAGATTTAAAGAATTGCAATAATCCAGTCTGGACGAGATAAAAGCATGAATCACAGTCTCTATATCTTTAAATGTCAAGCAGCTCTTCAATTTGGCAATGCTTCAGTCAAAAAATATATTAAGTTTTTTGAGGAAAACATTCCAGAATTTTTCTCCACAAAATGGACTTCAATGGCAACCAACGGTTGAAAGTCCAAATCAATGCAGTTTCAAAACAATGTCGGGCAATTTAAAAGATGGAGGAGAACATGAGATGGAGTTTTTCGACACTGGGTCATCATGCGTGACCTTTCTGACGTGATGACGTCAAACCAAGTGGCATCATACCTCCCCCAGACCAAGATGTCATACCTCCCCCCAGTTTCTCTTGAAGCCAATACGGAAGTGACTTAAACTGCAATTCATTTACTGGCCGCTAGAGACAGGCTCCAAAGGGAGCAGAATGTCATTGAGCCCCATGTTAAAATGCCCAACTTTACAGCACAAAAACATGTTTACAGCCTGGTACAAATTGTGAAAACTCATTCGTTTACATTATATAAAGCCTTAGCGTTCTGCATAATTAAGGGCGTGGCCACTTTGAGTGACAGGTGGATTGTCGTTTGTCTGCTGTCTGTTAGCCATCACATCACCTCAGCTCCACCTACGTCCCGCCTCTTTGCCCATTTTCAGTTATCCAGGAGTGACGCGCGATGACGCGCTGCTAAGATGGCAATGGACAGGTCGACCCTACTTTACGCTTCAAAACTGCTCTTCAGAATCCTATGGGTGACGTCACGGAAACTACGTCCATATTTTTTTTTACAGTCTATGCGTCATACGCAGTGAAGAAGAACAACACAGAAGTGATTGAGATTAAAAAGTATTTAAAAAAAATCTTTTTAGAAAATTACCAATGGTTTCGCTAAGAGCCTATTCCTCGGCTGGGATCGCGCAGAGCCTCTGAAGCCCTTCCTTTGAAACTGCATTGATTTGGACCTTCAACCGTTGGTTGCCATTGAAGTCCATTATTTGGAGAAAAATCCTGGAAAGTTTTCCTCAAAAAACTTAATTTCTTTTCGACTGAAGAATGAAAGACATGAACATCTTGGATGAGATGGGGGTGAGTAAAATATCAGGAAATTTTCATTTTGAAGTGAACTCATCCTTTAATCGAACTCCTTTGGAGAAACAATTGTGATTTTTTTCTATCCTAAAGCTTATGGAACTTAGTATAAGTTCTTGTGAAAACTCAAGGGGTTTGCAGATGCTGGCCGTAAACCTTCAAGATTATATGAGCGAAAGTGACCTGCTGCAGGGTGAGATTGATATCTGCAGTAATTTGAGTGGTTTTCTGCCCAGCGCAAGACGTGGCATGAAGTCAGGCCTCATTACAAGTATTAGCCAAACATTTATGCCTGCTGTTTGAAGGATCAAAAACAGTCGTGTGGGACCGATTTACTGGACATTTCTTTCCTGGAAGACATTACTGATAATTCAACACCATAAACAATTTAGAGAATAATACCATCACAATGCAACAATAGCATAAATGTCTTTTTTTATCTGTGCATGACTGTAATCGTGCCTGCCTCCCCTGCACGCATGGATGAGGTCATCGTTGGCAGAAGGAAGGGCTGGTGATTATTTCGTTTATCACAGTACATGTTATTCATATTCCTCTACAGTAACTGTAATTGTGTCCGTCGCATTGGCCTTTTGATTAATGAAACACCCGAATCTCTGCAAACGGTTCGATGGTTTTGACTTTGCCATCCAAACACAATGTCAAAGTAAATGGAATGTCAAGGAAATCCTTCAAAATCTGGATCATCTGTGATATCGAAATCTTTCCACTAAAACCACCCCGGGCGGTTATGACTTGGCAGTCAAAAGAGGAAAAGGATAACAAGCAGCAAACATGTTTGGCTTGATCACGGGAGAGAAAGAGACGGCATCTCTTTCTGCTGGATGGATATCACCTGCGAGACAAATGCCACTAAAGCAGAACATGCAAGCATGACATTTTGGAGACATAAACGAGAGCACATAAAACTCTTGGCTTGGCTATCCAGAAAATCATATAATTGATTTTTTTTTTTTTTTTTTTTTTACAAAACTGTGACAGCACATCATGTATTCTGCAACAATGCAATCTAATAAAAATGTCTGTATACTAACCACCTTTCAGGCTGATGTTTCTGTCTGGGATCAAGCCAGGGTGTAAAACGGCAGGGTGTTACAGTGAACTTGAAAAAGTGACACTTTATGAATAAGCTAGAAGGCAAACCTCAGCTGTTGACCTACTGATGTCCTCAGAGATGTTGCCTATTTACTTCTGCTTGAGCAAAGTTCACATCACCATAGAAGTCTTTGAATAATTGCGCATTTGGAGCATACAGTAGAGTCACAGCACACGGCTCCCTTTCTGAGAAAAGCTATTTAACATGCATTTAACATACATTTGTGAACTTCACAATGCATAGTGCTGGGCAATCAATTAAATTTAAGCCCACCGGCAACTATAGTTGCCGCAGTGCCGCAGTTGTCATTTTCCTTTTGTAAGTATTTTTCTAGATATTATCCATGTTTTACATCTCAATAACACGCAAGCAAACAACCAAATAAAGGTCATATGAGGCTGCCAACTTCCTACCCCTACTTCCAGGAAGCATAGCGAAGGCAAACCCTCGCAAAGAAAGGTTATTTTCATGTTACTAATAAGTATTTTTTATTATATATATATATACACACACACTCACCTAAAGGATTATTAAGAACACCTGTTAAATTTCTCATTAATGCAATTATCTAATCAACCAATCACATGGCAGTTGCTTCAATGCATTTAGGGGTGTGGTCCTGGTCAAGACAATCTCCTGAACTCCAAACTGAATGTCAGAATGGGAAAGAAAGGTGATTTAAGCAATTTTGAGCGTGGCATGGTTGTTGGTGCCAGACGGGCCGATCTGAGTATTTCACAATCTGCTCAGTTACTGGGATTTTCACGCACAACCATTTCTAGGGTTTACAAAGAATGGTGTGAAAAGGGAAAAACATCCAGTATGCGGCAGTCCTGTGGGCCAAAATGCCTTGTTGATGCTAGAGGTCAGAGGAGAATGGGCCGACTGATTCAAGCTGATAGAAGAGCAACTTTGACTGAAATAACCACTTGTTACAACCGAGGTATGCAGCAAAGCATTTGTGAAGCCACAACACGCACAACCTTGAGGCGGATGGGCTACAACAGCAGAAGACCCCACCGGGTACCACTCATCTCCACTACAAATAGGAAAAAGAGGCTACAATTTGCACAAGCTCACCAAAATTGGACAGTTGAAGACTGGAAAAATGTTGCCTGGTCTGATGAGTCTCGATTTCTGTTGAGACATTCAGATGGTTGAGTCAGAATTTGGCGTAAACAGAATGAGAACATGGATCCAACATGCCTTGTTATCACTGTGCAGGCTGGTGGTGGTGGTGTAATACACCATTACACCACCACCACCAGCCTGCACAGTTGTAACAAGGCATGATGGGGGATGTTTTCTTGGCACACTTTAGGCCCCTTAGTGCCAATTGGGCATCGTTTAAATGCCACGGCCTACCTGAGCATTGTTTCTGACCATGTCCATCCCTTTATGACCACCATGTACCCATCCTCTGATGGCTACTTCCAGCATGATAATGCACCATGTCACAAAGCTTGAATCATTTCAAATTGGTTTCTTGAACATGACAATGAGTTCACTGTACTAAAATGGCCCCCACAGTCACCAGATCTCAACCCAACAGAGCATCTTTGGGATGTGGTGGAACGGGAGCTTCGTGCCCTGGATGTGCATCCCACAAATCTCCATCAACTGCAAGATGCTATCCTATCAATATGGGCCAACATTTCTAAAGAATGCTTTCAGCACCTTGTTGAATCAATGCCACGTAGAATTAAGGCAGTTCTGAAGACGAAAGGGGGTCAAACACAGTATTATGGTGTTCCTAATAATCCTTTAGGTGAGTGTATATCTCTACATAATCGTGAAGGTCTCTAGAATCATGCATCCAAACAAAATAAATCTTACAACAGATCTATAGTTTTTTGTATACTTAGTCAAAAGTCCGGCAACTATAGTTGCTGGCGGGCAAATGACTTGTAAGTACATATAATGTGGAAATGGGGTATACTGTGTTATTTTTGGTCTTGTTTAGTGCTTTTTGCTTCCATAATATCCCACCTAAAACATAGCTTAACCCTTTAACTGACATCTCTACTGTACAGTAGATCTTAATTCGATAGGGAAAAATATAATATTTTATGATATTATGTCTTGTAAGGGCCAAAATATTGAGGGCCCCTTCATCCAGTTTGGATGCGTTTCATTCTAGGACCCTAATTATTTTTATGACTAGTAGCTTACGATTCCATTATAATGTGGAAATTCAGACAAGTAATGAGTTTACATTTTTGGGTTTGCATCGAATGTTCTTCAACTTTTATACATTATAAATTTGTTTATACATAAAGATTGATCTGTTGAAAGCAGTTATTTTGAGTTAGATGCCAAATGTTCTCCTCCTGTTCAAATTTGACATTGAAGGGGTGCATACAACATATTTGCCCACCAGCAACTATAGTTGTCGCACATTCAAATAGGATTTTCAAGAAGAAGAAAAAAAGAAAAAAAAAAAACCTGATGAAAATAAATGCAGAACATGTTCACATAGGACACTATTATCATGACTATATGCATGAAACCATTCAGAAAAATGTAGGCATAACATACACAAAAAAGTCTGGAAAATGTGCATTTGCATTTTAAATCAGCTTGGTGATTTACCAAAGAAGAATTTATGAAAAGGGTGCTTGCCTGACTGCATTGTGCCCCGTGTAAAGTTTAGTGGAGGGGGGATTATGGTGTGGGGGTTGTTTTTCAGGGGTTGGGCTTTAGTTCCAATAGTATTTTGGTAGTTTAGTTAGCCCTTAGTTCCAGTGAAAGGAAATCTTAATGCTTCAACATACCAAGACATTTTGGACAATTTCATGCTCCCAACTTTGTTGGAAAAGTTTGGGGAGAAATAAATAAATATATATATTTATTTATTTAACTACTTGTTTTGGGTTTGTTCAGTTCTATTCAGACACAAATGGGATGAGCACATCACCATTTCACCTGAGCTGCTTACACAAGTGGACAGAATCTGTCCACATTATGCAACGCCCTGTGGAAAGGGCTAACCTGTCCATGCCACAGTACCTCATTTTAGATGTGTAAACCCTTCTCATGGGAACACAGTCATTTCCCATGAGGCAGCTGTTTGACTGAGGTCTTGGACCCCTTCAGAGAGAGCGAGTGTCTGACTGAATCGTGTGGTTGAGAGCGATCTCTGGAGAGCGCAGAGCCCAGCATGTGTTTTATATGAAGGCATATATCCGGAGAGATCAGACCTCAACCACAGGGTATTTTTGAGCTTGAGGGCAGAAGAAGGGAGGAGAGAGAGTCTATGCTCGTAATGGACAATATCATGCTGCTTACTGCATACTGTGCAGTGCACACTGAATGCTACATTATGTAACAATAGTCATAATTATGACATTAAAGTAATTGTAAAGTTATGACTTATCTCCTAATATCTATTTTTTATGTCATATTTTTGACTTTTCATAACATAATTACTACTTTATTTTTTAATTTTGATTTGTCACCATTTTGACTTGTCATAATTTTGACTTTTTAATGTCATAATTATGATTTTATGTCATCATTTAGACTTTAGAATTTTGAAAATGTTTCATAATTTCAACTGTTTGTCATAATTTAGATCTTTTGTCATCATAACTTTGACTTTTTTAATGTCATAATTTAGACTTTTCATGACCTTATTACTTTTTATCTCAATTTTGGCAATCATTTTGGCTTTTTGTCAATTTCAATAATTTGTTTTAATTTTAATATTTTGTACTTTTTTAATGTCATAATTATGTTTTTTTTGGCCATCATTTACACTTCATGTCTTAATTGTGACTTTTATTTTGACTTTCCGTCATCATTTTGACTATTTGTCATAATTTCATCAGTTTATGTCATAATTTTGTTCTTGTCATAAATTTGACTTTTTTAATGTCTGTCATACTTGTGTTTTTATGTCATAATTTAGACTTTTCATTACATAATTATTACTTTAGCTCATAGTTATGTTTTTGTGTTATCATTTAGACCATGTCTTATGACTTTTATGAATTTTGACTGTCATCACTTTGACTTTTTCTCATAATTTCGACTGTTTGTCATAATTTTGATCTTTTATCATAAGTTTGACTTTATTAATGTCATAATTATGTTTTTATGCCATAATTTAGACTTTTCATGACACATTTATTACATTTTATCTAATAATGTTCCAAATTTTTATGCCATCATTATGACTGTCACAAATTGGACTGTTTATGACATAATTTCAACTTTTTGATGTCATAATTGTTTATTGTCAATTTCGACTTACGTCATAATTTTGCCTTTCATAATTTCGACTTTTCACAATTGTTTTTGTCGCAGTTTTCACTTTGTCATCATTCAGACTTTTTCATATTTTTTCATTCATATCAACTCTGACTTTTTTGTCATTCTGACTGTCATTATGTACATAATGTCTGTTATTTATGTCATAATTTACACTTTTAAGTCATAATTATTACTCATTTTCATCATTTCAACTTTTTGTCAGTTCAGTTTTTTTCAGTATTTTGACTGTATATATCAATGTCGAGAGTGGAATACGATCATATTGCTTAATGTGTACTGTGCATACTAAATGCTGTTATTCAAAAATGTGAAACAGCTAGAATTATACCATGATAAACACTGCAAATGCTACACTGCATTATTGTCACTACTGTATGCACATACTATACACTGCAGACACATTAAAAGTAGTATGCTATTCCAAAATATCCAGGGTCTAGGAGCCACTGTGGGAAAGCATCTGGACAGCCTCCAGCGCCTTCCTTTGCTAACCAGGCATGAAATTCCTGCGGCAGTGAGCAAAATGAAAGAGTGTGTATGTTTGCGTGTGTGCGTGTGTGTTTTCAGACAGATATAGAGCAAGAGAGAGAGGGTGTCCCATGCACAACAAGCACAGAGGAGGGCAACATGTAATCATAATGACCAAGCCGAAAGGACGTGGGATGATGCAACATAATGAACATAAACGCAGGAATGCAGGGAGAGACAGAGAGAGAGGTAAAGAGGAGGACAGGATGAAACTTAATGGCCTTTCCATTCGTCAGGAATGTGCTGACGAGCATGTCTCCTCAAATTAAAACACAAAGAGACAAAACGGAGAACATGCACAAACACATGGCCGATAAAATCACCTGGCACTGAAAAACATCATTAATAAGCACGGCTGGTATACGGCACTTTTTTAATTCAGTGGCATTTGCTGAATTAAACAGTCCTGACTGTACCATATGGGAATTCAGACATTTCACATTTTAATTACATTTTGTGTAGAAATATCTTAACATTTGACAGTTTGGGTCAAAAAAAGAGATGTAAAAAGATCTCACTGGAAATGGAAGGTCAGTTTCTCAAATTGCATTATGGGATACAAGCATGTCTCACAGTGCGCTCATGTTTATATACTGTGCATTATGGCAAATGTAATATGTCATATGGGTATTCTGTACTACATATAGAAAAGTTGGATTCTGTGCACCGAAAAATGTGCATTCTATGTATATATATTTTTTACGTTTAATTTATCACACTAAAAATGATAGTCAGGTTGAACGCATTGCATTGTGGGATGGCAAATGTAGTAGTCCATATTCTGTAGCAATGTAGCACATGGCAAATGTAGTCCATATTCCGTGTAACGGAGGCCAGCTAGTAGACCTCACTCCTCTGATCTCAAGAGATGCTCTAGCTGCTGACGCCATGGGTTGCAGCCTTTAGCCTCCTTGTTAGAGCGTTCAACTCTCATGCCGGCGGACCCGGGTACGAGTCCTGCTATCATGAGGGTTACATTGGTGTCGTGACCTAGACTGGGTAAACCCAGCCTGATCTGCCGGCGATTTGATTTCGCCCTGCAACTCAGTCTGGAAACCTGTACATTCATTTCTACTGCTTCTGTTACACTTTTGCCGGAACCAATCACAGACTGGCTTATCCACCTGGCACGCTATTGGCGGGTTTAACACGATGACAGATCACACGTTGATCACGCCTCTTGTGGTCTGATTGGACTCATTTGAATTATGCTCGTTGATCACGCCTCTTGTGCAGTAGAAAATACACAGCAGACTCCCCAGACCAATGTTCAATCTTAAATTGAGCTTGGTCTGATGATAGCCGTGTTGTGACCCGGATGGGAGTGAGGTTTAGGAGGGTGAGTGTAGCGGAGGCCAGCTAGTAGTCGCTGTGCGAGTAAACCTCACTCCTCTGTTCTCAAGACAAGCTCTAGTGACTGACGCTAGAGGTTGCAGCCTTTAGCCTCCTTGTTAGAGAGTCCCACTCTCATGCCGGTGGACCCGGGTTTGAGTCCCGCTTGGAGTGGGAACAGGAGGGGTTACATTGGTGCCGTGATTCTGATGGGAGTGAGGTTTAGGAGGGTGAGTGTAGCGGAGGCCAGCTAGTAGTCGCTGTGCGAGTAAACCTCACTCCTCTGTTCTCAAGAGACGCTCTAGTGACTGACGCTAGAGGTTGCATCCTTTAGCCTCCTTGTTAGAGAGTCCCACTCTCATGCCGGCGGACCGGATTCGAGTCCCGCTTGGAGTGGGAACAAGAGGGGTTATATTGGTGCCGTGATCCTGATGGGAGTGAGGTTTAGGGGGGTGAGTGTAGCGGAGGCCAGCTAGTAGTCGCTGTGCGAGTAAACCTCACTCCTCTGATCTCAAGAGACGCTCTAGTGACTGACGCTAGAGGTTGCAGCCTTTAGCCTCCTTGTTAGAGAGTCCCACTCTCATGCCGGTGGACCCGGGTCAGAGTCCCACTTGGAGTGGGAACAAGAGGGGTTATATTGGTGCCGTGATCCTGATGGGAGTGAGGTTTAGGGGGGTGAGTGTAGCGGAGGCCAGCTAGTAGTTGCTGTGCGAGTAAACCTCACTCCTCTGATCTCAAGAGACGCTCTAGTGACTGACGCTAGAGGTTGCAGCCTTTAGCCTCCTTGTAAGAGAGTCCCACTCTCATGCCGGTGGACCCGGGTTCGAGTCCCGCTTGGAGTGGGAACAGGAGGGGTTACATTGGTGCCGTGATCCTGATGGGAGTGAGGTTTAGGAGGGTGAGTGTAGCGGAGGCCAGCTAGTAGTCGCTGTGCGAGTAAACCTCACTCCTCTGATCTCAAGAGACGCGCTAGTGACTGACGCTAGAGATTGCAGCCTTTAGCCTCAATGTTAGAGAGTCCCACTCTCATGCCGGTGGACCCGGGTTCGAGTCCCGCTTGGAGTGGGAACAGGAGGGGCTACATTGGTGTCGTGACCCGGATGGGAGTGAGGTTTAGGGGGGTGAGTGTAGCGGAGGCCAGCTAGTAGTCGCTGTTTGAGTAAACCTCACTCCTCTGTTCTCAAGAAACGCTCTAGTGACTGACGCTAGAGGTTGCAACCTTTAGCCTCCTTGTTAGAGAGTCCCACTCTCATGCCGGTGGACCGGATTCGAGTCCCTCTTGGAGCGGGCAGGTTCGAACAGGAGGGGTTACATCCGCACTACATATAGAAAACTTGCATTATTGTATACATTTACTGCATTTTCTTTAACATACAGAACATTTCTATATAGAATACAAATTTTAAATGCAATTGAAAGAATATTTTCTTTAACATGGAACATTTGCTTTTTTTGCATGTATAAATTTACAGCATGCTACTTTGTTCTTTTTTAAATGCAATTTAAAATGCATTTTCTTCAATATATAGAACATTTGCATTTCTTGCAGCATAGATTTTTTACTGCCTAGTGCCTTTTTCTGTTTTTAAATGCAATCTATTTAACATAGAAAATTAGCATTTTGTATACTGCATATTACTTTTTTTAAATGTAATTTAAAAATGTAAATATATTTGATCTAAAAGTGTCTTAACTATTGGCATTCTGATGAAATAATGAATAAAAGGGATGTTTTTTTACACATTTTTTACAATCTATCACACTAGAAATGAAAGTCGGGTTGAACGCATTGCATTGTGGGATACAGTGTGCTCTACTTTAAATATTGCACATTATGGCAAATATAGTCTTGGTATTCCATACTACATACGGCAATTGAATCAGTTTAATTGAATAACTGTACAATTCTTAAATTTTCTTTTTCAATTAAGATATGTGAGGATAATTCAGTACGATGGAATTTTACTATTAATTGAATTGTATTAACTGAATTGTCTTATTTTGAGTGTGCACAGTTTTTATACCTTTTAATATTTTAAAGTATATTTTTATCTAAAAATGTGCATACACTGTGGGATACAGCATAGATACAGTCCCTAAGTGCTCTTTTGTAAATGCACATTTTAGCAAATGTAGGTCATGCAGGCACACAGAAATTCACATACCGTGCATTGGTAGAATAGTAATAATTTGTTGTTCTGAACATAACCAATGCATTTCAACTGAACAGCATGCATGCAAACTCATTTTGCTGTTACCTGCACTGACTTCTTACAATAGCATCTGGCATGACCTTTAATTGAAGGTTATCTAATAGAGCGATATGCATTAATCAGGCACTTTTGTGAAGCATCAATGGTGCGATCAGATCAGTCTTCCTGATTGGCTGAAGATCAAGCAATCAATGATAAGGCAAAAGGAAGTTATTCAAGGGCAACACAGGGAAACCTGAGCCCTCGGGACAATCAAACAGACAATATAAGACTTGTCTGGCTAACGAGATGACAATATCCATTTCAGGATAATGACATCATATCTAGTGCCGCAGGTTCATTGATATAACACTTGTTCCATTCACGACTGCAGTATGACTCATGTTATGGCAAAGGTTATTTTCATATCTGTGGTCATCATCCATACTCTAGTTTCACTGGTGTGTCTAGATTAATCATACAAGAACTGTGGGACTTCAAAAATGCTCCAGATATCTGGTCTTTAATAATGTTCTTAAAACGTTGCATCGTATATGGAGCATTTGTGCCGCGGAGTGTTCAGTGAACATTCAAAAATGTTTGAAGAATGATCAAATGGAAGGTTTCCTTAACGTTCGCCTAACCAAGAAGGAACATTTTTAAGACGTTTTGAATGTTTAGAGAACATTTAGAAATAACGTTTTCAGAACATAATGTGAACGTTAGCAAAACGTTCTCAGAACATTTTTGTTAGCTGGGTATAAAGAAAGTTCAAATGAAAGAAAACTACTAGTTTCTATTAAAACTAATATGCTTTATTACTTTTATCTTTATATGAAGGTCATATTAAAGTTGTCTTTAACATGTTTAGCAATTATATTTGAAATTTTAAAATGCTTTTTCGTATTTTTCCTCCATACCACACCAAGACTTGTATTCTTGAAATATGAAAATCAATCATAATTAGGCCTATTACATTTTTAAAACTATGAAATCAATATTTAAAGAATCAACAATACTAAATAATAAATGTAAATATTTATTAAATGAATGACAATTGTATACAGATATATTTATATACAGTAAACAACAATTTTTCCAATAATAGAGTATTCAACAGTGAAATATGACAAATCAAGGAAAATATCACTTATCATGGAATGTATTATTGTGGCAATCAAGTTGTCATTTCTTTAAATTATGCACACAAAAAAGTTTTGAAAATAAGAATTATTTGTATTTATGATACAAATATGACAGCTATGAAAATAAGAATTATTTGTATTTATGATACAAATATGACAGCTATGAAAATAGCCTCAGCAAAACAGCAATAATGTTTGAAATATAATTTCCAACACAGAATGCGGAGATGGCGGTCCAGTGGGTTAAACCACTGAACTGATATGCAGAAGGTTGCTGGTTCAATCCCAGCGGTCGCAACCAGTGTGTTTGCAACCAGTCCCTTGAGCAAGGCAACTCCACGTTGCTCCAGGGGGATTGTCCCTGTAATACGGTCGCTTTGGATGAAAGCGTCTGCCAAATGCATAAATGTAAATGTAAATGTAGAATGCTGTGACACATAACACATCAGAGATGAGGTAAAAATTACACTAATGGAGAAATGTGGGGGGAGGGTGATAAAAATGACAGAATTATTCGGTGATGCACCTTCTTATTTTCTAAAAGTCCACAAGGCAGTTAAAGAAACACAATGTAAGAACATAAACTGCTAATAGACTGAATGTATCATGGCATTCACAGCATTCATGTCATACACACACAGACTAAAGAAACCAGAATCACTCTCGGCCAAAACTGTCTGTCTAATTTCACCCATAATAGAGTGAAATCGATAACCAATCAAATGCTCTATTCTTAGCTTGCGTTCCTTGAGTCCAGGTTGAGAGTGTGTTAAGAGCCGTATAGTGTTACACCCTGGATGAAACACAAGGACAGTTGAAGGAGAAAGTCAGGAAACAGACAGTGAGTCATGAGCCGAGCTCACAGCCGTAAATCACACCACTATCTCTCAAAGCTGGATATCTTTGTCAATGAGACAAGTGTTCAACGGTACACGCTCACCGAAAATATCTTATTTCAATAAGAGCTGTGACAGAATGGAAGGTAAAACAGTGCTGACAAGCTACATTTCTGTTTCTCAGACTAAAAAAGAAAGAGCCTTGGATATACATTGAGAGAGGAGTACATTGAGATTACATACTAAATGGTTATTAAAAAATCAGTTTATGCATGACAGGTTCTGGGTTCTTTAGTGTTTCATTTAATCATTGCATAAAAATGAATGACATGAGAACTCAAATTCACCTTATTTTTTTCTAGTTCTAATGTAATTTTAAAAGATTTTTTGCTATTTCTTATTTTATTTACCTCTAAATTCCTAGATTTTATCAATAATTTAATTATTTGTTCTGCATTGTAAATGTGTTCAAATCTAACCACTTAATATCTGTGTGCAGATTGATTTTATTAAAAAAAAATATTGCCCCCTTTATATGACCCCCCATTTATTTTGATGTGAGTGTGTTCTGCATTGGGGATGTTCTATAGTCTCAAGCCTTCGTGTGTGTGTGTGTGTGTGTGTGTGTTCTGGGTTGTGCCACATTTTTTGTTTTGTTTTGACAAATGAAAATTCCCCACTTCGCCCCATTTCCCATTCGTACCCAAGCGGGTCAAATTGACCCGTGAGGGAAAGGAGTGTTACTGTTTTTATTACAACCACATAATCTCCTGAAATCCTAAATTCTTTGCATGTATTTCAAGTTCATGTGCAGGAAAAGTCCTAAAATCTTGGACCACTCCGATGAACAGTCAATTTTAAAAAATGAAAATCAATTTCAGGTCAAAATGACATGAAGAGAGCCTAAGGCTCAAAAAACAGCTTGTTTGGATATTGTGGGATTTGTGATGTCACACAGGCAAATACATTTGCATATGCCTGCCTCCAGAGCAAGACATTGACAAATATTGATATGTTTAGTTGCTGAACGGCTGACATCAGAGCTGTCGAGTCAGCAGCAAATAGAACCCATTGAAATCACTGATGCTGTCTACATCGGATACAGTTCAGTTTCTGACATTCTCCACGCGCTTGAGTCTGTCAACAACAGGACAAATGGAAGAGAGAAAGAACGTTCACTTTGACATCCAGTTTAAACAGCTCATTTGCATCTCTGTACAGACTTCAGAAGAATCCCAGCATCGGAAACAAGTGGATGGTTTATTTTAATAGCATCCCGGATCGTGTCAGAGGATTATATGTTTGTTCGGAGCATTTGACTGCAGATTGTTGCACAGTGTAATGGAGAGTTTGCCAAGAAAATGTTGTTGACAGATGAAGCAGTCTGCTATTGGGACTGACAGCAGCTACATCACGAACCGCACGTAAACGATTTCATAATGCTTTGTCTGTTAACTCTTTCCCCGTCAGCGTTTTAAAAAAAAGTTGCCAGCCACCGCCAGGGTTTTTGGTCATTTTCACAAAAATGTAATGGCCCATAGAATATATTGTTGTATGAATATCTGAACATGCAATATATTAAAATACCATCTGCTTTAAAAAAAAAAAAAAAAAAAACTGTTTTATTCTAGCTTCATGCATTCCTTTTTTTATCAAAACTGTAATATGGATAAGTTTCATGAAAAAAAAGCAACATTTTGAACAAAAAGCTGAGAAAATCACGTTGTCGTCAAAGACTACATCCAGATCAGATTCACAGCGATGATGATCAAACACAGATGGACCAGATCGAGTCCATCAACACCCCTAATGCCAGCACAGTCCTATAGCTCGTCCTGGGTCGACATTTTATTCAGTAACATAAGGCAGTTTTGAGTTATATGCTGTTTAATGTTGATGATCACGTTATTTTACATATGCATCTGCTTGCATACGATCACTTGTTTGTTCGCGTCTTCCTCGTCTGTGTTTTGATCAGGAGATTCTGTACTCATTCAGAAGATGCGTAGTAGCGCCCCTTAGCATCTAACAGTGAAAACACGGACAATTCAGTGTTTGGCAGGGAAGTGTTTTCTCACAAATACCGGAAAATTCAGTGTTTGGCAGGGAAGTGTTTTCTCACAAATAACGGAAAATTCAGTGTTTGGCAGGGAAGTGTTTTCTCACAAATAACAGAAAATTCAGTGTTTGGCGGAAAAAGAGTTAATGACTGATAATGTTTTCAAAACACTTACTTGTGTGCACAAACAAGTGGGCGTTTTCAATGCAATTCCATTAGCTAATCATAACAGTAGCCGTGTACTGACAAGCCTTAAAGGAGCCGCCCCTTAAAAGCTAAAGGTCAGAAAGAGGGTTGGAAACAATCTATTTCCACATATATATTTGTTTGTTTGTTTGTTTGTTTTTTTGTGCAAAAAAACTTTATTAACATTATAAGTGAATATCAAGGAACATATTCAAATAACAAAAAAATCCATGTCATGACTCCTTTAAATGTGTCATGAACTGGCTTTTAAAATTTTTTTAAATAAAAAAATAAAAACCGTCAACTTATGACGTTTGCATGGTTTTTACATTCAGAAACATCATAATGAATAAGTAATAGGCTACTTTCTGCCCTGGTTTTGAGGCTCTCTGATAAACGATCTGTTTTGATGGGCGTGCCGCACTAAAGACCTGGAAGTAAACGCCCACGGCTAGGATTGGATAAGATTTGCATATTTAATGAGCTTCTGCTCCCCTGTCAGTGACAGCGTGTGGCAAATGGCAACCGGAATGAATCGCCCAGCCCACAGCCAGGGCTCACAAAATGTCTTCATCAAACAAACACAAAGATTAATCTCTCATCGGTTACAAATCCAAGTCTGATCCCGAATGAACCAATAACACCTTCTCCAGCCTGTGACAGCGTGCTAAGGTATGTAATCAATAGATATAAAACGATCTGTAACAATGCAATACTAACACCTATAAAAAACATGTTTTACTCACATACGTGTGTTGCACCGTTCCTGTCAGATCCAATATAGAAGGCACAGCATTGTGTTTTAATCTCAATATGTCTGCAAATCCAGCCTTGACATGCATCTTGTTTACAATCGACTCCGCACTGTTTCGCTCCGCAAGTCGGTGGGCGGGCTTGAGGCGGTGCTTTTGCGTCCTACTACGTCAATGGTCGACATATTCTGAGCTCTCTCGTTTTCTGGGCCTGGTGTCAATAAAAGCTTTTCTTTGACTAACAAGGACGTTTTCAGCTCTGAAACTTACAGGATATTCTAATATCACAATGAACTTCTATATACTAAAGGCTCAAAGGAAAGCTGATTTCTCAATTCATCACCCCTTTAAAATGATTTCATAGTCAGACATACCACTGTGACTCAAAGTGCTAGTTCGGAATATTTGTGATGATCAATTTAATTTAAGGTACTTAAAAAGGAAGAAAAGAGCACATAAGCAATGAAGCCATGACATATTGATTATCAAGAGCAACTGAACTGCAGTGCTCATTTTGCACTGCACAGCACTGCAATAGTACAAAAAGTACACCCTTAAAGGGTTAGTTTACCCAAAAATTAATTGTATTAAATCACCCTCAATTACATCAATTACTCAATGAGGTTTGTTTGTCAAAGTGGTAGTTGTGTAGCTGTCAATGGAGGGACAGAAATCTCTCAGATTTCAACAAAAACATCTTTATTTGTGTTCCGAAAATGAACAAAAGTCTTACGGATTTGGAACGACATGAGGGTGAGTAAATGATGACAGAATTTTTTTTTTTTTTTTTGGGGGGTGAACTATACCTTTAAGAAAAGGTTCTATATAATCTTAAAGGGCTCTGCAAAGCGCTTTGTATATAGAACCCCATTATGGGATCATTTTATGGATTTATTTTGAAAAAAACATTTTTATGAATCAAACAGCTTGTAAACAAAATGAAATAATCCATTTAACATGCAAGTATTATGCAATCATTTAAAACACATTTCTGGCATAAAGGTTCATTCAAATTGAGTCAAGAACCCTAGATTCATAGAATCCCACTGGACCTTTTTCCTAAGAGTATACAGCTCCTAAAACAGGTTAAAAGCTTCCAACGCTCCTTCTTTGTTCAAGCGTATTGACAATAAAAGCTTCATGATGGTCATGTAAACTCAAATGGACAGAAACATGCTCAGGAAGTTAAAGAGTTTAAACCCTGTCCTCTCATTCAGTACATCATTACACGCTCACATTGCATCTGCTGAACAATTGCTGGTCATCTTGTAGGCGCATATTGAGTTTCAAGCAAAGTATCGTCCATGATAACATTTATTTTGAATGGAGATGGAAGAAACAGCAACCGCAGAGGAACATTGGCCTGGAAGTATGTTTGACTGGCAGACTATTAACAATGTGGTTGAATCTAAAACCAGGCAGAGATTCACGTGGTTATTTTGTATTAAAAAGTCACTCCGGTCCAACATGCTGTTGATTTCCAGCAAAAAGGATAGAATTCAGAGCAATGCCGGGTCAGTCAAGGACAACTTTTCCCGATTCCAGCAATACAGGAGGAAAGCTATGACTGCAGCTCATAACCAGAGCATTTAAACACTAACTGGTTGTTTTGGTCACTTTGGTGGCATCTACTGAAACCTCCAATATAAATACAGAAGATATTTTCAGAGTTTGAGTTTGTTTGGGTTCCTTCTGTCCACTATGAGATTTAGAAATATCTGCTGCCATTTTCGCATCTGTAATATTTTAATAATTTCCCTTTATATCAACAGAATAAAAACAAATTCCTGAACCCCATGATTAAATATTTGCTCCTTGAGGCTATGTCAATTGTCAGTTGTTAACGCCAGCAAATATTGTTTCTGAAAGCCAATTCCTGTATAGAAACAAATATTAAAGTCCTGACTACAAAAAAGTCATAACTCAAGTTATAAACTATAAAAATAATTCAACATGTTCACTCACATTATCACAGTTTATTCGCAGTTAATTTAGAAAATGGTAATAAAATATGGCAAGAACACAAGAGTTAAACTGTATCAGAACAAACTAATCTTGATAATGACAGATAACTTTGATAGAGAGGTATGTGATGGACTACAATCAACCAATCAGCTGTCAGCTGTTAAATTTAAGTACACAATTATATAATACCAATTTAGGTCAGCCAATGACCAAGCAATGCTTCATTTTGTTCAGTCTGTGGTGTCAAAGGTCGCATCAGCAATTAAAGAAAAAACACTTCAGCAAAACATGGTCAGGTCAAAGTATCTGAATCATTTTGGTCCCAAACTTGTATTATTTTTACTGGTAGTCCACTGTATGAAGAATTTCTGGGTATAATATGTCACAGTTAACTTTATTTTGCTATCCCACTATATAAATTAACAATAGTGTCCTGCACCCACTAGTAAAAATAAATATATATCTGGTGTCTGAATTTTTGGTTTGACTGTATATATAAAAAATATAAAAACCATAATAGAAAATAAAAAAATAATTATATATATATATATATATATATATGAATAAGAATGGAAAAGTATCAAAACAAAAATATCAAACCAATCTTTTTGCCAACAGACATTGTCACAAAAAAACCTGCTACCTTAAAGTTAAAGGTGCACTATGTCATTTTTCCGTCCATTAGAGGTTCAAAACAAAGGCGTAGTTTGATGACGCCACGTTTGAGCGCAGAATCTTGGGACATGTGGTCTTCACCTCACAGCCGGTGGAAAAGAATCGGGATAGGAGATAGGAGAAATCATGTTCATGGATGCGATTATTAAAGGGTTAGTTCACCCAAAAATGAAAATGATGTCATTAATTACTCACCCTCATGTCGTTCGACGCCCGTAAGGCATTCGTTCATCTTCGGAACACAAATGAAGATATTTTTGTTGAAAGCTGATGCTCAGAAAGGCTTCAGACAGGCCTCCATAGGGATTCTGTTCATTGACACTCACAAGACCCATAAAAAGGCACTAAAAACGTCATTACAAAGTCCATCTCACTACAGTGGCTCTACAATAATGTTATGAAGCGACGACAATAGTTTTTGAGCGAAAAAAAAAATCAAAATAACGACTTTATTCCACAAGTTCTGTCTTCCTGTGCTGTGGACTCACGAAGCTCCACGACGCATGCGCGAGAATATGACGCAGAACCGGCGTTCGGACACGTGACCCAGAAGCGAGGAGATTTGTTTACAACGAGCAGAGGAAGACGCGCCGTATCTAAGCTGTTGAATTCTACATTGATCGTGCTTTAGGTCTCGGCGTAGAGCTCAAAATGGGACTAAAGTGTGTATTTCATGGATTCCCGAACGCCGGTTCTGCGTCATATTCTCGCGCATGCGTCGTGGAGCTTCGTGAGTCCACAGCACAGGAAGACAGAACTTGTGGAATAAAGTCGTTATTTTGATTTTTTTTTTCGCTCAAAAACTATTGTCGTCACTTCATAACATTATTGTAGAGCCACTGTAGTGAGATGGACTTTGTAATGACGTTTTTAGTGCCTTTTTATGGGTCTTGTGAGTGTCAATGAACAGAATCCCTATGGAGGCCTGTCTGAAGCCTTTCTGAGCATCAGCTTTCAACAAAAATATCTTCATTTGTGTTCCGAAGATGAACGAATGTCTTACGGGTGTCGAACGACATGAGGGTGAGTAATTAATGACATCATTTTCATTTTTGGGTGAACTAACGCTTTATTGTTACTGTAGTGTGAAGCAGAGCAGGACCGAGTGTTGTGGAGCTGAGCAAGGCCGCTGCAGAGATTGTTAATGAGAAGAGCGACGGGACTTTTATTATGACACAGTCGCCGGCGGCACTTCTGGTTTTCGGTCATGAGTATGAGGTAACGCAGCTCTGTTTATCATATTAGATACATCTGAGTGTGTTGAAAATTATGTTATGACGTTACTCTGTGCCTTCATTCTGCGGCTGCAATGACACTTGTTGCACACTGCAAAGCGTTTCTGCTAAATAAAACTGGAAACCGAGGGTAACGGTAACTTTTTTGATGTAAAAACAATGTTGTCGTAACATTGATTATATATACAAGTTTAGTGTTGAATTATATAACATTTCAACACAGTTGAAAGTACAACAGTTGTCTCGATGGTAAATGTATGATTTAATTTTTGTGCGGAAAAGTCAAACCCTATTACTGAGATATAGTCCTTGTGACTAGCCCGGGTCTCACTTACAGGTCTATGCATATTAACAGGCCTCAAGGTGTGAGACAACTCAATGCCATTATTGTGTTTGTCAGGCAAGTTACCGTTTAAAAAGAGTTTCACTACACCACTTCTTCCTGCTGTCTTCCTTTTTAAGAGCATTCTGGATTTATAGGCGTTAAGTTCAGCGTGAAAGTGTGACCTTAGCATTCCTTTTCACGGTTTCCTGCTTTCTCTCTGAACAAGATTTCCAGGCCAACAGTATAGCCTACCATAATGCACTGAGGCAGATGTGGCTCCATTGTTTTGAGCCGGGGGAGAGAGGGAGGGCTTTCTGTAGCTGTCTGGTTTTGAAAGCGTGCCGGGTTACAGCAGCGCAGACGCTGTGGCGGAGCTCCAGAGGTAAATGGAAAACCACAGTCTCCGGTCCACACAAGTGCAGCATGAGTCACCGGAAGGAGCCGCGCACTTGCAGAACTCATTAAGGGAAATGCAAGGCATATGGATTTCCTATGTCAATAAAGAGCGCTTGGCAGACCACGCAAACCCCCTGGTGAATCCTGGAGGACTAACACACAGAAAATGTCTAAACTTGCATCTGATTAGCATGATAGAACATGGCTCGAATGTATAAATAAAGAGTCCAGTTTTCTCTCAACAGATCATTAATGACAAAGACGGAGCACTTTATGAAACCTCGCGTTGTGCGTGAAACGGGACCGCCGTTGAGGCGAAAACATCTTGGTAGTGGAAGCTTTTAGAAATGCCTCTGTCACTTGTAATCAGTTTAAACTTGACATGTCCTAACTACTAAGGAGGGGTTCCGCATAACTGCACTGTATTTCCATGTCTGTGTTTAGTTTTCAGTGTCTCTGTCTAGCGGGTGGGTTTTGTCCAGATCAAATTAATGCAGAGGATCAAATGTAACTGTGCAAAGCCCGGACATGCATACCAAACTCGGGTCCAGTTTTCCATTCTCCGCTTTCAACAAATCTTTGCGCAACAGCGCCATCTGGTGGACATGAGCTAGTTGGTTTCTGCAGGTTTAATGAATGTAAACATTTTTTGGGGCTTTTTGCATTAATATCCTCCTGGGACCCAGAAAAAAAAGTGTTTTGAATTTAGTATTTTTTCATGTCATTACATTGTATAGAGCATAAGAAAGAAATGGAACATTTTTGAAAAATGATATTTTATTCATATGGTATATTTCCTCTGTAGTTGACACCAGGACTCAGTTGTTTAAAAAATAAAATTACATGAAATTGCATGTATAGACAAAAATAATAGGATTTATTTTTAATTCACCAATCAATTTTTAGGTTTCAGTTTTTTTTTTTTTTTTTTTTATACAAAACTTTGTTTAAAGATGATTCTGAACTATGTTATGAAAGATATAACGAAATGCATTGATATACCATTTTACTTTATGAAATATGTGGGTAAACTGGCCATACTTGTATTTTCCCATCCAATACACTGCATCTAATTTGCATATTAATGTGTTCTTGGTGCAACATGTAATGAAAAAAATAAGTGTAATAATTGGCAACATTTTCATAATAATATCTAATATTTCATAGGAATATTGATATGCAATTTATTTCCCTATTCACTCGTTATGTCTCCAAAATGCCTGATAAACATGATTTAAATCCTGGCGTCTCTACAGTGCACATTTATGAAATCAATGCCCTGTTTTGTAACAGAAAGTCATATTTTGATTAGAAACCTCATAGCATTTCCCTTAGATGTTGATTTATAACAAACAATTTGAAAATTAATCAGATTAAAATGATAATTAAAAAATATTATCATATTTCCATAAGAGTGCTAAACATTAATGTCAGCCGTTTTTAAAGACCAAGAAGAAGTTGTTGTCCTGATGAAACATTTGGTATCTCTGCAAAGCCCCGGATGTGCTCTTTACAGGACATCCAGACTGCGACATGTGACATGCATGATGTCAGAGAAATTCACTCAAATATAATGTCCACTTCAGTGGACAAAAGTCTGTTCCTGGGTGCCAGGAGGATATGTTAGCCTTACCTGTAAGCTAGTGTGCTTTAAAGCAATGACAACAATCGCATTTAGAAGAAATAAGCCTTCAAAACTTACAGTCTGTCACTTCCGCCAATATGGATCAATGATTTTGATGACATCACTCTGCACCTCAGCTTCTCATCAGATTTTCTTTCCAATCAAATGCTCTCTCGAATCTAAAGCGTCCCGCCCCCAAATTGACACTGAAGCTGCGGATAAAATAAATCACTTGTTCACACATTTAGTATTGTCTACATGGTGAGTGGCACATAATGCACTATATGATTCAGACAGTGTAAATATGCTTTTCATTGGGGCTAATTAAGTTAAGTTTTTACGTTAAGGCCTGTTTACAACGGGACGATTTTCACACACGTTTAACACCTCGTGCCTAAACAAAGGGCGCCAATGTGAGTGTGCACACCGACGCGCAAAACAGCAGGCGTAAAAGCGTAATTAAAAAAATGCCTTAGGTTCGTTTTTTTGTTTTGACGCGGCGCGTTAAAAACCGGCCGACCGATGAGTTCGGCGTTTTAGTTCACGTGCCTGGAGCTGCTGAAGTTACAGTAAAATACAACCTGGTGGCGCTCAAGCACAAAACGGTCTTGCCGAGCACACATTGATACGACCAAGAAGAAGATGAGCCGCAAATGCTGCTCGCCAGTTAGCAAAAAGTGCGTGAATGGTTTTTGCAAGCACGTAAATACTGTCTCTCTTCTTCTTCTGCGTGACAAGCGAGTGTCAGAAGCGTAAAGTGCCGCAGCACCACCTTGTGTACCGGGAGCGCTATCTACTGAATTTGCGTTCACTCGGCGCGTCGCCAGTGAAAATCACTTGGGTGTGAACACTCAACACGCACCGAAAAACGCTGGCGATAAGCACGCAATATTCGTCCTGGTGTGTACAGGCCTTTAGTGTCGCGTGAACCGCAGTGCACACACAATCTGCTCTGGTTAAGAGACACAATAGCATAGAGCAAATCATATATGCAAGCACATACCAGAAAACATATCGGACCCATTTGAATTCTGCACAGAATGCTGTATTTTAAAGCGATATGGAGGAAATTAGGAGGAGAAACGGTTAGAGATTAGAAACTGTGGCTTTACCGAGCTCAACGGCTCTGGCCGAGCTGTGATATAAACAAAATGCTATTGGCTATTAAAAAAAGGGGGTGGAGCTGTTCGATATGCCCCGCCCTGTCTTCCTGTTTCAGTGGAAATTACGTCAACACACTGAATAATGCTGTGCGTTTAAAGTCCCAGTGAACCGGAAGTTGCAACCGACTTTATTTCAGTGATTTGACGTATTTCCGAGAGAAACGGAATACTAAATGAGCAGAACAGAGGGCGTGGTTTGTCCCCCCCCCCCTCCTCCTCCTCCCCGTGTGACCTGATTGGATATAGAAACATAGGCGTTTCATTCAGAAATGGAGGCAGATCTGAACTCAAATTCAATGGGCATGTTTAATGATGGCATGTCGAAGCCCAAGCCGTCAAACAGACGTCGTCAAAAATGGCCTACCAATGTAGAGGGGAGGAGCATTTTCAGATTTTGATTAAAGATTACGAAGCCAAATAATTTTTTGATGCGGATTGACTTGCACGGATGGATTGTTCACCACAAAACTAGCAATTTGCGCTTACAAAGTAAATATGGTCAATTTTGATTTCATGAGGACTTTAAAGGCACTTCATTGGGCCTTTTTAAGACCAAGTAAAGACAATTTAAGGAATAATAAGGGAACACAATACATCAATATCTTCTCGAAATGTAAAAGCCTAAGGAGAAAACAATTACACTTTAGAATTTGAAAATACAACTTCCAACAAGTATCCATTACTTTTTAATTTGACAAAAAAGGAGCTTGAATATCTCTGCTCTGAACCACTATATACATAACTTTTACTGGCTCTTCTGATCACACTGCAATAAACATTGTGTTCTTCCTCTGTATTTTTTCCAGTGCAATTGACTAAAGATTTTTTAATCAAGATGCATTTTCTTGTAGATACAAAATGACATAGAATATGCAGTCTTGTTTTCTGTGAAATTGATCAAAACAAAGCGAGTTTTGCTTAAAATAAGAACAAATATCTGCCAACCGACTCAGAAAAAATCAACTTAATTCAAAGGGAAGTTTTGAAAGATATTTGTTCTTGTTTTAAGCACAAACTCACTAGACTTTTTTCCCGGCGATTTGATTTCGCCCTGCAGCTCAGGCTGGAAACCTGTACATATTTCTGTCCTGCTTCTGTTACAAATTTGCGGGGACCAATCACAAACCGGCTTGTCCACCTGGCGTGCTATTGGCGGGTTTAACACAATGAAGAATAGAGTGAGAAGCGATGGATCGATGGTCTGATTGGGTGAAGGACTACCTCTTGTGCAGTACAAAATACAGAGCAGACTCCCCAGACCAATGTTCGATCTTAAAAGGTTGAGCTTGGTCTGGTGATAGCCAGACAATAAACTCACTTCATTATTTTCACATTTGCATCACAAGTAAATACATCACAAATGTTTTGATATTTGGAAATCAGGACAAAATACTAAGGAAGATTTAATTTTTTGCAATGCATCTGAATTTAGGACAGAGCAGTTTGTGTAAGGGTGAGTTAAGACCTTTTAAAGACCTGCGGAAACCCTTTAGTATGAATAAAAACACTCTTGCTCTTAAAATAAAGCTTCTTTACAGGCATTGATGGCTCCATGAAGAACATGAACATCCATGGAACATCTCCATTGCATAAAAGTTTCTTCCCATTGCATAATAAAGGTTATCTCTGGCTTTTCGATGTATTCAAGTTCATTGCATTGTGAGAGCGGGATACATTATTCACATATTGTGCATAGTTTACACACGGCACACTGCATAAATATTATTCCTATTCCTAATGTTTTTAAAATTAAATAGCTACAGGCTTTAAATAACATCAGGAAATGTGTTTAAAACGAGGCTATATGTGTGATGCAATTTTGTGTGATTCAATTCTGAGCTCATTTATTTACCACAGAGATTTACAGCCAGTAGCTCTCTTATAAAACCTAAAACTAAACTTGTTACGCTTCATCTATATTTTTTTCTCTGCCCATCTGTGAACATGAGACTTAAAGCTAGATTGTATGCTTGAAGGCCGAACAAATCCCTATAGACCTACACTTATACGGTCGGAGAAACACAGGGGAAAAGAACTGCTGACTGACCTTTATTTCCACACCCAAATGCATGCAGATTGTAGCAGATAGCAGACCTCCTTGTATGCATTCACAGGCAAAAATAGTAATAGGGTGGTCACAGTAACAGTTTACCCATGAACTCAGTTGCCCTTTAGTATTTTAAGAGCAATATCTTGTTTAGCAAAGGTCACAAGCCACAGCACAGAGTGGGTGGGTGGTTGTGTTTACAGCATGAGCAATATTTTCCCACCCCATGACATGTCTTTAAAACTCACTCTGACCAAAAAAAAAAAAAAACTAAACAAAACTGTAGGGCCAAGTTATGTTGAAAAATCCAGTCTGAAAATATAAAACATTACCTGCTTGGAGGAGTTATACAGCTTTCATATTGAAGAAGAAAAAGGCATAACATTATGACTGGTTAAGTGAATAACACTGGTTATCTCTCAATCACTGCAGCTGTGCGTGGGATATATTAGGTAATATTATCGTAAGGATTTGAGCGAGTTTGACAAGGGCCAAATTGTGATGGCTAGACGACTGGGTCAGAGCATCTCCAAAACTGCAGCTCTTGTGGGGTGTTCCTGGGCTGCAGTGGTCAGTATCGAGGGTCAAGGCAAGGGTATATGGCCAAGGCTCATTGATGCACGTGGGGAGCGAAGGCTGGCCCGTGTGGTCCGATCAAACAGACGAGCTACTGTAGCTCAAATTGCTCATGAAATTAATGCTGGTTCTGATAGAAAGGTGTCAGAATACACAGTGCATCGCAGACCAGTCAGGGTGCTCATGCTGACCCCTATCCACTGCCAAAAGTGCCAAGTCTGCCAACAGTGAGCACATGAGCATCAGAACTGGAACACGGAGCAATGGAAGAAGGTGGCCTGGTCTGATGAATCACGTTTTCTCTTACATCACGTGGGTGGCCGGGTGCGTGTGCGTCACTTACCTGGGGAACACATGGCACCAGGATGCACTATGGGAAGAAGGCAAGCCGGTGGAGGCTGTGTGATGCTTTGGGCAATGTTCTGCTGGGAAACCTTGGGTCCTGCCATCCATGTGGATGTTACTTTGACACGTACCACCTTACCTAAGCATTGTTGCAGACCATGTACACCCTTTCATGGAAACTATTCCCTGGTGGACTATATATATATATATATATATATATCAGGGGTGGTGAACCTGTAGCTTCCTAGTAACCCTTCAGAACTTGATAACTTGTTCAGGTGTGTTTGATTAGGGTTGAAGCAAAACAATGCAGGTCTGTGCTCCAGGACCGGAGTTCATATATACATCATTCAACTATCATAATATAGTAGAATGTTGCATGACGTAAACTGAAGTCTTCAGTAATAAAAAAACAAATCAAAATCAGACAAAATCATCTATCCATACAAACCAAACAGATATAAGTTAATACAAAAAAATTAATTGCTTTAAAAAATAAAAGCTCATGTATTTGTTGAGTTTTACATGTTATTTACTTAAATAAAGTGCTATTATTATTATTATATGGAGGGATTTAAAAGACAGTATGTAATTTTAAAATACACCACAAAACAAATCCTATCACGAATCAAGAGAATCTCTTAAATAAAAACTCAATTTCCCATGATGCCTTCTGCTCTAGTGTGAGCTGAGTGCGCGTTCTACCGGAAATACTCTTGTTGTGCCTGTGGATTTGATTTGTACAGGGCTGCCGTTTTACTGGCCTTACGGTAAGAAATCTCCAGACTGTAAACGCTCCTTTCACGGCATGTCACAGATGGACATTAAACATCCGATCTATTCACCTGTATTTCTCTCTTTAGTTACATTAGCACAGTTTCTAATATCTGAAGACAAAGCTAATGATGCTAACTGCTTTAGCGTCCCCTTTTATTTTCTCTTGACGGTTTTTGCTTCAAAGCAGATACATGAACACGTATAAATAATTATGCAAATAAAAGACATTAAAAGGAGACAGAGATATTTGTTTATATATTTTGTTACCATATAGATTCAAAGCTAAAGTTTAGCATGTTACGATAACTGGCTTAACATTAATGTAGCTAAAAAGGTACAGAAATACAGTGGTTATATTCATTTTATCAATTAAAAAAACAACTTTAAAGTGATTTATTAGGTGTTTAAAAGTCTGCATTGTTTATCATGATATTAACTGACTGTTTGAAAAAAAAAAACACGATATATATATAAATATATGATAAATGTGTCTGTTAAATGACTTGCCTTCTTTATGTCGTGGCAGCTGCAGAAACCAGTGAAAATGAATGATGGATTTGTTCAACTGCAATCCAGATGTCACCATAAAAATCTGCTCAATGCTATGTGGAAGCTGAGGACCATGGGAAACCTGTGTGACATCACGGTGCAGGTGGATTTTCAAGGAGACCTGGAGGAGTTTGAAGCCCATCAGGTGGTCCTCGCCGCATCCAGTGGTTACTTCAAATCCCATCTCTTATCTAATGACCAAGTGAAAAAGATTTTCCTGTGTGACATTTCACCAAATGCATTTGCAAAATTCTTGGAGTATGTGTATTCTGGGAAAATGGAGGTGGAGAAAAGTTACATCAGTACCGTATTACAAATGGCTAATCTCCTGAAGTGCCAAGACTTAGTGGATGCTTGCGAGGCCGAAATTCCCAGCGCCGTTTCAGCTGAATCTCTGCAGAAAGATGATGTTAATTCAAGTGCTCAAATCAAGACAAAACAAGAATGTGTGAAAAGAGCAGTGAAGAGGAAAACGACAGTAAAAGTGCCTGAAAATGTGAAGGAGACGGAACCGGACGTGCACGGCAGGAGAAGTAGTAGGTTAGCCGGTCGCAGAGTCTCTGTGGACTTCCCTCTGAAAAAGTCAAAGATACAAACAGAAACGTTTGACGAATCTGACACAGCAGTAGAAGAACAACAGACGTCACATGATCCAGAGGCAGAACCATCTCAGGACGCATTGGGGGAAAAAGAACCTTGCAATGACAGTGAGTCCGAGTCACCTCATGATGTGCCTGAGGAAGACCCTCAAGAATCAGACTACCTGCCTAATGAGGAAATGGACGAGGCCGATGAAGCCGAGAAGGAAGCCAAGAGAGGAATTGCAAAGTACAGGTGTGAAAAATGCAGCCGCTCCTTCTACTACGAGAAGAGCTACCTGAAGCACTTGAAGGTCAGCCACGGGGTTCAAATGGACACCACGTTCCGCTGTGACATCTGCGAGCAGACGTTCGCCAACCGCTGCAACCTGAAAATCCACCAGCGGCACGTGCACAACGACGAGAGGCTCTTCCCCTGCGAGATCTGCAACAAAACCTTCAAGCGCAAGAAGGACGTGACCCGCCACAGACGACAGGTGCACGAGGGCGGCACGGACAGGCACTACTGCCACATCTGCGGCAAATCTCTGAGCTCCAAAACGGCCCTGACTCTGCATGAGAGGACACACTCGGGGGACAAACCCTTCAAATGCGATGAGTGTGGATCCCGATTCTCCCAGAGTTCAGCCCTCAAGACACATCAAAGGTAGTGGGCAACATCTGGGATACGCTAGTTTAGCTGATACAAGTCATTTAAACAAACCCCAAACCCTAAATATTAGGGTGTTAAATACATGAATGCTACCTCAAATTGGCTTTTGTCAGTAAGCAACTACACAATGAATGTGTATTAGCATCCTGCTCCAAAAACCTTAGTATAGAGACAGAGCGTATTTAGGCCATGCCCACACCCCGGGTTGGGTGACGGTCCAACGCTCTCCATTGACTTTGTATTGCGTGAAGCGGCCTCCTTGTAATTTCGGACTTATAACAAAAAACAGAACAATGTCTAAAAGCTGCTATGTGACAAAGTGTACAGCAAACAAGCTAAAAAACACAGAAATAACTTTTTATAAGCTGTCGTGTCGACCCAAAAAAAACGAGCGTTTAAGGAGACAAAAGTGGATACAGGCAATAAGATGTGAAGCGTCAGCAGGAAGAATGGGTAAATTTGGGGATCCTGACACTCAGTATGCCTATGTGTGCAGTAAACATGTTGTCACAGTTAAGTCAAATATCCAAATGTCAGTTTTATATATTATATTTCCTGTCGCTGATGACGTTCCCCTCTAGTGGGTGTAGTTCTCAGTGTAATATAACATGTCGCACACCTTGTCACATATCCGCTTTTAGACATTGTTCTGTTTTTTGTTATAAGTCCGAAATGACAAGGAGGCAGCCTTACGCAATGCAAAGTCAATGGAGAGCGTTGGATTGCTTCAGATTGTGACGCGTGTCGCTCTGTCTCTATTGGAAAACCCCTGGCAACAAGCCACTACATAGTACCATCATGACAGGGAAATTTGCACAGGCATCACTCACATTTATTTTATTTGTTTCTTTTTATGTTATGGTCCATAATATAATTTAATACACTGCCCGGCCAAAAAAGAGTCTATGACTGGATCATTATTAGTCGCAGTTAGTATGTTTCTAGCATGTTATATGTTTGGCAACAGTTCTTCTAACCCTAATTGATGGAGTGTGTAGATTTTCATTTCTTAACCTCTTAACTGTCACCGTCCCGCTATCATTTGAAAGCTTACTCAAAGTTGAACTCAAAATTCATCCTGTCAAAACCATTTCAAAATTGGATGTTGCGTTACCATGGAAACAGTACTTTAAATTATTTTAACATTTATTTTAGCTACTTTATAATCAAAACCTTTTCTTATCTTGACAAAACTCGTATCGTCGATGTCACACAGAGTCTCAAGATTCCATATTTGGTGATAGAAGTGATATTTGGACAGATATTTATTAATTTGTTACAGGAGACACCCGGTTACTATTTTTGGTAAAACACCAAAACAAAACTTACAATTTTGTGATATCAAACTTCAAATTTGGAACACAACTTGGTTAGATATATGGCTTTGATTTTATAGTAATTTTAGAGTAAAAAATATTCTGTAAAACACATATTTTTTATATATAAAAATAAAAAAAAGTTTAGTACAATACATTTGACTTACAATAAATTTTAATTTTCATAACTTTTTCATACTTACAATTTTTTAAGTGTTGATTGTCTTCTTTAAAACAAGATCAAACATAGATCTATATTCCAAAGCATTCTTGAATTACAACCATTTAAGTTTGGATAGTGCATTTTCACGTTTATTCTCAAATAACTCCAACTATTCTTTTACACAGGGTTCGTACAAGGTGCTTAAAGTGCTTTAAGTACTTACATTTGACTTTTAGAAAATTTAAGTCCTGGAAAACAGCCATATTTATGAAAACGTACTTGAAAAGTGCTTGAATTATTGAAAGACAATATATGTGAATTAGTGTTTAATTTGATCAATATAACTTTTTTCACACAAAATTAACGCTGCTGCTGATATAGATATAGAGCCATTTCACATGACTATGAGCGTGATATTGCTCATATAAATATATCCAAGTATATGATACAGCTTTCATTCTTCAGGTCAGTCATATATTCAAAAATCTGTTTGAAGCTGATAAGTGATATATTTGTCGTAGTATCCTTTCAATGGTTAAAGTTTCCACAGTCGTTGCATATGGTGCACTTTATTTGTACCTTTTTGTTTTATTAGGTTTTAAAACAAAATCTATTTACCTTTTTTTTGGGAATTTGAAAGAGAATAAATATATTGTTTGAAAAAAAAAGGTGCTTGAAAAGTCCTCGAAAGTTCTGGAATTTCATTTTACAGTATCTGTATGAACCGATTCGTACGACTATCTGTACGAATGATGTGTCCTCCTACATGGTTGAATAAGAAATGAAAATCTACACACTCCATCAATTAGGGATTAGGGTTAGAAGAACTGATGTCAAACATATAACATGCTAGAAACATAATCACTGCAATAATCATCCAATCATTGACTCTTAAGCATTTGCCTATTCAGATCCAAACAGCAACCTTTTTTTGACCAGGCAGTGTATAATATAATACAATATCATATCATTTAATAAAATATAACTTATAATATAAAATTGTTTAAAGGTGCACTATGTAAAAAGTTTTCAGTAAAATATCCAAAAACCACTAGGCCAGTTGAGTCCTTACAATATCCCAAATGTTTCCAACTATTTGTAAATTGTGAGAAATTGCTATTTTAACCAAGGAACCGGGGCGTGTGAGGGAGTCGCCTGTTAATTGCGTCATATCTGCGTTACCCTCGGTTTGCGGTTTTATTTTGCAGAAACGCTTTACTCTCACTGCAGTGTGAACAAGTGTTGAACGCACCGAGCGAACGCACAGAGTAACGTCATAACATCATTTTCAACACACTCAGATGTATCTAATATGATAAACAGAGCTGCATTACCTCATACTCATGACCGGGAAAGCAGAAATGGTGCCAGCGACTGTGTCATAATAAAAGTCCCGCCGCTCGCGAGGCGTGTGTTGAGTTCATCTTATTAACAATCGCTGCAGCGGCCTTGCTCAGCTCCACAACACTCGTTCCTGCTCTGCTTCATACTACAGTAACATTAATAATCACATCCATGAACATGATTTCTGCTCGAATCCTATCCCGATTCTTTTCCACCGGCTGTGAGGTGAAGACCACATATCCCAGGATTCTGCGCTCAAATGTGGCGTCATCAAATTACGCCTTTGTTTTGAACAGGCGACCTCTAGTGGGTGGAAAAGTTACATAGTGCACCTTTAATATATGAAATATCTGGTGAAAAAAAGCCCATCAAAATACATTTTAGAATACTAATGCAGAAAATGAAAATTGGTGCAGTCATAATTGTTTAATAAAGTACTAAATATCGCAAATACTGAAATAGTCACATATATGCTATGCATCTCTAAAGAACATCTTGGTTTGCGCATTTACTGTTTACGCATTCTTTCTCATGTTTTTCCAGGATCCACACCGGAGAGAAACCTTTTGCCTGTGACCTCTGTGATGCCAGATTTACCCAGAACCACATGCTGTCTTACCACAGAAGATGCCACACGGGTGAGTGAACCGATTCTTGGTACTGAAAGAGAAATAATATGATGGCAAAAGATAATGACTTCCTCTTCTTTAGGTGAAAAGCCGTTCATGTGTGAGAACTGTGGGAAGAGCTTTGCATCTAAAGAATACCTGAAACATCACAACAGAATCCATTCAGGATTCAGACCCTACAAATGTGAAACCTGCGGAAGAGCGTTTGCTCAGAGGAACTCCCTCCACCAGCATATGAAAATACACACAGGTATCCTTCACAAGTAATTGAATATTGCTGTGCATTTCAAAAATGGTCTCTAATGGGACATATACATAATTCATGTATATGTCCCATTATATAATATATATAATTATAATTGCATTAAACTGCGAATATAGTTAATTAGCATTACCATAGGCTGGTGATGATCAAGCAATGCACAGATGGTTTGTGTATATTTCACAATAGGGACGATCATTAAAACCAGAACTATCTGTTTTGATGCTGCTTTCTTCACAGGTGAAAGGCCGTATCATTGTAAGGACTGTGATAAGCAGTTCACTCAACTCAATGCCCTGCAGAGACATCAGAGGATCCACACAGGAGAGAAGCCGTACATGTGCAGCATGTGTGGAAGAACGTTCACAGACAAATCCACCGTACGCCGACACACTATGGTAAAGAACCTGCCACTTTACACTGCACGGTTTTATAAGTGGGGTTTATAGCGCCTATAAAAAATATTCACACCCATGGGCTTTCAGGTTCATTGCATTACAACATTAAATCATGATGTATTTAACTAGAAATGGTGCAAAAAGTCCGGAAAGGGCTGTAAGTATTTTTATAGGTACCAGTATGCCAACTAAATCTGTTACTGATGTTTCCTAACTTTTGAAAGAAATTAATACTTGCATTAAGTTGATCAAATGTGACAGAAAATACAATTATAATGTTACAAAAGATTCCATTTTAAATAAATGTTTCATCAAAAAAATATTAAGTAGCACAACTGATTTTAACATTTTATTAAAATGTTTTTTCTTGAGCAGCAAATCATCATATTAGAATGATTTTTGAAGGATTTCTGATGTGACACTAAAGACTGTAACATAACAGGAATAAATGACATTTTAAACATTTTTACTGCATTTGGTGAGCAGAAGAGACTTTGTTTCACAAATCAAATTTTTATCAAAACCTACCCTATTTACTTTGTTAGCGCACAATACTAGTCTTGTGGTAAACAATTAATTTGTGCAAATTAATCCACAAAAAAATGTCTTTGTAATCTTTAACCCTCATCCTTTCCTCAGGTCATTTTGACCCGAATCTCATTTAAAAAGAAATTTAAATTGAGAGTTCATCGGAGTGGTCCAAGACCCTAGGAGTTTTGTCGCACTTGAACCACGAATACTAGAGCTTAGATCGGGCTAAAAAAAACAAGCCCGACCCTACCGGCCCGACACGAGACATTAACTGTAATTATGTATCATTGTATGTGAGGGTTAATCAAAATCTGAAAATGTACTTACCCTCTGGAATGCACTTCCTTCTCTGATGACGTCAGTTTGACGAGTTTTTCTAGATCCAATCAATTCCCGGCAGGAAAAGACAAGCCGCACCGTGTATTTTTTCATTCAATATTTTGTTTCATTCTGAAAATACGTAACTGAAGTAAATTTGGTCGCAACTTCCAGTTCACACTTACTGACGCTAGTGTAATTCATGTCTAAATGTGTCCATGAACACATTTGAACTTTTATTCCACTCTAGAACACAATCCGTTATCTGAACAAAAACTGTTAGCAGTTTCAGTATTTATAATCATCAAACTCTCATCACATTAATATTAATTAGATATCAATAATGCTGGTTAAGCTATATGCATATGCGAGTTAAGTTTTAGTGGTATACATTGAATTGGGACTTAATATAATCAAACTGTTTCCATATGCAGACTCATGACAAACAAACTCCATGGAAGAACTTCCTGGTTGTTTTGGAGGGAAATGTTGAAGACAGAGCCAAGAAACCTAAGAGCTCTTCTCAGAAAAAGGACAAGGCAGCGGCTGCTGTTCTCCAAACACAGGCACATCAGGGCGACACAGGGAAGCCCCAAGAATTGATGACTGTGTCCGGAGAGCCCGTGACCATTTCTGGAGACTGGGCCGGACCTGGAACCATCGCGCTGGTCAGCCACACCGCCTTGGGCGGCCTCACGGTCATCCAGACCGAAGTGCCTGCGGGCACACAACTGCAGCCACTAGTCACCACAGACGGGACCAGCGTGATATCTCTGGATGCTTCTGCGGTTGGGATGCCTGTGACCGTTCCCTTTTCTATCCCCATTTCAGTCGCACATTCCATCAGCGTTTCACCATCGATATCCGGTTCTGTGCCCATCACAGTCACCGGTCACGTTTCAGACGCCATTTTGGCTCCAGCAATGGCTGCTGCAGTATCAGAAGCCGATGAAATGGAGAACGTTCTGGCTTCGGCTGCAGTTGATGAGTGTGTAGCGGTCCAGTCTGTTGTGGTAGAGGAGACGGACTGTGCAGACACCCAACAGGAAGTCAGCGAAAGCATACAGACTGCAGATGCTTCAAATAGCATAGAAATCTCAGTAGGAGAAGGTGCTGAGTAGATTATATCAACCTTAGTTGCAAAAACTCGTCAGAATCAAACATCGCTTTAAATAATGAGATATAAATACTTTTTTGCTTTATAAAAGATATCAAAATGTTCATTTTCTTCTTGATTTGGTGCCGTGATTGGACATCTGTAATGTGTGTAACTAGTACAGTTCTTAAATCACAATGATATATTCTTTGGTTTGTTTGACAACATCATATGATTTCCCCTTCCATTTCTAAAGAACATCTTGTCATTATATTGCTTTTTTTTCTTCTCAGTAATGATTTTCACTGATATTTATTATGCTCAACACTACAAGTACACCTTTGAAATGATGCAACGCTTCCCTTTAAGTATCCTATTATGTGTATAATGATTTGCAACCATGACAACACTCCTTAAAATCATTAATAAAGTTTCTATTGAATTCAGCTTCCTTTTTGTCTTTTAGATCAGAGATTCCCAGTTGGCCCATGATAAAAAAAAAAGAAGGAAAAACATGCCATTGAAACGTATAATTAGTAAGGTTTAAAAAAAACAAAATTGTGTTTTGCTTTTGGATTGATATTTTGAGAATATAAGTGAATAATATACATGTTAATATATATATATATATATATTATATATAATTTTTTTTTATATATTTTTTTAAATATAATATAGGTAGATGTAATGTCCATTCTAATAAATAATTTGGGCACCCGTTTTAAACTGAAAATAAATAAATGTATAATATAAATATACACATCGTTCTAAAGTGTGTGGTCAGTAATATTTATCTATTTTTTTCTTTTGTTTTTAAAGAAATTAATATTTGTATTCAGCAAGGAAGCATTCGATTGATAGTGAGAAAAAAAGTGACAGTAAAGGCATTTAAAATATTCTAACATATTTGTATTTCAATTCAATTCAGTGATAACAATTGATAATAATGATAAATGTTTCTTGAGCAACAGCCAATCCTCATATTAGAATGATTTCTGAAGGATCATGTGACACTGAAGACTGGAGTAGTGATGCTGCAAATTCATTTTACATTTACATTTAAGCATTTAGCAGACGCTTTTATCCAAAGCGACTTACAACTTGGGGGTACATGAAGTGATTGATCATGAAGAGTCGAGAAGCGCAATAAGAGCCTGAAATCCTGAGACCGTGTACAGGAGTGGAGAGTGTACAAGAGCTTTGCATTCACAACACTCAGTGTAGCACAGGCTAGAGTAGGGAGGGAAGAAGGAAGAGAAAGAGGAAAGGAAAGTTTTTTTTTTTTTAATGAGGTTAAGTGCTCACGGAAGAGCTGAGTTTTAAGTTGACTTTTGAATGATGTCAATGATTCTGTGTTTCGGATGGTGTTGGGAAGACCGTTCCACCAGCTGGGAACGTTGAATGAAAATGTTCTGGAAAGGGACTTTTTTTCCCCCTCTGTGATGGTACCACAAGCCGTCGTTCCTTTGCTGAGCGAAGGCTTCTGGTGGGGGTGTGGATTTGTAGAATGGAGTCAAAGTAAGCAGGAGCTGAGCGTGTGGTGGCTCTGTATGCAAGCGTCAGCGCCTTAAACTTGATGCGATTCAGCTTTGCATCAGAGGAATACATTTTAAAATAAAGAAAACCGTTCTTTGAAATGTTAGTAATATTTTTTTTTTTAAATATCGGTGAGCAAAAAAAAAAAAACATTAATAAATCTTACTGTCCACAAACTTTTGAAGGGTAGAGTATACATAAAAATACATATATACACACATACACTGTATATAGGTGGGCCTATATAAATATATTTTTCTTATATTTACTTTCCTTTACTAGCCATGTGATTTGATCATGTCTGCAGTTCAAGCAGCGCAAGAGTAAAGGCCCGTTCTTACACACCAAGGACGAAAACTATAAATATAATGATTAAGATATAGTTCTCAATATCAGTTCACACTACAGCTATGGCCTTTATCCAGCTGATGAACGATAAAAACATTGACAGCCAATCAGAATCCATCCTGCTGTAACGAACTCAAGCATTTAAAGCGGCAGACGAGCACGCGCTTAGAATGAACAGAGCGATATTGTCCACTGGTGTGGACGATAATATAGTTATCGCTCTCGGTGTGAACCGGCCTTTACTCGTCAAAATGTAGCTCTGAGAATACCAGATAGTGATGCTTGGCTTAGCGAACACCCCTTTAGGCAGAAACCGACAGAACTGAATCATGTAGCCATCTCAGTATTGGTTTTTATTTCTGTACATTCTCACAGACATTCAGTAAAGACATCCGTTGCTCTGTGGGAAAGTACACTGTTTGGTACGTCTTCATGGCTTCTTAAAAACTCTAGAATATGGTCAAATACAGACGTCACGACACGTGAAACACAGAATGACATGCGCTGCTAAAGACCACAGGAGTGGAGAGTGTACAAGAGCTTTGCATTCACAACACGACACACACGTAGAGCATGTTAATAAAGGTTATACAAGGATTTTACAAACGCATCAATTTCTGTGCTGATGGAAATGCTGATTTAACTTAGTGTAAAAATACATAGTCAAATGGATTCTTTTTACTTACATTATTAGAGTAATAATATATTTCAGACTAATTATAATATTAGACTAATAATACTTTCTGACTGATAATAATATTTCAGATAATAATTCAATGAAATAAATATACATCCAAAAGTAAAATTTCAATAAAAAATAAAAAAAAGAAGTCATTTCCATCAGGTATGACACACATTCAAAATGGTGAATTATGGGAAACTGAAATTCTCAGCACTGCATGAACGTCTGATTGGAATTAAACATGGGCGACCGCTGCAGTTTGAGCAGACTACAAATCCTGCACAAATAAAATCAACATAAAAGTCTAAATAATATGAATCCTGTAGCACTGTGGATTAATTATTATTATTAATACACAGTCCTGCAGCACTGACTCAATAATTATATCTGTACAATTCATGCAGCTCTAGCACGTTGCAATTCAGCGACTGTTGCAAAAGAACCCGAGGACTATCTCAAATTCCCATCGTACCCTCAAATCTCCTGAAACGGTTCGCTCCGTGTTTCCAGAAATACCCTCGTAACGCAACAGGGAAACCAGAGCAGATCTTTGAAGTGCTGTGCTAAATTTTGATATGTGCTATAATATATAACTGGATATCAATGTTAACAGTACAGGCTTATTAAGTATATTCTCTAGAAATGTTGTAGCAATACGTTTTGACATACTGTTTTGGGAAACCTGGACTTGGCCATTGCACAAAACTGATGTGAAATGGAAGTGGGGAAAGAGTGTGCCATGCAGTGGGTGGTCCAGATCATTTTAGGTCGCCCTCGTCGTCACCCTGAATGGTCTTCTTGATCCGCAGAAGCATGGTGGTGTGCCACTGGTCCAAGCGTGAGATGGAGTCAAACTCCTTCACCTACAAGATGGAGAGAAAAGCTCTTATCATATGGAGGAACTGTGGAAGAATGAACACAATACAAGGCTTTTTCATTAAAGCTGCTGTCCGTAACTTTTTTTGTGTTCAAGATTTACAAAAATTATATAATGAGAATGTACAACATGAATCCATTTTCCAAACCATGTGTTTGTCTTACCCTGAATCATTATGGTACACTTATAATAAGTGTTTATATTGGGACTATTTCAGGCCGGTCTGGTAGGAAGCGCTGTGGAGGAGCACAGTCCTTGTGTGACATAAATAGAGAGAAGTAGCTCCGGCTGCAATGTTCTTCCACGAGATGCATGCAGTTCTATTTATTACCGTATTTTCCGGACTATAAGTCGTATCAGTCAAAAAATGCATCATGAAGAGGAAAAAAACATATACAGTGAGGAAAATAAGTATTTGAACACCCTGCTATTTTGCAAGTTCTCCCACTTGGAAATCATGGAGGGGTCTAAAATTGTCATCGTAGGTGCATGTCCACTGTGAGAGACATAATCTAAAAAAAAAAAAATCCAGAAATCACAATATATGATTTTTTTACTATTTATTTGTATGATACAGCTGCAATAAGTATTTGAACACCCGTCTATCAGCTAGAATTCTGACCCTCAAAGACCTGTTAGTCTGCCTTAAAAATGTCCACCTCCACTCCATTTATTATCCTAAATTAGATGCACCTGTTTGAGGTCGTTAGCTGCATAAAGACACCTGTCCACCCCATACAATCAGTAAGAATCCAACTACTAACATGGCCAAGACCAAAGAGCTGTCCAAAGACACTAGAGACAAAATTGTACACCTCCACAAGGCTGGAAAGGGCGACGGGGAAATTGCCAAGCAGCTTGGTGAAAAAAGGTCCACTGTTGGAGCAATCATTAGAAAATGGAAGAAGCTAAACATGACTGTCAATCTCCCTCGGACTGGGGCTCCATGCAAGATCTCACCTCGTGGGGTCTCAATGATCCTAAGAAAGGTGAGAAATCAGCCCAGAACTACACGGGAGGAGCTGGTCAATGACCTGAAAAGAGCTGGGACCACCGTTTCCAAGGTTACTGTTGGTAATACACGAAGACCATCATGGTTTGAAATCATGCATGGCACGGAAGGTTCCCCTGCTTAAACCAGCACATGTCAAGGCCCGTCTTAAGTTTGCCACTGACCATTTGGATGATCCAGAGGAGTCATGGGAGAAAGTCATGTGGTCAGATGAGACCAAAATAGAACTTCTTGGTCATAATTCCACTACACGTGTTTGGAGGAAGAAGAATGATGAGTACCATCCCAAGAACACCATCCCTAATGTGAAGCATGGGGGTGGTAGCATCATGCTTTGGGGGTGTTTTTCTGCACATGGAACAGGGCGACTGCACTGTATTAAGGAGAGGATGACCGGGGCCATGTATTGCGAGATTTTGGGGAACAACCTCCTTCCCTCAGTTAGAGCATTGAAGATGGGTCGAGGCTGGGTCTTCCAACATAACAAAGACCCAAAACACACAGCCAGGATAACCAAGGAGTGGCTCTGTAAGAAGCATATCAAGGTTCTGGCGTGGCCTAGCCAGTCTCCAGACCTAAACCCAATAGAGAATCTTTGGAGGGAGCTCAAACTCCGTGTTTCTCAGCGACAGGCCAGAAACCTGACTGATCTAGTGAAGATCTGTGTGGAGGAGTGGGCCAAAATCCCTCCTGCAGTGTGTGCAAACCTGGTGAAAAACTACAGGAAACGTTTGACCTCTGTAATTGCAAACAAAGGCTACTGTACCAAATATTAACATTGATTTTCTCAGGTGTTCAAATTAGGGCCGGGACTTTAACGCGTTAATTAAGATTAATTACGCAAAAAATAAATAACAATTTTAACCACACTTATTTTTGCACCGCGGAACGTTTTTCAATGAATGAATTTCGACGGACCGATTATACTGGAGCACCAACTAGCGTTCTTGACAACAACAAACCACAGTGAACATGAACAAAGAAGCTGACGAGACCGCTTTGCTTGGCCCCGTGGATGAGAATTTTTTTTTAAAAAACGAAAGGATGGAAGCGTCGACAAGAGCATGGTTGTGTGCAAGCTATGCAACAAGGAATTTGCGTATCACCGCAGCACATCGAGCCTCAAATATCACCTCAACGCAAAACACATAGGAGTTAGCGTGGATGTTACCCCGACGAGTAAAGTTACAAGTAATTATCTAAATAACAAGTTACATCTAAATATGCTATTGCTACACTTAATGGCAAACATTGCACTGGTCTGCTGGACTGAAATAAATAAACAATATTTTGTTGATTAAGCTTATGTCATTATTCATTATTCAATGGTAATTTTTCAATGGTATACTAAAAATCCATGTGGAAAAAATTGCTTCTCACTGTTCTCAGGTCAAATATTTATATGCAATTAAAATGCGATTAATTTCGATTAATTAATTACAAAGCCTCTAATTAATTAGATTAATTTTTTTAATCGAGTCCCGGCCCTAGTTCAAATACTAATTTGCAGCTGTATCATACAAATAAATAGTTAAAAAATCATGCATTGTGATTTCTGGATTTATTTTTTTAGATTATGTCTCTCACAGTGGACATGCACCTACGATGACAATTTCAGACCCCTCCATGATTTCTAAGTGGGAGAACTTGCAAAATAGCAGGGTGTTCAAATACTTATTTTCCTCACTGTATAAGTCGCACTGGACTGTAAGTTGCATAGAGAGGCGGTTGCGTTGCATGAAGCGGTAACACCAAGAAGGCCCGTCTGCAAAGTAATTTATATTCATCTCCTTGGCAAGTACCAGGGTGTGGAGACGTAACTGCACCGTTGACAAGACTCTCCAGGCAGAGCGTTGTTCAAGCACCCATCCGTGGACTCGTTCCTCCAGCTCTAGCCATCTTGCTTTCAGTCCGCGATTAGCTTTCTTTGTTTTCTTCACTACAGTTAAAGTAACCTCTGCTTTTCGCCAGTCCCTCACAAGTTTCTCACTCAATCCAAACTTTCTTTCTGCTGCTTGATTACTGTTTTCGGCTGCATATTTTACTACCTGCAGTTTGTAATCTGCAGAATAGGATTTTCTTTTGGGGGGCATTTTGTTTGTGTTAAGTCTTTCTCAGTTGTCTTTAAGTTGATATTTCAGTTAACAGTTTTTCAGTTTTCAGTTCATTTTTACAGGGGTAGGCTACAGGAGCAGCGTAGAGCGCCCTCTCGTGGCTGTAGACGTAAATGTTTTCTCTTGTCAATCAGTATGAATTAATTTTGATATATAATGCCTAGTTCTCTCTCTTCACACTGCATGACTATCTAGGCCAGCATTCAGTCACTGCTGTGTTCACACTGCACGATGGATCGGCGACAGGGGGTTTCACACTGCATGACTGTACAAGAGGAAGAATCGGCTCTGTCCCATCCACAAATTACGTTTCACAACAAAACACACGCGAGAAGTGAGAAGGAAACAACGCGAGATCACGTGCGTCAGGCTGGAGTTCTCGCGCGAGACTGGAATTGTTATTAAAAATATAGACAGCAGTGCGGAAACTTGCGGTCTAAATTGTCTGTGCGCTGATTTGCAGCAAAAGGGAGGAAAATAAAAAAGATTATGGTGCAGGAAATGGTTGGGGAGACACGGGGAGCAAGGATCGTGTTCTGCAAAGTTGGAGGTTGGAGGTAAATAAATAATATTGCAATGTGCTACTGTTGCGGCTGATCAAGCAAATGTTTGTGCTTTGTTTCTGTTTAATATAACTGTACATATATCTATTAAAACACTAATATTATGGTCTATAACTCCTCCCCGAACCTCCCGCTGTCCTGTATCTTGCTCTCTCATTGGCTGTAGGTCATCGCCGATGTATTTTTCAGTCAGAACTTATTTCACACAGCAGGAGTTTGAATCGCCGACAGGTCCAGATATTTAGCATGCCAAATATCTCACGGGCATCAACGACTCATCGGCGATTCTCTCTGAGCGCGTCTTTGATCATTCACACTGCGTGATTGTCACTCACGTGCACAAGCGAAACCTGTCGGCGAGTCAAAATCGGGCAGTGTGAACTAGGCTTAAGTCACACCTGACTATAAGTCGCAGGACCAGCCGAAATATGAAAAAAAGTGTGACTTAAATACGGTAACCGCTAGAGCGCAAAAAGTTATGGACTGCAGCTTTAACTAAAATATTTCTATTCATTGAAATTTTTTTTTTTGAAAGGTAATAAACTGAAATAAGTTTAGGTTGAAGCACTAAAATTATTAACTATAAAGAAATGGAAACTAAAACTGATAAAAAATATTAAACCTAAATAGCAATGTTTAAAGAAATTATGACAAAATTACAACAAATTAAACAAAAATTAACATGAAAACTAAGAATATAAAAATAAAAGCCAATTCAAAAATATTAATAAAAACTAAAATAACATAATGAGTCCCGTCCCAGACTTATGCCATTGGTTGAAATATGAAGTATTTTAACAGTGCAAAAAATTCAATCAAATTTATTTTTTAAGAATCAAAATGGAAAGATGTTAACATGGATTTTCTTTTAAAAGATGCTGACAGTAAAAGTCTTACCGCTTCTGTGAAAGCCTCTGCGTTTTGCTCCTCATGGGCCTCTAGAAGTTTCTGTAAGGACAAAACCCTCTTATAATTACACAACAATGAATATTCGTTTTTGAAAGTGGTGCAAAAGTTGATGTCTACAGCTCATTGAGCACTTCAGTGATCGGGAACGTTCTTTGCTCGCTTTCTCTATAAAATGTATTCCCAATTTGAATAACGTTCATTTTTGAATGTTACTGTTAACCAATATGAAATCTTGATTGTCTAATTCTGCAATCTGCATTGCCTGTGTAAAATAAAATAATAGGCCGTTTCATACACACACACACACACACATTTGTAATGTCTTCCGTTAATAGACATCATTATTAAAATATCAAGGACCGATAATAGTAAGAGTGCAGCCTTAACCTGTAATGAGTTGTAACCTGTAAAGTGTTTATGAAAAACATTGCCTAGCTATAATAAAACTTAAATATTAAATTTAAATCTATCATTAAAAAACAAAACAAAAGTTCATGACTGTTGAGTCCTTCAATCCAAGCAGACTTGACTTTTTCTGCTTTACCCACTAGTCTAATCCGCCCTAACTAAAAATGTGCTTTATAGGTCACAAACTCTATAAATCACAAACCTTCAGAAGCTTGCATTCTCTTGAATCTGAGAAGGCTGGAAACATCTCTTCATACTTTCCAATAGCGAGCTACAACAGAAAATAAATGATACATATCATCTATATCAGTTCTCCATATCAATCTGCGCATCCTCAATCGAAAACCGACCTTTGCGTTAAGCTCGTCCACGATGAAGTGACACAAAGCAGCTTTGAAGAAGTATTCTTTGGCGCTGTATTTCAGAAGGGGATTGTCCATGGTGTTGGATCCAACCTGTTCACACACACACACACACACACGAGTGATTTAGCAACTGCTGGTGAGTGACTGAGAAATGCTGGAAGAATCTGCAAGAGATCGACAGATGCATTACCTGCTCATAAATCTCTATTGCTTTCTGGTACTGTTCTAACTGAGCGCTGTATGACGCCACCTTCAGCAGACACTTGTTTGCAGAGCTGTAAATTAAGCAAATGGACCATATCAAAGCTTAAACTAACATTTAAAATGCATTAATCATAAAACCTCTCTTTAGAAACTAATGGGAAAAACAAAGCTGGCTTACCTGTTTGATTCTTCTCCTTTGTAATAGTCAGCAGCTTGTTCATAATGTGCAATCGCCTTTCGACAACCACAAACAGAATCATCTTAAATGGTGACAGAATACTGTTATGTTTAACATTAAAGGGATAGTTCACCCAAAAATTAAAATTAGCCCATGGTTTACTCACCCTCAAGCCATCCTAGGTGTATGTGACATTCTTCTTTCAGACAAATACAATCGGAGTTATATTAAAAGAAATGTCCTGGCTTTTCCAAGCTTTGTAATGGTAGTGAATTTAAGCCCAAAATTTAAAGAAATTTTAAAAAACTAAAAAGTACATCTATCCATCATAAAAGTGCTCCACACTAGTCTAGAAATCTAGACGCACACTAGTGGCAGCAAATATAATTTGTAGCCAGGGCGTGGATCAAATCTCCGTTGGCTTGCGAGCTGGAAAAAACAAACTCTAGTCAGTCCAATCAAATGTCGTGTATAGAGTCGGTGGGCGGGCTTAACATAATGACGGCAGAGTTGCGGCTGTTCCGCGTGCTACCTGTAAACAAAGAAGCTGGCGAACAGCGGTCTTTCAAATTGGCTTTGGCCGTGACTCGGGAAGACTTGGAAATTAAGCTTTTCTTTGAGAAAAGAACAAAAGCCCCTTTTCCACCGAAATTACCCGGAACTTTTTTTACAGGTATTTTTTTCCCCCCAGACCTGCTGCTGTCTGCGTTTCCACTGCAGTCTAAAGTACCGTGAAGATTAGGAAAATTAGTCCAGAGACGTGGGACTGCGCGCGACTGTTCCTCCCAGTCAGCGACGGACAGTAATCACTTTTACGCGACACTGTCTGCAACAATAACAAGTATGGAGGAGATGCAAGCTGTGCTGCTTTTGCTGGTCATGTATTGGTTTACTAAAGATGTAATTAACAAAACTGTGGAAAAGAGACGAGCACTGATACTAAAGCGTATTCTGAAAGCTTGTAAAGCTAGATATTAAACAAGAAACAAATATAAAACACATATTAAACACTAAATCTTGATGTGGGTCTGGCTTGTCAGGCTAGCTCCACACGGCTCCAGGGGCTTAAGAAAGTAGGGCTGCTCGATTATGGCAAAAATCATAATCACGATTATATTGGTCAATATTGAAATCACGATTATTTAACACGATTATTGGTGGGTCATATGATCAAAATCTTATTTCGTGATATGAGTCATTTTAAATGTCAGTTGAATTTCACAATTATCCATACTTTAGCAAAAACTAATACTAGGTTAATTAATGCAAGTAGGCTAAATGTCCTCAAAACCGCTACAAAGGACAAGTAAACGGTCCTCAATAAAATAAAAACAAAGAAACTAGTTAAACTAACAAAACCAACAAAAAATACAACAGAAAATACAAACAAAATAAACAGGTTTTCCAGGAATATGTACTAACAGTTATATTTAGATGAGTAATACACAGCAGAAATAGAATAAAGTAAAAAAAAAAAAAAGTTAAATAACTGCTGTATAAATTAAATATTGACTAATTCTTATTTAAAACGAATAAAAAGATATTCATTCAAGAGCAGTGAGTGATTTTATCTTTGTCTTTTTTTGTTATATTAACAATGACTGCTGCTGACGTTGATGTCGGCTGCTGTCCCTTTAAGAGCTGTGTGTACCATAGGCCCACTTTCTCTGTGTTCATTTAAGACATAACCGACTGCGTTTACGAGGATACTTACCAAAAAGGCATTTCGATATATTTGTGTGTGCTTGACTATTTGACTGTTTAGGCGTGTATCTGAAGCCCATACTATACTTTGCTTATGCGCGTTCTGCCCATTCCGTCCCGTCTCGGAGCGCGCGCGCTGGTGGTCGCCTATGGAACAGCATTTCTTTCGCAGCTTAATGCGCTTTTAATAGCATTGTTTGGTATCAACCACGTCCCGCAGTTTATCAACAGTAGACAGCATTTTACATCACTCTCTTATTCATCTGATTTGGATGTTAAGTTTTGGGTTAGAGAGGAATGCAAGCGCACTGCTGTCTGCTGTGAAGGAAAGGAGAGTGTGCGGACTGAGCGGTACAGTAATCGTTTTACCTCGATTATCTTATTTTCATAATCGTTGGAAGCCGAAATTGAAATTGAAATATGATTAATTGAGCAGCCCTAAGGCTTTCTGAAGTGAATCAGTCTGTTTGTATAAGAATGTCTGTATCCGTATTTAAAAATTTATAAAGTAAAATATCTATCTTCCGGCGAACCACCTTCCGTAATTAAATTACACAGAAAGTATAACGCCTCTCGCAGTTCAAAATGCAAAATGCAGTCCAACGTCATTTCCATCGTCGTGCCAGTCTGTCGGAAGCTATATGTTTTCTTTATAATGTGTTAAATACGGATATTTTTCTTACACAAAAACATCGATTCGCTTCAGAAGGCCTTTAACCCCCCGGAGCCGTGTGGAGCACTTTTATGAGGGATAGATGCACTTTTTTGGTCTTAAAATTTGGGGCTGAAATTCACTACCATTATAAAGCTTGGAAGAGCCAGGACATTTTTTAATATAACTCTGATTGTATTCGTCATGGGGTAATTTTCATTTTTGGGTGAACTATCCCTTTAAATTAGAAGTTTTTGTATTTGAATTCTTAAAACTAAATTTAGTAAAAAAACTGTGTCCAACAGAACATAGCAGTCCTACACAATTCTACATTCTCAGTATATGCTACATAAATAAGACGCACCTTTGGGTTACACTAAATGACATTTTTCTACCTTCTCAATGTCCACCAGCTCTGACTCGTACACCTCAGCGATTGTGATATGATGCTTGGCTGCGATGGTGAATCTTCCCTGAGGACATAACAGAGACATTAGAAATTGAATATCAATTGAAATGAATTCATTCAGTATCCATCAAGCTTTTGTAATCTATTTGCACATCTTTTGTGGATTATACACATTATAAGCCTCATCTAAGCCCCTTTCACACAGAGCGTTGATCCCAGAAAATTGCCATAGAATTGCTAGAGTGCCTTCTGTGTGAACGCAAACATGTCCCGGGATTGATCAGTCCAGGAACGTGCCCTGTGTGAACAAATGGCAGGACCAATGCCGTAAGGAGTGTGTAGTGATGATGCTGAAGCTGAGATCGTTCGCCAGCTTAGTGGAACGGTACGCCATGTGCTAGTTTATAATCAAATCAGAAAAATGCTCAAGCGTGGTTTGTCGAGAGAGAAATCGTAGTTCATATGCAAACTTAAGACGCTGCTGAGACATTACACATCACTTCTTGATGTCACGTGTCTTTTCGGGATGTGTGAACGCACACACAGATTCCAGAAAATCACTGGCAGTGTGAATGGACCATAATCAAACAATCCCGGGGCACATTATCAGAGTATTTTTTCGGAATCTCTGTGTGAAAGGGGCTCTAGTGACTTTATGAAATTCCTCCTGGATTTTGGAAGAGGAATACTTTACTGTCTCATTATTCTGTTCAAATGCTCTGTGGGAGTTTCTCCTGTAATATTTGGTGGATTGCTAAAAGTGAATTGCAGTTTAAACTGCCCCCAGATGAAACACAGAACACAAATGGAACAGCCTGACTGAACATTATATGAAACTATGATTTTGACTGCTATAAAAACATCTTACCATGTCTGTGTAAATATCAATGGATGCGTTTAAGCACTTGATAGCCTCTAATCGCAAGCATTAAAGAGAAGGAGGAGGAAGAGTTAGACAGTCAGACTTGTGATCAATGATATGGAAATAAAACAAACAATTTATTGAATTCTAAGGGCACTTTTTGCCTATTCAGTGATTTACTCTTTAATCTGAGTACAGTACCGGTGAAAAGTTTGGAAACATTGCGATTTTGAAATGTTTGTGTCTCATAAGCTCACCAAGGCTGTATTAATTTGATCAAAAATACAGTAAATATTGTTTTAATATAATGTAAAGTGTAATTTATTCATGTGACGTCAAAGCTGAATTTTCAGCATCATTACGCCAGTCTTCAAAGTCACATGATCCTTTAGAAATCATAAAATGCTGATTTGTGCACAATTATTATTGTTGCTCAATTATTAATAATGATTCTTTCTTTTTTTTTATCATGTTGAAAACCATTTTTGCATGCTTAATATTTTTGTGGAAACTGTGATACATTTTTGTCTGGACTCTTTAATAAATGGAAAGGTAAAAAGAACAGCATTTATTTAAAAAATAGAAATCTTTTGTAACAAAATAAATGTCTTTACTGTCTCTTTTGACCAACTTAATGTGTCCTTGCTGAATAAATGTTATATATATATATATATATATATATATATATATATATATATATATATATATATATATATATATATATATATATATATATATATATATATATATATATATATATATACAGTGAGGAAAATAAGTATTTGAACTATTTGAACCCTGCTATTTAGCAAGTTCTCCCACTTGGAAATCATGGAGGGGTCTGAAATTGTCATCGTAGGGGCATGTCCACTGTGAGAGACATAATCTAAAAAAAAAAATCCAGAAATCACAATATATGATTTTTTAACTATTTATTTGTATGATACAGCTGCAAATAAGTATTTGAACACCTGTCTATCAGCTAGAATTCTGACCCTCAAAGACCTGTTAGTCTGCCTTTAAAATGTCCACCTCCACTCCATTTATTATCCTAAATTAGATGCGCCTGTTTGAGGTCGTTAGCTGCATAAAGACACCTGTCCACCCCATACAATCAGTAAGAATCCAACTACTAACATGGCCAAGACCAAAGAGCTGTCCAAAGACACTAGAGACAAAATTGTACACCTCCACAAGGCTGGAAAGGGCTACGGGGAAATTGCCAAGCAGCTTGGTGAAAAAAGGTCCACTATTGGAGCAATCATTAGAAAATGGAAGAAGCTAAACATGACTGTCAATCTCCCTCGGACTGGGGCTCCATGCAAGATCTCACCTCGTGGGGTCTCAATGATCCTAAGAAAGGTGAGAAATCAGCCCAGAACTACACGGGAGAAGCTGGTCAATGACCTGAAAAGAGCTGGGACCACCGTTTCCAAGGTTACTGTTGGTAATACACTAAGACGTCATGGTTTGAAATCATGCATGGCACGGAAGGTTCCCCTGCTTAAACCAGCACATGTCAAGGCCCGTCTTAAGTTTGCCACTGACCATTTGGATGATCCAGAGGAGTCATGGGAGAAAGTCATGTGGTCAGATGAGACCAAAATAGAACTTTTTGGTCATAATTCCACTAAACGTGTTTGGAGGAAGAAGAATGATGAGTACCATCCAAAGAACACCATCCCTACTGTGAAGCATGGGGGTGGTAGCATCATGCTTTGGGGGTGTTTTTCTGCACATGGGACAGGGCGACTGCACTGTATTAAGGAGAGGATGACCGGGGCCATTCATTTTGGGGAACAACCTCCTTCCCTCAGTTAGAGCATTGAAGATGGGTAGAGGCTGGGTCTTCCAACATGACAATGACCCGAAGCACACAGCCAGGATAACCAAGGAGTGGCTCTGTTAGAAGCATATCAAGGTTCTGTCGTGGCCTAGCCAGTCTCCAGACCTAAACCCAATAGAGAATCTTTGGAGGGAGCTCAAACTCCGTGTTTCTCAGCGACAGGCCAGAAACCTGACTGATCTAGAGAAGATCTGTGTGGAGGAGTGGGCCAAAATCCCTCCTGCAGTGTGTGCAAACCTGCTGAAAAACTACAGGAAACGTTTGACCTCTGTAATTGCAAACAAAGGCTACTGTACCAAATATTAACATTGATTTTCTCAGGTGTTCAAATACTTATTTGCAGCTGTATCATACAAATAAATAGTTAAAACTTCATACATTGTTCTTTCTGGATTTTTTTTTTTAGATTATGTCTCTCACAGTGGACATGCACCTACGATGACAATTTATATATTATGTATATATATATACACAAACCATCCCGACAGGTCTAAATTATAAACACCATTTTACCATTGTGAATCAGGGTAAGACAAAAACTCATTTTGAAAGAAGGATTGATGTATTGAATTTAAATTGTTAATTTTGAAATTATTTGAGATTTGGTTTAAGAACAAATGTAGGATTATGTGATGCAACTTAACAGTCAGCCTTGAGATGCATCATCAATCATTGCATGCTCACTCAGAATAAATCAGCTGTGTGATTGTCATGAAAATGGGAGTTTTCATCTGCATCCTCACCATGTGGATCTGCCTTCTTGAAGGCGTTTCCCGCATCGACGTAGCTGGTGGCCGAATCGTGCTTATTCTGAAGCTGCATGTGAAGTCTGGCCGCCTGACAGAAAGCATTGCCTGCAGCTGGATACAAACACACAAACCTCATCAGTGTAATATGAATATATAATAAACATATAATACATCCTGTAAATTACAAACAAAGCCGTTTTAATATTCAAGATAACACTAACTACATTAATGAGATAATCATTCAGAAATATTACTCGATTAGAAAACATTCAAACCATTTGAATGTGTGTTACATAATATTTTAAGCATTATATAATATATATAATGATTGTTAAAGCTGAAGTATGTAATTCCTGCACCACTAAAAAAGCACATACCACTCCAGTTTTTGGCCATTTTGAACATGTTGGCCGCTCTGGCGTACATCTCACAAGCCTCTTCCACTTTCTGATTTCCCCTGAAAGATGTGAGAAAATTCAGTTATGTCTTTTTGTCCATTTTAATATATTAATGCTTAAATTATAATGTTTACCTAATAGCCAGAAGTTGAATGCTTTATAAATATCAGGATTTATAAGTAAAATTTGATTGTATATATATTATTGGGTTAAGTATAGCTGGTAATAAACAGAAAGGCCTAGATAATTTGTGTCCTGGTGGGAATATTCAATTGGGTCAGTTTTGGAAATGCCTCATATCATATTAATCAAATCTATTTGAATTAAATCCATTTCACATCCTAGTAGGTCAGAGCTTGTTTACTATAAATAACACTGAATGTGTGCTTATATGTTTGGGATATCAATAAAACAGCTCAGTTTTAATCAGCTGTTCTTGATATTATATATATATATATACATATATATTATATATATGTGTCTGTGTGTGTATATATATATATATATATATGTGTGTGTGTGTGTGTGTGTGATATATATATATATATATATATATATATATATATATATATATATATATATATATATATATATATATATATATATATATATATATATATATATATATATATATATAAATATATATATAAATAAATAAACATTAAATATATATATATATATATATAAACACACACACACACACACACACACACACACACACATATATATATATATATATATATATATATATATATATATACCACTTTTAATCTGTTTGTTCTTCATATACTGTATACTTTTATTCAGTATTCAGTATGTAAAAGTAATAATCTTTTTGCCACTGTAGTAGTACCATGATCCTGTGTTTCTTTGAATTATAGTGAATGTTTCGTATTATAGTGGCATAAAAACATGCAAATGTATGTAAATACTGCAGCCACTGCGCCACTGATGCGCCAAACACAAAACACTTCACTTCAGTTACTGGGCCAGCCATGAAACCACATCAATCATCATTATTTGATTTATTATTAAGTCATTATGATAATCGCAAAGAAATTCAATTATCCTTTATAATAAACAGGGCTTTTCCCTATCGATTGATGCGCAAAAGCGGCCTGTAACAGCTTGGGTCCCTTTTACAATAAAATTAATATATATTTTTAAACTGCGTGCAATAAACACTCAGTGAAACCTAAAACCAAAGCTTGGCAACATGATCATATTGACTATATGATATTTTAAGGGACTAGCAGACTGATCGGATAAATAAGGAAGCATTTGTTTAAGCTTACCCAAACATTCCTCCTAAAAAAGAGCCGGAAGACTTCACTTTCTTATCGGCGTCAGCCATAAGCTGAATTGCCTCCTTTTCTTTCCCGGAATTGTCCATTTCTTCTGTAGTTAAATGAACAGATAAACACTAAAATCTATTTTCGCTTATCTGCTAGCTTCTCTCGCGCTCTGTCACTATGGCAGCGGGGGATTACTGTCATTTCGCGTTTATTTAGCGTGGGCGTACGTCCTCAAGCGTGGCATTATGGGATTCTGAGTTCTGCGACGGCACTGAACCGAACTTCCAAACACAAATAAACTACAACTCCCATAGACACACCTATAAACGCGCGTTACGTAATATTGCAATTATATTATGTTGAACTCATTGTACCCTCACTTTTACAATCTTAGGGTTATAATAACAATTTTAACTAAACAATATCTGAATTAATTAATTCGTAGTCATTTTAATACATGTACTTTTCCCTTCAAGTGTATGTGAGGATAAGCATGGTAGGCTTAGCCTTATGGGTTTGCACAGCTCAAATACAATTAACATATATGGAGAACATGCTTTATTGAGGGGTAATAATCAGCAAGACGCTTTTTTGCATTGCCACTGCAGAATGTTATGACGAAAAATAAAATGCTCATTCCATAGTGAGCACTAGATGGCATTGTAGATCAGCAGACTAGTTCACTACAGAGCGTCAAGTGCTGAAACACTGAAAGAAGCTCTGCCTATTCGTTTTCTTTTATCCTAAAATCAAAATGAACTAATACAATCTTTACTAACTATAGTATTTTCATCCAACATATTGGGACATGAAAATGTGCTGCATAACAGGAATAACCGCATAAATATGACCTGACATAGCTTGCATATCTTAAAGTTGTAAAGACACCAAAACAGAGAAGCAGACAGCCTGAGGCAGAACTTTATAGTAGTATTTAGACTGTCAAAAATCATGTACAAAGTACAACAAAAGCATCACAGCTTTCCTCTGTTTATACAAAATGATGTCGGGAAAGGGTGGTTATATCCCCTTCCTCTGCTCTCTTGTTTTCAGCATTGTGTGGAAAACGATAGAGCTGTTACAAAACCTAGGGAGTTAGACAGCATTTCTGGGCATTATAAGTGACCTCAGAATGTTGGCCGCTCACTATTGTTTGAGACACAGCCTTTAGAGTTGATAGGAGCAGGTTTGCTGGTTCCTTTGCTGCTTATATGTATAAGGTGGGAGAACCGATAGAAAGCGCTCACCTGCAGAATGTTAAATATTAATGGCAAAGGCCACCTCACCTGTATAAAAGAGTATTTTAACATTTCATGTCAGAGCCCTTACATGAAGTCAACTTACTCTAACACTTATAATCACATCCTGTATCCATTTTTGCTGAAAACCTTGTTTTTTGCTCTTTTTTAATGTGTAGATAATAACAAATGATATTTCAAATCATATTTTGTCCACTGAACTAAGAAATGTCCCTGGTTTTAATTTCAGAAATTGGGTCACCTTACTTTAACGTACAAATTCCATGCAACTGTTTCTTATATTCTTTTATGTATTAAAAATATTTTTTAATTTTATTTATAAGTGATTCGTTATGATTATTTAGGCCATTTCAACCTGGTCCCAGAAATTAAATAAACATTATTTTATTTTAGTGCAGTCAAATCAATTAAACATGATTAATCGCATCTAACATATCAGCTTGTGTTTACATGTGTGTCTATACTATATGTATATATATACACACACAGACAGACACATGTATACAGTATATATATATATATATATATATATATATATATATATATATATATATATATATATATATATATATATATATATATATATATATATATATATATATATATATATATATATATTAGGGATCCAACAATACAGTTAGTCCACGGTTCAATACATACATCGGTTATTAACCACGGTTTTCGGTTTGGTTCTGATGGCTTGTCACATCAGTTTTTTACTATTCTATTCTTAAGCGACAGGAACAGCAAGAGGTTAAGGAGAAAAAAGACTATTTCTTTATTGCAATACTCTTTATTTTACTTAAAATAATTGAAAAACCTTACTTAAACTTAGAACTTAGAACTTTACTTAAAAAAAAACCCCTTGTACACATTCTAGTGTATTGTATAATATAAAATAAATATATATAAAGATTCACACTGTCAGCTCAGAGCTGTACAGCAGCATTTAAGTATGAAATTGGAATAAATGTAAAAATAAAACACTACATAGACTTCACTATAAAATATACATTGATTCCTATTAAAGCTATACTGTATTAAAGTTTTTCAGTCAAGAGCAATGAGTGATTTTCTCTTTGTCTTTTGTTGTTGTATTAGCATTAAAGGGATAGTTCACTCAAAAATGAAAATTCTAACATCGTGAAATCAATACAGGTTTGGAACAACATTAGATGAGTAAATAATGACATCATTTTAGAGGTGAACTGTCCCTTTAAGGACAGCGTGTCCTAGGCTGCGCTGCTGTCACTTTAAGAACTCTACACATCTAATATACAGACACACGCCAATTTTACTTTCACTTTAGACATAACCGACTGTGTTTATGTTAACCTTGTGTGTATTTGACTGTATTAGCGCAGTAAGACGACTACAAGTCCAGTAATCACGTGTTTGACAGTGTGCGCGCTCTGAAAAGCGCATATTAAAACTGCATAAGCACGTGAATGACCGGCAAGGCTTTAAAACGCATGCAAATAATGAACTTCGGTGATTGTGAACAACTACAGTGTTCCGTGAGTATAACTCTACCACTAACCTTTGATGTGAATGTATGTCGCGTTGTTCAGTATATTGGGATAGAGGCAAATTATAGAATTTGTAGAAAATTAATTATTTTAATGCAAAACCGAAAAAAACGCAATTCATAAGCGCGTATTGAACCGTGAATGCCGTACCGAACGGTTCAATATTATATTGAGAATTGTGGCATCCCTAATATATACACACACACACACATTAGATAAACACAAACTTTTATGTTCAATTCGAATTAATCGTTTTGATAGCACTTTTATTTATAATATTTAATGCAAAATATTTTTTTATAGACTTCAAAATCTAACTGACAGACACCATAGCACAGCGATACTTGCAAACTAACTTATGATTTGTCTTTATTAAATATTTGCATCACATTTTTTTTTGTCTTGAATGTTGTCATTTATCGATGCAAAGTCCTTTTCCCCGTATCAGCCATTTTATAGCCTGAAGTTGTAGTGTACAATTTCAGTCCTATCCTATATAGTGCACTAATTTCTACCCATAATGCATAATATTACTTATAGCGTATTACTATATTGGTGATACTGGGATCGTCCTGAACAAAAGACAGATCTCATTCATATTAAATATGTTTATTCTGGCTCTCGGAGCGTTGTTCTGGTCTACATTGGCATGGTGACATCCACCACAATGAGTGTGGATTCATACAGCAATTTACTGGAGTCCAGTGTGGCATTGAACAGCAAACATGCATAATTTCACTGCCCTGTAGTGAGGAAACAGTATGAATGCATTCTGAGAGACCACACTGACACTCAGCAGCACATACATCAGGCAGGTTTACAGAGGCACATTCAGTCAAATACACAGCCATTTACAATGAAGAGTTAATGTGAATTGCACAGCTGAATAAAAAGATTACATTTTGTTCTGCTGAAACCATCAATGTTTCATTAATGAATGAATCTGCGGATGGATATAGTAGTGGTGAATAATAATAGTGTACATGTTCATGAGTGTCTTCGTAAAAGACAAAAGTCTTCAAACTCTGTTTTTAAGAGAGACAGGCCTCACTTGTGGCTAGTAAATATTGTTTAATAATAGCCACTAAAAAAATTAATTTGAAGGTTGAATTCTGCATTTTGGTTGTTCATGAAATTCTAATACTAAACTGCATAAATGTTCAATACTCATTCCGCAGGCAGAGAAATCAATAAATACTTAAAGAAAAAGAAAAAAAAAGTGTCCCCAAGATCCTCTTATATAACAGAATCTTAAGAATTATAAAACAAATATTATCTGTACACCATTTTATGCACCCAAATATACAGCAAATTGGCTAAATACAGCAAACATACTGCCTTTGTGAAGCTAACGTCATCCTTAATATCAATCTTTTGACAAGATATACACAGTTTGGCTTAATGACGGTGTGTATTTGTGCGTTAGTTCTGGTGCATTGTGGGAAGATTACAGACATAGAGTGAAGGCGGTCTGGGTGTGCGGTTCTCAAGAGGAACTGAGGCCGGAGTCCGACTCCCCGTTGGTCTCCCGGGATTTTCCTGTGCACGGAATGGAGGAGCACGGAATGCTGTAGGAGGAGCAGGCACACGTTTGGATGACATCCTTGAGAGCAACCTGTTCCTCTACTTTGAAAATGTTTGACTCGAGCTTGTCCTCGCAGATTCTGTGAATGAAAAGAAAGAACGAATCATTATTATATTATCTGTAGGTCACTCTGAGGGAGGAGTGTCATCAAACAAGGAACGAGCTAGAAGGAAGTTTCATTAAAAAAAAAAAGTTTGTGGTGAAGGGGAAGGGATCGTACAAAGGTCCTGACCAAAAGCACCAAAAAAAAAAAGTGAGTAGCTGAAATATTTCTGTTGCTTTATGAGAAGCATGTCCATGTTTGCCACAATCATCAAAGCCCCATGCCTTTGGTTTCTGCTAAAGACCTTAGAGTAGACAGAATATTTATTTAGACATATATGAGAACAAAGATGTGTTACAAGCACAGTCTGTGCAGTTAAATATTACAAATATGGCTTTCAGAAAAGCATGGAAAATTATGACCGAGGGCAGTGAGACATATTAAACAGACTGTGATTGTACACATATTTTCATCAGTCAACTTAATAAAATACTTTTATTTCAAATCAGAATTAATTCAGGACAAATTTAAGTAAAAAAAAAAATATATATATATATTCCTAAATACTTAATTAGCCAGCCAATAGCCGCATCATCTGAGTGACATCTGAAAACGAGATTAGTTTCGAATAAACAAGTAGTTCATATGACTAAAGGTAAAGAAGACCCACTATAAATGTCGTCTTTGGCATAAAATGCACTGATGAAACGTTCACATAAACGGGCCGTTTACATGACATCATTGTACCTTAAAAACAGAAAACTTTTTCTGCATTTTGGCCATTCATTTACACAACAACGGCGTCTGAAAACGCAAACATTTGATTTTTTTTTTAAAAAGTGCATGTTTTTGAAAACAATACCGTTATTGTGTGCATGCGTATTACATATTCAGTCTATAGGTGCTTAGTGTTTTTCTTTACAAAGTGACAACTACTGGCCTGACATGAATACAGCATTTTAGTCGTTTTGTCTGTATGTGAAACTTTAAAAACAAAATAATGTTGTCCTGTAAACGTATCCTGAGATTGAGGGATGTGCATTAAATTAAAGAAATGTATATATTTTTTAATTTCATGTTGACGGTAAATATGGTGTCTGCACCATCAAAAAAAAATGGCACAAATAATGATGTTCAGTTTTTATAGTCCAAAGAGGCTCAGGGATATTATTTAGATTCACATAAACAAGATGTTCGTTAAATCACCAACGTAAGAAATTGACATCATTTAGGTGATTTTCATGGAAACTGGAACAACTTCTGTACTTTATAAGTAAGAGGCATATATGCGTATATTTATGTTTTCTACCATGATGTTTCTACCATCATGATGTCAGATGATACACGTTTGTTTAAGAACATTATGCATAAGGGTGGGCCTATTTTTCCGTTGTCTCTTGGAAGACTTATGTTTATGTTTTACATTCACCATTACAAATGACATGACAAAACATGTTTTTTGAGCACCCACCCAGCTCTAATATATAATTATAATAATTATATATCGAATATGAAACAGAGTTTAAGAACTGGCACAGCAATACGTTCAGAGTAAGACTCATATGTAGATCCATGCAGATTTTTCTACCAAGATACTCAATCAAGCTGGTCTGAGAGCAAAAGCCATCCATCTATTCATTCATTCATTCATTCATTCATTCTTCAATGATTAAGTCATTGAGGTCCACAGAGGGGATTCATGCACTATGGCTAGTACTGAAAAAAATCTAGAGTGTAATCTGGGTTCTGGGAAAAAAACTAGGCCACCCATATAAAGAGGAAGTCTCTAATGATGCAACATGCAGCTGAACCTTAACCCCACTGCTGAATCATTTGAATAAAATCCACTCATAATAACTCTACAGTTTTACTGCCTCACATCATTGCTGTAAAACACTACGGTTCCTCTTGGTGCTAGCCGGTGAGCATGATCTGGCAGGCAGCAGCCAAATGCCAATAAAAAAACAAAACACAATCAGGAAGCAGAAGACATTACTGGTATCAGAGGAAGTTGAAGCATTGGGTTTTGGCACCAAGCATTCATGTATTCTGAAAAAAGAGGCAAATGATCGTAAAAGGATGTGAGAAATATTGAAAAAGGGAAAGGAAAGATATGGAAAGAGTCAATACTGCATATAAATATCAAGGAAAAGTGGAGTCACGCCACACAAAATACAGGTTAAAATTGTAATCTTTTGACTGTTTAGTAGTAGTCTATTATTCCTGTGTGTGTTTGTGTGTGTGTGTGTGTGTGTGTGTGTGTGTGTGTGTGTGTGTGTGTGTGTGTGTGTGTGTGTGTGTGTGTGTGTGTGTGTGTGTGTGTGTGTGTGTGTTTTTTATATATTTTTCTATCCCGGTGGGGACCTGAATGCACACTGACTCATGGGGACTCGTGTCACTGTGGGGACCTAAATTGAGGTCCCCATGAGGAAACAAGCTTATAAATCATACAGAATGAGTTTTATTGAATATGAAAAAATGCTGAAAGTTTTGTGTGATGGGTAGGTTTAGTGTAAGGGGAAAGAATATACAGTTTGTACAGTATAAAAAATATTATGTCTATGGAGAGTCCCCACAAAGATAGTAAACGAGATGTGTGTGTGTGTACATATAAAATATTAATTTAAAATTTTAATAATTCTGAAATTAATTAACACTAAATAAATTACAAACTAAAACAAAAAAAACAATAAAGGTTTGTAATGAACAGAGGCAAATACATGATGACAGCATTTTCATTTGCGGGTGAACTATTTCTTTAAAATTCAATAAACAAGAACTCAGTTTCTCTGAGTAGCTCTTTAGGGGTTTTACTGCAGTGGAGAAGGAACAAAAATACAGAACAAACATCAGCTGAACTGTCTGAAACTGCAAAGAAAAGGCAAACACAGCATGTTATGTAAAACCCCCCCAAAAAAACACTGCCAGTGTTTGATGGAAGTAAGTCCTGTAAGACTAGCTGATGGTTTTTAAAAGATACATTTTAAAACCACATTTTTAATCGTGTGTGTGTGTGTGTGTGTGTGTGTATATACACACACACACATATATATAGACACACACAAAATTATATTTACACAACAGCTGTGGAGGTCTGATAAAAAAACTAATTGAGAAGTGCACACGTCATGGGGTGCATTGCATAAATTCATATTATCATTGATTAGTTTATTAGTTTAACCTTTACCCAGGATGAAACACAGCTGTCAATAAACAACTGTCATTTCCAAAGAAATTAATGTACAGGCTGACATGGGCATTATTGGTGTTGAAAGAGTAAACATTGCACTGCACTTATTAAAATGTATCTGCTACGTATCAGTAAAACTTATTACACCATATATACACAAATATAACAGCCGTGACAGCAGAAACACTAACCGTTTCTAAAATAGAATCGTTCATCACATATCGCTGTCACGGCTAGGCTAGTTAGGACAAAACCTCTGATAAACATGGAAAAGATACCCTTTATTGCATGTTATCACCTCTGACTATCTGATTTGCTTCTCACATGTGAATGATAGTTCATCAATATGCTCAGCCCTACTAAACACTGCTGTTGGATTAGCATGGCAGGAACGAAAGAAAAATCATAGCCAACCTGTCATATATGAGGCCATCAATGCCCTGGTCCCTCAACTTCATCCTGTTCTCGTGGTCGTTGTTGTAGTCGCCCCAGCAGAAGACCACTAGTCCTTTGGACTGAGCCTCTCTGATGAACTCCATGTTCCTCAAGAGCTCGTCAGTGTGGGCGCTGATTCCCTGTGAGCACATACAAAAGCTTTTTTAACAAGTTGTTTAGTCTTTGTGACGGAATTTGACATTTAAAGAAAACAAAATAGCCACATTCATCTTGTAGTTTATATAAAACTCACAGAAGCGGAAAAACATGATTAGATATCTTTCACTTCATTTTATTATGCTGCCAAACTGGGCGTCTCTCCATGCGATTTCATAACTATGTTCTGAAGTATCAACAGCTGTGCTATTACACCATCTGGCCATGTGCTTTCTCTCACCAGTATGTTCTCACTCTGAGCAAAGCTCATGGCTATCTTAGTGCTCTGACAGCGGATGTCCATGAGTTCAGGGTAGAGGTCTGTCACTCCTTGGGTCAGAAATAGGATGGGGTATTTGTTTTGCTTTAGCCTCACCCTGATGAAGAGAACACAAATTATTGACACTTAAACACAACATGCAATCAAGATTGACTATTTACTTTATTAATAAATGTCCCTGGACATATCGTGCACACATACATTTTAAAGAAATACATTGTTGGTTTATAATGCGTTTGCCTTTCTTGGTTTCTATAAAATCCTATATGGTTCCATGAGAAATGTAACATCAGTTGAACCTTTCAGTAGCTCAAAAGTTTAAAACAATTAGTTATAGTTGAAAAGGGTTCTTTAGATTATTTAAAATTTGCCTTAAGAAAAATGTGTTTACATGAACAATGAAAAATACTTCTATTGCATTTATTAATCTTAGTTAATGTTTATCACAGCATTTACTCCATAGGATTATAATGTAAAACAGACGCTGACAGCTTCAAAAAAGACGTCAAGTGTGAACGCAGCCTTACTAATAAATTTTTAAGGTCAAACGTATCTGTTAACATTAGTTAATGCAGTGTGAACTAACACAAACATGTTTATTAACTAACAGTAACAAAGGTTAATAAATGCTGTAAAAAAATATATTTCTCCCTGTTAGTTCATATTAGTTAATGCATTAACTAAAGTTAACAAATGAGACCTCATTATAAAATGTTACCATAAAAATATATTATTATAACATTATATTATTATCCTAAACATCAGTGCATCATTAGAATATGCCTTTGAACTACATTCCTCTTACATTGTGCAAACATCAGGATCAAAACATGAGAAGATTATCCTCCTCTTGCCGGCGTTCTGCAGTACGCATGTAAGAATGATGTCCAAGAACTGATTCATGTTGAAGTAGGTGGAGAGTTTTGCATCCCAGGAGCCATCCTGTTTGGAGGAACAGAGACAATGAGGGTGTTTTTTTTTTCTTTGTTAACACAGAGATCAAACCATCACACATGTCGCTTGGGGCAACACAAACCTTAAACTGAGAGATCCACTTCAGCTCAATGTTGAATCCCACATGTTCTGGAACAGCCTGGAAGATCTGGAACATGATGTCAAATGAGAAAAGACGTTTACCAAGCAGTACGGGTGAGCGATATAAACATTTATCGCAATGTTCGAAAACCTTTTGGTCTATTAAAAAAAAGAGAGAAATATTATATTATATTATACATAAACTGAATAAATCCGGAGGTAAATTTAATCTCATGAAAAGAAAAGATAAAGCTGTCACACCTGTGAAAGGGAAGGGAAAGGCTGGTGCTCATCTACATCCTCCTCTTCATCTTGCAAGTCTATACAAAACAACACCACAAACGCAATAATCTTTATCTATTCAACAGTTAACTGTTTATTTAAAACAGCACAACACAGGCCTGGATTCAGCAAGTCTTTTTTTAAAGCTATAAGCACTAAAAATATTAAAAATAAAACACTGATTTAAAGCAAACAATGTATTTGAACTTGTTCTTAAAGTACTATACTGTGTGCTTATTAATGAACTATCCTAAGTATTGCAAATGTAAAAAAAATAATCAGCCAGGGATTTTCATCATTATCAGAAAACATTTTATGCACTTCCACATCCTATATGAACTAATGTTAAGTGAAATAGGAATAAAACATTGTTTAACAATCTTAGCGCTCATGATAGATCGGTCTTGAAAGATTTATGTTATCGCTAAAAGTCTTTCACTATGGAGATTTTGAATTAGATTTTTACTTCTGGGACTGTTATATAATGATCAGTTATTGTTATATATAATAACTGATCTGCACTTTTGTGACGTGAACTAATGGGGAAATTATACCTTTGTGGTCTTGAACTTCCATGGCAGTTGTATGGGCCAGCTGAAAAAGACACATTCATACTCATCAATATCAGCATGGAGATAATGGCATGTCATTGTTCAAACAAGGAAAAAGAATCTGAAATAAGTCTTACTTTTAAAAGCTGAAGTTGATCAAACGTAAGATCCTTGACGGGAACTTCGAACAATACCATTGCATTCTTGTCATTTTTCTATAAAAAGACACAACAAATGTAAAAGGTGAAGAGAGATCTTTCTTTCTTATATTTTGCTATTTAAATCAGTGATGATGACTGTTTAAGTCTAAATTTAAAAGGTTTAAGAAGGCTTCAATCAGAGCCACAAGGACACAATGTGAGTCGTTTAAATGATATTAGTAACTTCTCACTGCAAATGTGCCAAATGTGATTGTTACCTTTTTAGAAGAAATACAGCAGGTGAGGTCGTGGTAAACGATTGGAACTAAATCTTTAGACAGATGAACATCAAACTCTACATAAGCGGCTCCCTGTGATGAAAACAAAACAGATATCCTTTAGCCTTTTGTATTATATAACAAAACTTCATGCATTTTGGTACAGTTGCATTTATTTATTTACACTCACATGGTTGGCTGCACTTGAAAATGAGGCAATTGTGTTTTCCCTGATCTTGTGATGCCTGAAATAAAAAAGCAATATATTTCTTTCAGTTAAACATGTACTTTTTCATGCTTTGTTTATGCAGCAAACTCAGGTGTGCTTATTGTGCCTTCCTGACACCTCGTGGGCCTACCAATAAAGACACGCACTAAATCCAAGTGGACAGGCTCAGGACTCTTATAGCAGATCAACAACACTTTTCTACTCACTTGGCAGCATGTGAGCTCCCTGCTCCTCTGTGTCCAACATCCAAAGCGCTCCTTTTCTTCCAGTATTTGGCGAAAGTCTGACTCATGTCACACTGAAAGTCTTGGATAGGACGCGTCACCAGGTAATCCACTGACATTGCATCAAGAACAAAAGCATTTACTTTACTTAATATGTCAACACTTAATGGTTTAACTTTAGCACATCAATAAATGAATGGCATATAATCACATTATCTAGCTACTAAGCAACAATTCAAGCAGGGCTGATCTTGCCAACATGACTATATTTAAAGTCTGTGACATGTTTACAGAGGCAAATGTTGTGTGCAAGCATGTCCCATCATGGGCAACAGGAATATGCATTAGTTTTATGGTGTAAAACAAATGAGACCAGACAAAATAAAACCAGTGAATTGTGGTAAAGATTATACCTCTGACTTTTCCAATAGTGTGTCTGCCGTTTCGGCTCATGATGGGCAGGGTGACCACACCCAGATCTTTGCCACTCTCCCCGAAAGAGGACGACAAGAGGCATGCGGTGCCCACGTAGCCTGGATGGCCATCACCCTGAATCACAGCCTCACTCAAGTCCTCCTAAAACACAAAGACATGACAGAATAGTTATGAGTCACCAAGAAGATCTATGCTAAATGTATGTCAATCAATTCAAAAACAGTTGTGGTCATAATCTTTATATGAAGCAACACCAAACACCATCGCTCACGCACCTCAAAGAACTCAAAGGTGAGCTCTAGGTTGTCGGGGTACATGGTGTGAATGCTGTATTCTGTCCACTTGGAGGCTTCCAGGGCGTATCCACATTCTGGCTGGGAATGACGAGACCTATATCCGACATCACTGATCATACTGGTCTCCAGCGTGGTGGTCATCTTATGCCATATTGAAGGGCTTTCATCTTCTTCTTCCTCAAAACCTTCTATCATCAGCTTCAATCTAAAACAAACATTAATTGGGTAAATTGTATTTTAGCATGCTCTCGAAAAGTGAAATCAGGCATCCAAACAGTATAATGTGAAGTCAAATAAATGTTTAGTACTAGCTCTACTACTCGCTTGAAATATTGTGCATCCCTACATTAATTATCTGATATTAAAATAAATCTATTTGATTATAGTCAATTGTTTCTCATGTGATTCTAACATACTTTATAAGAACTTATAAATAAGACCTTTATAAATAAATTTGACTGACTTACCTCGAGATAAGTTCTCTAAGATTACGTTAACACTGTCAGTCCAAATCTGATCTAAATGATTGAATTGCCACATTGTGTATATTTGTGTGTCCCGTGTTTTTTTTTTGGAATATCTGCATTTTCTTTCCATGGCAATGATGTTGTGTTGGTATAGCAAAAACAACATGGAGGGGTTTGTAATGTTGTCTTAGAATATGACAATGTGAATATGACTCCTAATATATGGGCAACACAAACGGAGGCTTTATTCCTTGCTGCCGTCTCTACCGCACAGTGAAAGAAGTGAAGACACCTCATTACTGGACCACAAAGATGCCTCCATTGAATTATAATTTTCTGTGTGAGCTGCGCATTGACAACACAACACAACCTTGTTTTCTGCAACAACGTCTGACGTGTTTATGTTTTAAGTGGCGTGAGAAAGTGATATAAAGGCAAAAAAGCTATGCAAAATCAGTTCAGACTGAAATGGATTTCCAGAAATTAGATTTGAAAAGGATCTCAAACCCCATATGAGTGTAGCATGAATCGCCATTCACACATACTAAATGTGATCGTAATCCAATCGGATATGCACAAAAACAATTGGATTTGAACTGGTAGTCTGAACAAGGCTTAAATAATCTTTAGCTTAAGCTAACTTGTAGGGTTACATGTGTGTTCGGTCTTCTGTGAAGAATGTTACCTGAAGCGTGACTTCTTAAATTTATTCTTAGTAATAGATACTGGAGGTTTCACGGAGTAATGAAGCCTGAGACGAATTTCTGTCTGGCATGTCAACCAGCCAGAGTCCACACACTCAACACCATCTGCAGATAAAACAAATTGAGTTTGCATGTTAAAACAAGATAATTTGAAAAGTTGTTGTGAATTCGAGGTGAAGGTGCATTCAAACTTGAGTTTAAGTCATTTCAAATGTCAAACTTACTATGGACTCCAAAATTCCCATCGTCAATCACAAGCTCTGGTTCTGCAAGACATGAACAAAAATTAGCATGGAAGGTCAAACACTCATGCTACAAAAGACCAGTACTGAGCAACCAGATGGTTTCTTAAACCATCAAAATGTAAAGATAAAATAAGTCTTCAGTTTGCTCTGTACTGGATGGACCTCTACATATTTGTAGCCAGTATATTCTATACATGGGCATGTTAGAATTTAAGAAGAACACTAGAGATTATTATTTGGTTAAATGTATCTTAATAAAAGTGAAAAAAACAATAATAACTGAAATGCATAATTTAACATAAGTGCTACCATGCAAGAAAATTGTTTTTGTGGCAACACAAGCACAAAGAAATGCTGACATTTGGAGCAAACAGTTACACGATTAAAATTATGGATCCTGCCTAGCAAAAACTAAAAACAAACATAAAAATAGTATAAATGCCATTAAAATGTATTGTTTTGAATAGTTTGTTAAATGCATGTGTTAATTGTGTGTTGTGCACGCAAATAAATAAACGTTAAATGCTTTCTCCCCCAAAGAATTAAAACCAAAAATGTAAGTGGCTAGATTAGGGGCAGGCAACAAAGCAAAAAAAAAAAACACTGCTTGTAAACACAGGAATGCGCCCGTGGAAACAGCTTCGCTCTGTTTGTCTAGGACGGATAATAGCCCACAAGATGTTAGGGTTTCTAATAATTGATCCATTAGGTTCCCTTAAGTGGCTTTTATTGACATTACATCTGTCCATGATAAATAACACTGAAATCAACATTAAAGACAGCATGAAATTCAAAATATTCATTATTTTCTTTAGAACATGGATCAATTATTCATGCACAACAAGACCAGGGTACTAGGATTATTTACTTTCTAAATAAATGTTTCTGGTTTTATTGTGCACGATTCACTGATGCATTGTCTAAAGAAAATAATGCGGGCAGGGGAAAATAATATTAAACAACAAAAATCATGGCCACTTTAAATTCCAGTAATGTTCTGAGAGACACACGTCCCACGTCACATTACTTCCCACTAGATACATTCACTTGGAAATACGTCAAACGTGAAATGTGTTGTGAATGTTTCTTCTTGTCTTTAAAAAGCTGAAGTCAGCATGTACATGGAGGGAGTCTGCGGGTTCATTAGACACATATGCACTATTCTGGGATCAGATACCTGAGGGACTCAACGAGCGTGGCAGCTGATGGGTCTCCCATCTACTGACTATGACTTGATATGGCCCCCCAGCATTCTGTAATTCCAAATGGGGGTAAAGATTATGGACAGATTTTTGGAAAAACAAAGTTCACTTTGGCAACTCAAACCAAAGTTTCACTCCTGAAAAAAGTCATATGAGGCATATTCACTACTTTCTTGTCAGCCAGCCAGTTGGTTGACATCTGAAAAGTGGACCAATTAGTCAGAAGAAACACATTGCTATTTTTCACAGTGTTTAACTAGAGATCTCTAGGTTATGGTACTTTTCCTCTAATAGTTCGCTGATATGCTTAACTGAGAAAATGGTTTTAAATTCTTAAACCTTGTTAAAAAATTCTGCTTCTAGATTTTAAAAGAATATTTATGGCTGTGACATAGCAGTTGACATGTAAATATATATAAACAGACACATAATACACAGCATGTTAGGAGGGGCTCGCAGGAAACCTGCAGCTACTGTTCCAGAAACTTCATTCTCCAGGAAAAAACTAAGCAAAAACATAAACTACCAGGAACCGAGTCGAGTTCAGCTTAAAGAGATTAACAGCTGTTGTGAGAAAGACCTGGAAACCCCACACACATACACACTCACACAGAAGGTATTTCAAAGAAAGCCCTTGAGGAATGTTTGTAAGAGACATAAACACACATATCTCACATAGTGTTGTCACAATACCAAAATTATGACTTTGATACAATACCAGACTAAAATACCTCGATACCGATACTGAATCGATACCACGGCAAAAAAAACAGTAAAAGTAAATGAATATGACAAACTTACTATTTATTGTTTTATAAATGTATTTTTTATTTATTTAAATAAACTCACTTGGCCAGCATGTTCCCGCTCTGTTTTTTTTTTTTACCATTCCCTCCTCTTTATTTAAAAATAACAATAACTACATGCAAGTGTGAACATCCTTAGAGAGATGTTTGCAACATGCACATTATTATCAATCATGTTAACACTAACCTTTCACTATTCTGAACAGGCATGACCAAAATATTATTTCATGATACAAGTAATTTCATATTTTTTAATGTAATTTTATAATTACAATATTAGATATTTAAATTTGATTTTATCTTTGTTTTTGCAAAATAAGCAAAAATGTAAATTACAAACAATATGACAAAAACAGTGCTTTATTTTCAGCTACAACTGATTATTTAATTTCTTTCTTGAATGCAACTGTTAAATATACCTAATGTTAAAAAAACGGCATAGTCTGCACTCTGTTAATTAACTATACAATGATTCTTAATAAATATACCCGGTATGAGTTATTCAGTCAAGCATGGGGTGAGTTTCTTTGTTTTTTAATTATTATTATTATTATTATTATTATTATTAACATTAATCACACCGAATATTAGGCCTGTTCTTTAAGACCTGCACGGACCCCAATACATTGTAACACACCCGATTTTTTTCACTCAACTAATATATACTAGATAAAAATATTTCAAGTAAGTTACCTGGTTGCCTTAAAATTTTGAGTTCATTGAAATTAAAAATTTGAGTTAATACAATGAACGTTTTTGAGAATCGACATCACTCTTTATTCAAATATTATTAAAAGGTTTTGTAAGCATATTGCGTAATTGTGTTTTATTTGTAATAATGCAGTGAAACATGGCAAATTGTGCTATTTTCATTATTTATCACAACATTTTTTTAATTTATGTGGTTCAGATACAATAATATTTTTCTATGTAGCTATTTATTAAACCAAATTCCTTCATTGTATTAACTCAATTTTTTTATTTCAATGAACTAAAAATTCTAAGGCAACCAGGTTACTTACTTTTTTAAAGTTAAACCAACAATTTTTTTTTAAGTGTGTATACGTTCACTAAAGATATTTCCGACTGTTTACCTGAATACTTGCCAGGACGTGCATTTTGTACATATTTTTGACCCTTCAGCCCCAATAATCCGCGAAACTGACGTCGCGATCGCATGCTGTGCCTCAGCATTGCTGTCTGAGTGAAAGACGTATATGCGCGCGCGATTCAGGTCAGAGTCTGTCCCACGTTGTGCTTTATTTTCTCATGCATGCATCTGTTGCTTTCTTTGTCATGCGCTGCACGTATATATTTGACTGTTCTGCTTCCATTGTTTAGTAAACGGTGGAAGCAGAGCTATGCACACGTCCAGACTCCTGTTGTCACACATCGACGTGCATTAAGAAATACTGCTCTTATTAGCTCTAGTGCTGATACGAATTTCATATCGTACCGTTTTTAACACCAGGGTATACAACACTAATCCCACATGCGAAAGAACTCTCTAAAGAAAATCTGCAGTCATACACGTGTAATAAAACAGTTGGATATAATCATCATGAATATCATAAAAGTTTAAAACAATAGCATTAGATACAGCATAGATTATGATGAGTCATCAATAAGTCAATCTATAAATAAATAAAGCTGAGAATGCTCTTTAAACGTGTTGGGAAATCAATTCACCATTGGACCTGTAAACATGTTTTGTTTACTAGGAAAAGAAAATCTCACCTTAGGTTCCAGAATGAATCCCTTGAAATAGCGATATTTGGTTTCACGCCCTCTAGGAACCTGAATGGTTGCTCTCCACAGGCTGCTGCGGTAAGACGAGACAAGCAGGCAAAACATAGAAGACAAATATGTGTGTCAAGGGCAACTGTGACTGTGCTCAAAGGTAAACATAAGATGGCATTGCACATGTACCCATCCTCCTCTGCTGGCTGTAGGGTCACGGCTTTTTGATGACACCAGCTGCCCAGGGTTTCACAACTGCCAACCACTGCTATCACCTCACCTGATACAGAAAAAAAGACAACATAAGTTTCTCCTTTACGCCAAGCGAAGGAATGTGTCTCTAGGCAAGTTATTTGACACTTATTTAAGTATCACACAGTATGTCAACGCTTAACTACAAAGACAATAAATACATACAAATACATATGGATGTGGTCAATATTACCTTAATACCAACATGTATTATTAACAAAACATTTCTATATTGCTATTATACCAAATGATTTTGTAATAGCTTTCTTTAATAATGCACATGATAAAGCACCTATTTGTCTAATATGTAAAAAAGGCAGATACATGTTGGAACTAAAAATGTATCAGTATTATTAATAATATATTTATTATGCACTAAATATCGACTTGAGAACACTTAATATTAACTAAACTGCATTACTGTATTATTCTCACAAATAATTACATTTTAATTGGTAATGCTTTATAAATGCTTTATAATAACACTTTATAAAAACCCAGACATCTTGTTGTAATCTTCATTTGCAGGTCACTTTGGATACAAAAAACGAATACATGTAAATGTAATGTTCCCTTCCCTTTCCCTCTGTACAGATAAAAACGTTATCAAAATGATCCCTGTTCACATGGATCAGCGGAAACAACTAAAAACGCTGTATTATGCAAGTAATTTGGTGGTCATTTAGTAAAGAAAAACATTCAAACACGTAATGTTTCCATGCATGCCATCACCATTCTCACAGATTCACGTTTTTGAAGTTTACACAAAGATGATAAAGGTATTGTTTCAAAACTACTTCAAAACCTATTTCAAAGTTTGCATTCTCAAGCCACCAAACACTGTTGCCATGCAAATGAACGGCCAGAACACATTAAAAGTTTTCTATTTTAGCCCTAAAGTAAATAACTAATGATTTTTACAACGCAAATGAATCGAAAGCTGGACAATAACTTTTTTCTAGTGCTGCTGTACAGCCTCTCTTCCATTCATTTCCTATTATCACTGTAAAGCTGCTTTGAAACAATCTGTATTGTAAAAAGCGCTATATAAATGAAGGTGACTTGACTTGATGTAAAATTACCATTTGACACTTGATATAACGCTTTAAATCACACTAAGCAATTGTTTATAAGCATGCAAACTGAATGCCTTAATCTAAGGTCTTAATGGACAAAGGATTTCCTTTGTGAAAATACTTGCATCATCAAGTTCAAAGTCAGATCTATGATTAAAGCATCATGTTTGCCTTTAATCGAAATAATCTAAACATTAATCGAACAACAAAACACCGCATTATAGCATTTACTATAGACAGACTAATTGAACAAAACTGATTAAAGTGCACTTTTAACTTGATCACATCTTGTAAGTGGCCGAAAGAAAAGCTTATGTTATTTTATTTCAGTCTGATCGACAATGTAATTATTGTTAATTACTTTGGTAACACTTTATTTTACAGTGTCCTTGTTACATATGTTGCATGTTCTTATCATAGTAATAACAGTAAATGATGCATAATTACATGCAACTAACCTTTAACCAAACCGTAATACCCTATACGTACATGTAGTTAATTTATATTACTCAGTACTTATATATAATTACACTGTAAAAATAACACATTGTATGCAACCATTACTTTTTATTAAAAGTTGTACACTGTGTTATACTCTTTTATTGAATGATTTCTCTTACCCAGTGCTGTGGTCCCTCTCACGGTCAGAGTCACACTAGTGCCGTCCATGACTGACACACAGGCAGATGGAGGAGAGAATGAACAGACCTAAGAAACAGAGGGAAAGAAACACATCTAAAATCGAAGTCGTGTTAACAGCATTCACTGATCTGGATCTCCTGTGTTTTAATAACGTTACCTGCCTGCAGAACTGTTGTGCACAATCTGCTCCGGTTAAGTTCCCATTACGTTATACATGTAACGTTATTTGTATTATATTCAATATTAAAACACGCCTAACACATCAAAAGAGACTTCCCCTGGTCGCAATATTAGAGAATTAATATCGAGTCAGATTCTGGAAAGTAAAAAGGACTTACGAGAGTTGAGCAACCGCTTCAACAACATTTGATGAAACTAAAGTGCTCGAGTGGCGGAAGCAGAATCAACACGGTATGAACCGGCTGCAGCCGGTTACTGTCAGCGACAACAACAACCGGTATCCGAGGGTGTTGCTCAAACATAGGAACGTAAACCTAGCTAGACAACATTGTTACGTTCTAACGCGCCTAAAATGCTATCTAGATAGGGAACCCAGGGAGGTTTTGAGACGTATTCACTGTTTACTGCGCGTAAACGTGTATGTAGTGCGTAAAACTAAATGTATAGGGTGCATTCAGTGTCGACTCCAGTAGTTAAAACGTAATAAAGTGACAGTTAACGTTAACCTTACCTGAGTTTAAAGATACACATCCATCCTTTTGTACGGCGACACCGGGAAACGTTAATCGCGCGATGACGTGCACATGTTTACATGCAAGCGGATCTGAAAACCCGGTAATGCGACACTGTTAACTGTAGGCCATGTCTTAAAAATAAACTTTATCGAGGTATCAGGGTTAAAACTATCACGTCTCTCAATTATGTGTACTTGTTGGAAAAAAAAAACACAAAAATAAGTTTTACAGGTTAAAATAGCGTTGAGAAGGTGACTTGTAGGAAATAAAAATGAGGGAGGTCTTGAAGTGCATAACTTGGCCCCGCCTCTTTGCGTTCTCTGAACGCATATGATTGGTGGAAAACGTGATTGGCGTTTGACAGGCGGGTCTTCCTCGCTGATGCTTGTGTTGGGTGGAGTTCATCAACACGAGCAGATACCGTATGCTTATGTTTAAATGGACTGTTTGGTAATATTATTAGTGAGAGTCAGTCAATACTACTGTTACTAGTATTTTGTATACTGGGAGTATACTTTCTGCACATTTTGTGCATTATCGAGTATATTTATTTATACCTTATTCAAAAATGTTATTGTCTATTTCTTTATTTCTGTTTTGACAGCTTCTGTTTCATCCAAATGGCTTGGGAAACTATGATACCCTGAACTAGCCTGACGTTGTCATACTCAGATTCTAGTCAGAATGAACTTCCCGACCTCAAATGTTGTGGGTGGGGCTAAATTCGGCTGGCATGCAGGCTAAAGCCGGGTGCACACTGTATGATTTATAATAGTCCTTTAGGATTGTTCCTTGTCAGACTGTATGAACATGATCCCTGCTGTAAGTCATGTCACACTGTAAGATCTAAGTTGTCATTAAAGTCCTCATGAAATAAAAATTTACCATATTTACTTTGTTAGCGCAAATTGCTTAGCCTGACGTTGTCATACTCAATTCTAGTCAGAATTTGAGTCTGATACTGCTCCGTTGGGCTGTGATTATGGGGCGTGTTTCAACCGAACCAGGAAAGACCTCAATTGGATAGACCTACAACCAATCATAGCAACGGAGCGACGCATAACGTTAGTTGTCAAATGTCAACAGAACTCAACTGCACTGTGTTGCCAAGTCCGCGGGTTGAAGCGACCCCAATTATGTGATATACAGACCCAGGAATGCGAATTTTAGCAGGCAGCCGTGCCAAAATAACACATATTTTGCCCAAATGCCTTGTTTTCCCGGAGAAAACAAAAATGTTTGTGGGCGGGGCTAAGTTCGGCTGGCATCCAGGCTACAAATTGCTAGTTTTGTGGTGAACAATCCATCCATGCAAGTCAATCCGCATCAAAAAATTATTTGGCTTCGTAATCTTTAATCAAAATCTGAAAATGCTCCTCCCCTCTACATTGGTAGGCCATTTTTGACGACGTCTGTTTGACGGCTTGGGCTTCGACATGCCATCATTAAACACGCCCATTGAACTTGCGTTCAGATCTGCCTCCATTTCTGAATGAAACGCCTACATCCAATCAGGTCACACGGGGAGGGGGGGGGGGGGGGGGACAAACCACGCCCTCTGTTCTGCTCATTTAGTATTCCGTTTCTCTCGGAAATACGTCAAATTACTGAAATAAAGCCGGTTGCAACTTCCGGTTCACTGGGACTTTAATGTCAGACCGTACGATAGTCAAGCCGCGCTAAAAACGGACGCCCGCAAGAAAACTTGTCCGGAGTTTTATATCTTCAATCAATGACGCGTTCGGTGACAATGAGCAGCATTACACGCGGGATTGAAGTGGTGGCTACAAAGAAATCCCAAGCACTCATTTTGGTCATAGTTTTTCTTTAAAAACAAAGATAATTTGATGGTCGTTGTAGAAGTCACGCTGCAGGATTGTGTGCCAAATCTTCTGACACTGCCAGAATTTCGTCTGAGGTTAAATTTAATCGCAGAGGTCATTAATCGGTTGCCGATGAACATGTCGAACTAACGATCAAAGACTTCAGTTTTTAGCCTAGGATCAGAGGAATCTTTTAGGATTTGCAAAATTAGTCTCAGACGGCCAAATCATGGCCAAAATCGCACAGTGTGCACCTGGCTTAAAGGTCCCGTTCTTCGTGATCCCATTGTTCAAACTTTAGTTAGTGTGTAATGTTGCTGTTAGAGCATAAATAATACCTGTAAAATTATAAAGCTCAAAGTTCAATGCCAAGCGAGATATTTTATTTAACAGAAGTTCCCTTTCAAAGCCTACAGCGAACGGCTGGCTTGGACTACATCCTGGTACTTCCTTCATTAATTACGTCAGTAGAACAGTAGAACAGACTAACCTCCGCCCACAAGAATACGCGAAAAAAGGGGGCGTGGCCTTGTTGCTGTCCCACGTGGAGAAGAGGAAGTGTTGCGTGGAGAAAAGGAAGTGTTGCGTTTGAGTGTGTTTGTCGCCATGTCGTCGAGACGCTGTTATTTTCATCCCGGAGTCAAATCACCTTTGTTTGGCTTTCCCAGGGACGCTGTAGAGATCATTAAGCGCGCATATATATCTCCTGTTAAGAGGCGTGACCTTTCCACGTGCGCTAAGCTGCTGTCGAATCACAACACAGGAACCGTGCCACGTTCGCTAAGCTGCGGTCAAATCACAACACGGGTTAAAAAAAACACGAAGAACGGGACCTTTAGCTCTGAACAGAAGTCTGAGGTCTCTTAAAGGTCCCGTTCTTTGTGTCTTTTTGAAGCTTTGATTGTGTTTACAGTGTGCAATATAACATGTGTTCATGTTTCGCGTGTAAAAAAAAACAGTATTTTTAACACAATTTACTTATCTGTATACCGCTGTTCTCACTGTCCTAAAAACGGCTGATGAGTTCCTTTATTCTATGAAGTCCCTCCTTCAGAAATACGTAACGAGTTCTGATTGTGCCAGCGGTTCCCGTGTTGTGATTTGACCGCAGCTTAGCGAACGTGGCACGGTCCTGTGTTGTGATTCGACAGCAGCTTAGCGCACATGGAAAGGTCACGCCTCTTAACGGGGAGATGTATGTATCTCTACAGCGTCCCTGGAAAAGCCAAACAAAGGTGATTTGACTCCGGGATGAAAATAACAGCGTCTCGACGACATGGCGACAAACACAGTCAAACGCAACACTTCCTTTTCTCCACGCGACACGTCCTCTTCTCCACGTGGGACAGCAACAAGACCACGCCCCCTTTTTGCGCGTAGTCTTGTGGGCGGAGGGTTGTCTGTTCTACTGTTCTACTGACGTAATTAAAGAAGGAAGTACCAGGATGTAGTCCAAGCCGGCCGTTCGCTGTAGGCTTTGAAAGGGAACTTCTGTTAAATAAAATATCTCGCTTGGCATTGAACTTTGAGCTTTATAATTTTACAGGTATTATTTATGCTCTAACAGCAACATTACACACTAACTAAAGTTTGAACAATGGGATCACGAAGAAGGGGACCTTTAAACTCTGCGGACCCTGTACCCTGTGACATAATCAAGTATATACTTAAACATTTTAATGTCTGGGGAGGAGCTCTGACCTGGTACCATTTGAAAGCTTAGAGTCTTTACTTTCTTGCATCACTTTGGCATTTGTTTTACACAAAGTACCTTATATTTACACTAAATTACTCTGGGACCATTTCCTCCTGGATTTGGCCTACCCATATTGAAAAGCTTCCTATACCCACATACAGAGGTCTAAATACATGGTGTCATTTTACAGGAAACCCTTTGAACATAAAACACTGCTAAAAGTGATAAACATGTGAGTATATGTTGTCTGAGCTGTAATACCCCCCCCCCCCCCCCCCTTTATTTATTTATTATATATTATTTATTTATTTTAAATTCATTTGTGAAATTGTTTAACTGCAGACAGTTTTGGCTGTTTTGGCTCCTCCCTTCAGATTCATTTGAATAAATCTTGCATGCAACATGATACAGACAGAATAATTATTTTTTCCAGTATTTTCTGGAATCTAGTGGAAACAGCCCAAACTGTCTGCAGGGTGCTAGAGCACACAGGGCCTGAGTTACACAGTTTCAAAACGGAATTTATAACCAAAAAATCAAAAAGCACCTCTTTTTTTGGGGACCAAAAATGGTCCCATGATTAACAGGAAAGATTTTTCATATTGAGGCTAATACATTTATTTCATGGCTGGTGAGCCAATAAATGAATGAAGCAGTTAAGTTAACGTATAGGCCTATACTCGAATAAGCAAGCCATGTAATGTTTTTAATTAAAATGTAATAGTATATGCATGCTAAATTGAAAAGGTTAGAAAGGACAGACCTATAATATGAGAATGACATGGATTTTTCACGTGACCTGTCTCTCAGTTGAACTGGTTGCATAATGAGGTGCCTCAGCAGGACAGAACATGTTGCATAACAGAGGTCAGGCAGGCACACACATGTTTAAGAAAAGGTTTAGGGGAAAACCGTGATAGACAGAGTAAGAAAGTTCAGAACAGCATGACCAGGATTCATGCAATGCAGAGATAAACCATATCTTCAGTCATAAATTAGTTTTGCTTAGTCCTTGATTTCTTTATGATGGATGTTTGCTGCCCCCGGTAGCTCTTCCTGTTGGCCTGTGTGAGCCATTGAGGGGTAAAATACAATCGTTCTTTTGAAATGAAGGCTATTGCTCCCAGAATGGCGAATGCAGGGTATGTGACAGTGCTTAGCACAACTGAATGGATGAGACTGCAGGATTATAAATATTTAATGAGTCAGTCTCTCTCTCTATTTACCCTGTTTTCACCTTTCCACCATAGATAAGATAATAGAGAGATCATGAAAAAGGTGTGCCTAATAGAACAGCTTTTAGATGGGGAATTAGTACAGTGTCAAGCATACAAAAGAATTATAATGAAGCTTTTCAGGATGCAATTAGTACAAGTGACTATTTTTCTTGCTTGTATTTTCAAGAAAGGAGAGGAAGCGGGAGCAATGGACCACTTCTCATTAGCTGATGTGTGTAGTCGTGGGTTTGTGTAATAATGAATGCCGAGTTTTGCCCTTTTTAGGAAAGTGCTGAAATATCCTGGGAAATGTGATTAAAGGTTTTAAGCCTTTTCATACAAAACAAAGAAACGTTCACAAAACTTTGTTAATTAAGAACTTAAGACGTGTCTATTTTTTGGTCTCTATTCAAATAGTCATGAAATATATATTGAAAATGTTTCCCTCTCTTTAAACCTGAACTTTAATATTAATATGATTTTTTTTTTTTGTTTTCATACATGTTTTTATTTGTTTATGTATTTAAATGTAATGTTTTTTTTAATATATTTTTTTCTATTTTAAATATGCAGTGCATGATCTATTCATCTTATTTTAGCAGTAGGTAAATTTGGTCGGAGAAAGAAATATAAATAATTATTGTTATTTACACAGTTCAAAATTTAGTTTTTTGATTTTAATGATAGTAAAGACATAATTTATAATATTAAAGGAGATTTCTTATTCACATAAATGTTTATTTTGAACTTTATATTCCCTGAAGAATCCTGAAGAAATGATCACACTTTAAAAAAAGGTTAAGCAACTGTTTTCAACATTGATAATAATACAAAATATGATAAGCAAATCAGAATGATTTCTGAAGGATCATGTGACTGAAGACTGGAGTAATGATGCTGAAAATTCAGCTTTGCATCACAGAAATAAATTACACTATGAAAACATATTCAACTAGAAAATTATTAATTTAAATTGTAATAATATATTACCGTTTTTACTGTACTTTTATCAAATAAATGCAGCCTTGGTGAGCAGAACAAATCTTTATGAACTTTTGAATGGTTGTGTAGGCCTAAGCATCCATCTGCATGAACAATCTTTAGTTCAAGTGGTGGTGCTTGTAGTTTTAGTAATGAAAAACTTAAAATCAGAGACATGCAAAAGATTTCAGATAGTGCTTCCAAAGTATGAAGGCAAGGCATTTTATTTCTAAAGCACATTTAAAACAGCTACAGCTGACCACAGTGCTGTACAATCTACCACTTTGTACAGTGAAGTACAAAACTTGTATATAAAACTTGAATATAATATAATAAAATACATAAAACGGACAAAAAGACACAAACTAATAATATTACATTGATTCAAAAGCAAGAGAAAAAAAGATGTGTCTTTATGACTGTCTAATGAAAAGCTCTCCCTAGTGGCACACACTTGTACTACACTGCAGTATAGCCTACATCCACGCACATTTTATACAAGATCTTTTTCTTAGAGATAACGAGTGCCATGATGAAGAGTCATGGTTTGCTGCCTTTAAACAAGAGCATGTCTAATTTATTCAGTGTTCAGTGGAGTTTTATAGCAGTTTGAGGAGATACTGCGATGCTAGTTCAAGGCTGAAGATAAATCAGCCTTCATTTGAAGCCATCCTACAAAGAAGGGCTGGGAAAACTCTTGAATTTTTCAGAAAGAAGTGTTTGATCCTCCACAACAGGACCTTAAAAGTCCTGTTAGAAGACCACTAGTTTAAAAAGTTGCTGTTTCTTCACCAGGGTCGTGTCTCGTGTTGGTGTTTGGACATGCAGAGCAAGTTGTACAAAAGTTGTGTCATAGCTCATGCTCTTATAATATATAAGATCCTTATTTTATGAATCGTCAGATTTAGATTTTCATATCTGCAAAAAGTAGTAGAAGCTGACACAGTTAAAAGTCTTCTGGATGTTGTGACATGTTATATGATGTTGCCCGTCTCTCCACAGATGAACCAATAAAGGATCTCACTGTAGACCTATAAAGCAGATGAAACCGATGCTGCATCCGAAATCGCACTTCCCTACTATATAGTAGGTGAAAAACAGATCACGAATGTAGTACGGATTACATTCATACTGTAACGCACTGCTCGGAGACAGAAGGTAGAAGATCCAAATGCAGCTTCATTAAGAGAACGAGGTCGTACAGGCAGGGACAAACAGGCAATGACAGAGGCAGGCAGAAACGTAGTCAGAAAACAGGCAAATAGTCAGGACAGGCAGATAACGTTCACAGACGAGTAACCAGGCAAGGATCAAAAGGCATGCAGCAGGTATCGAAAGACAGGAATAACAAGTAGGCAACAAGTAGTCAAACAGGAAAAAGTAACGCTCAGAAATGTCCACCTAGGCAATACAAGACTTCGCCGTGAACTGAGGTGAGTGACAGTCTATTATAGTCCGGGTAAATGGGGTAATGAGGTGATGAGACACAGGTGCAAACAATGAGTAATGATGAGTCGGGGCAAAGGATTATGGGTAATGACGTTCGTGATGGAGTGACAGTCCGGGGTGGAGTGCCCTCAGGTGGTGATCAGGGGCACTCTCACTGGTGATTGTGACACATACAACACACATTCATGCTGTATAGAATATACCAGGGGTCTCCAAACTCGGTCCTCGAGGGCCGCTGTCCTACAGAGTTTAGCTCCAACCACAAATAAACACACCTGAACCAGCTAATCAAGGTCCTAGTAAGACACTGATTAGCTGGTTCAGGTGTGTTTAATTGGGGTTGGAGCTCAACTCTGCAGGACAGCGGCCCTCGAGGACCGAGTTTGGAGACCCCTGGAATATACGTTTTAGTGGTCGTGAAGCACTTATTCAAAATAAGCAGGCTACCTACTCAAGAGAGTATGTGAAATGTACTGTCTTACAATGGCACACACTGTAAAGGTCTTAGATTACTTCATTTTCCAAACTCACAATTTTCAGAACTGTTTTATGGAGTTTTTTTGCCTACTGAAAAGACGTTTCGTCAGCGGAACAATCTGTACATTGTTAAAAAAAAACGCACTTTACTTCTATCCCTCACAGCTTCGTTTTCATTCCTGTTCATAGTTAAATATAGCACTACCCTGTCTATTAAAGGCAAAATATGTAAGATATTAATAGATAATAAACGCCAAAAACCACAAAACAATGTTATATATTTTGTTGACTTGTGTACTTACATTATCCCAAATGTTTCTAACAATGTTTAAATCCACAGAAATAAGCGATTTTAACCAGGACACGGACACAGAGTAAAAACATCATAGCCACGTTACCCTCAATTTCCGGTTTTATTTTGTAAACCACGGAAACAAAAACACTTTACACAGGTGAGCAACTTTTTGGATACATTCATTGACAGAAAACGAATCATTGTTATAGCTCAACACAGTTAGTCTTATTGTTTAAATCTGTTTTTCTTGATTTACCGTGAGTACCTTATTTTATCGATCTAACTTACTGGAGTGTGCAACAAGTGTCTCATAGTAGACCTCGAGAGTACAGAGTTGCATTATACATAACTTTCGACACACTCAAATGTATCTAATATGATAAAACAGTGCTGTGTTAACACATATACGCATAAGCGAAAGAAGCGGAAGCGCGACTGTGGCATAATAAAAGCTCCGCTGCATGCTCTCGAGCCGTGTGTCGCGCTTGTCTTTCATTAGCAATCGCTCCAGCGGCCTCGTTCCGCTCCATTGGCTTTCAGCCCCACCCTGCTTCATACTACAGTAACGTTAATACATCATTATAAAATAGTTCATCCATAAATAAGTCCCGTCAGCTTCTTTTCCACCGGCTGTAGAGGTGAAGACAACTCCCATGATTCCGTGAAATCAAGGTGTCATCAAGCTACACCTTTGTTTAGAATAAGCGACCTCTAGCACTGAAAATTACATATTGTGCCTTTAAAGCACGTTTCTCTCACAATGATCTGTGTGTCATCACAGTTAAATGAATTACTTTAGAACCCTTAATCAAACTCTTAATTTGTATAGATCCAGCAGATGGGCTGCCACGAATAATGTCATCGTCAATCAAAGACAGAGGCGCTGCCAGTGTGAACAACAGCATTTGGGTTTTAATGCAGATCAGATGCCATTATAATGGATCTGACATCACTCAGAGGCCACTTCATGGCTGCATGCGGGTTGCTTCATTTGCAAATCAGACGCTAGACGTTGACGACAAGCCTTTATACATGACCTTCACATTTAAATTAGCTTGAGTGGGGCAAAGAGAGGAGGCTTAACAAACACGACTGCAGGTCCTCACATACGCCGGGTAATATCAGAAACAAAAGCATGTCCACCCATGCACTTTTTGTCATAGGTGACACACACAAAGAATAACCGTCAGGCAAATAATGAGACGCAAAAAGGTATGAAATGATCTGATCTGATTAAATACAGTTCACATTCATTTACATGGACAAGTGGTGTGATTAATTCTGGATGCTCCCATTGGTATTTTTAAGACTAACTGATGTAGACTGTTCACTGAATTAGAATTAGACTGGTATTCATGTAATCGAATAAAAAGGACAAGCTAGAGGGCTCCTTTCAATCTCAATTTTGCTCTGTTTCAAGAGACTAAGTTGAACTAAGGCCAATTTCTTTTTCTTAGGTAACTTCTGTTATAAAGCAAACTCTAACTTTATAATAATAATTAGCATTTATTGTAAATTCTATTAAAGACTAAACAGACTTTCAGAAAAATAGTCTGTTGGTTTGCATGAGGATAGGTTACACAGATTAAGACAGATCTAGGCCTTATGGTTAATTTAGGACATTTAAGTAGCTTTTATGAACAAGCCTTGGAGAAAACATTACTGGTGTGCATCTTGAGACAAAACAATGGCACTGATATATTTTAAGATATGTCAGTGCAAGTTGCTTTCAGTTAAAACAGCTCAAACATGCATTTTAGTCCGGGATTGGCTTAAACCTTGTCTGTGAAACCCGGGTTCCCTTTCTAGGGAACTCGCACTGCGTCTAACGACCACATCCCCAAAGTGTTGTGTCTGAAACCTGGAAAATGCTTCCTTCGAAGGACACATTTCATGGTAGGAAGGCATCAAGGCACATCCGAATCTAATGTTAGCTTCACTTCCCGTCTCCAGATGTACCTTTATCTGATCGATTTTTTAAGGCAGCATATATGTATCCTTCGCTGCCTTTGATATCCCACAATCCTGTGCGTTCCATTCTGACAGTTGAGCTGGTAAAAAGAAGAAAGTTTGCTGGTCAGTTTGTGCGTAAATGTATGTTTTTTCTACCAACAGTTTCCACTTTATGTCATATAGCGAGAAATTACTTATGTAGTAATTCAATATTTGTTTAGTTCTCACCAAAGCGCTCTCTATTTTGCTGTAGATCATTAAATGGTTACACTGCCTAAGAAGTCTGTCCGAAATTAGTTTTGTGAGGTGCCTTCATGCACAAACGCTGCCTTACAAGCCATTGTCTGATAAGGCAAGGCAACGAGTCAGCTGCCTAGGTTTTCGTGCCACAGCCGCAGTGTCTCGTTCCTTTCTCAGGGAACAAGGGGTTACAGTCGTAACCCGAGACGGTTTATGTTTTATGCTATAAACATCTATATTACAGATCTAACCATATTGCATCTGAAGAGAGAAGAAGATTATGTGACCATTGTGTTATATATACACTCGCCTAAAGGATTATTAGGAACACCTGTTCAATTTCTCATTAATGCAATTATCTAATCAACCAATCACATGGCAGTTGCTTCAATGCATTTAGGGGTGTGGTCCTGGTCAAGACAATTTCCTGAACTCCAAACTGAATGTCAGAATGGGAAAGAAAGGTGATTTAAGCAATTTTGAGCGTGGCATGGTTGTTGGTGCCAGACGGGCCGGTCTGAGTATTTCACAATCTGCTCAGTTACTGGGATTTTCACGCACAACCATTTCTAGGGTTTACAAAGAATGGTGTGAAAAGGGAAAAACATCCAGTATGCGGCAGTCCTGTGGGCGAAAATGCCTTGTTGATGCTAGAGGTCAGAGGAGAATAGGCCGACTGATTCAAGCTGAAAGAAGAGCAACTGAAATAACTGACTGAAATAACCACTCGTTACAACCGAGGTATGCAGCAAAGCATTTGTGAAGCCACAACATGCACAACCTTGAGGCGGATGGGCTACAACAGCAGAAGACCCCACCGGGTACCACTCATCTCCACTACAAATAGGAAAAAGAGGCTACAATTTGCACGAGCTAACCAAAATTGGACAGTTGAAGACTGAAAAAAATGTTGCCTGGTCTGATGAGTCTCGATTTCTGTTGAGACATTCAGATGGTAGAGTCAGAATTTGGCGTAAACAGAATGAGAACATGGATCCATCATGCCTTGTTACCACTGTGCAGGCTGGTGGTGGTGGTGTAATGGTGTGGGGGATGTTTTCTTGGAACACTTTAGGCCCCTTAGTGCCAATTGGGCATGGTTTAAATGCTACGGCCTACCTGAGCATTGTTTCTGACCATGTCCATCCCTTTATGACCACCATGTACCCATCCTCTGATGGCTACTTCCAGCAGGATAATGCACCATGTCACAAAGCTCGAATCATTTCAAATTGGTTTCTTGAACATGACAATGAGTTCACTGTACTAAAATGGCCCCCACAGTCACCAGATCTCAACCCAATAGAGCATCTTTGGGATGTGTTGGAACGGGAGCTTCGTGCCCTGGATGTGCATCCCACAAATCTCCATCAACTGCAAGATGCTATCCTATCAATATGGGCCAACATTTCTAAAGAATGGTAAATGGTAAATGGACTGCATTTATATAGCGCTTTTAACAGACCAATGGCCATCCAAAGCGCTTTACATCTTGCCTCACATTCACCCATTCACACACCGACGGCGGTGTCAGCCATGCAAGGTGCCATCCAGCTCGTCGGGAGCAGCTGGGGTTAGGTGTCTTGCTCAAGGACACCTCAACACTTGGTCAGGTGGAACCGGGGATCGAACCACCAACCTTCCGGTTTGTAGACAACCTACATGAACCACTGAGCCACTGCCGCCCCTAAAGAAGGCTTTCAGCACCTTGTTGAATCAATGCCACGTAGAATTAAGGCAGTTCTGAAGGTGAAAGGGGGTCAAACACAGTATTAGTATGGTGTTCCTAATAATCCTTTAGGTGAGTGTATATACTGTATATAGCACTTCTCTAGCTAGCATGTTTAATTTTCTAAATTAATTTTAAAAGTGTTTGTTTTCCAGTATAGATGCAGCAACCTTCCACATGTCATCACCATGAATGAGAGAGAATTGTAGATCTTCTTTAAGGTAAAAAGAAATAACTGACATTAACACTAGTTAGCAAGCCTTACTAGTATTGTTTACCTAGCGTACTATGCAATTAGGTAAGCTGTTCATTCATTACATCACATTAACTCTTTTTATCCTCATTTTCTTCCTCTTCTATTCTTAGAGGCTGCTGTCTTTTAATGGCAGGCTATAATGCAAAATTATCATGGGACATGTGAATTCAGTCATTCACAATCAGATCTGTCTGTGCATCTGTATTTTTTATGGTCTGTGGTCGGGCCAATGTCAGTCGGGTGACTTAGCAATGTAGGCTAGTTTTGTTTTTGTTGGGGGTTTCTTTTTTTTTTTTTTGTAAAATACTATTTCAAATGAAAAGTGTTAAAAAAAACGAAATACTTGATTCTGATTGATTCTTTTAGTGGACATATATTTCCTAATATTCTCTGACACTCAAAATAAGCAACACTACGTTAGACTCGTGCTCTCTCTTGTTTTATATAAAAGCAACGTGGTGGCGCCATCTAGAGTCTTAGTTATCGATTGCAGTATTATTTTTGTCATATTGTTGCAGTGTTCGTCTTGTGGATAGGCTGATTGTTTCTACATTGTAGGCCTAATGGACTACATTTTCTTACTGGAAGCTTTACGAAATTTGTAAATATAATTACAAGAAATAAAGCAATAGACTATTTCATGTAGGGGGAAACCGGGGGCAATTGTAACATCTCAAATTACACCAATCAGAAAGGAAACGGAACCATGAAACCTTGCTTGTGCTCAGTGGAGAGAAATGGAGACCCACCTCTGCCTGCCAAAGGACAAGCTGCTGAATGATATTTGGTAAAGTTTTTCTGCAAAGACTCGTTTTCATCTACAGAATTTTCCTTAAACTGTCTTAACCATTCATGTCTATGCATTTAAATCTGTCTTGTTTTCATGACTATTCTGTTGTCTAACATTTGATATCTTTGTCAAATACTAGCTTTATTGTTTCTAGCTAGCAGGGTAGCTTGTCATGGGGTGGTACAGTCGGGGGGAATTGTAACACTGCGTTAAAATAGTGTCCAGCTTAATAAGGACATCAAAATAGATCTTCTATTTTCATGCAAATTTCTCATGCTTTCAAAATCTTCAATATCTATGAATCAGAAGTTGTCTTAACTTTAAATACTTTAAAACATATTTATTAACATTTACTATTAGTTTTGGCCTATTATTTTTGTGTAGCCTACCATGGAAACTCAATATAGAAAATAGATGATTGTTTTTTTCTAATGTCATAACAATAATGTAATAATGTGAAAAGTCTTTTTGTGTTCAGTTTAAATATTTATGTATACGAATGAACTATACCCTACTATGCTGTGTTATCATAGTCCAGAGGTTAAAGGTTTTGCCTCTCAATCTGGATCCATTTTACTGAGAAGGCCCTGTACACTCTCTGTTCACAGCATATTCAGACCAATGAAAAAAGTAAGGGGAGTGTCACTGTCCTGAAGTGTATTGTGGTCCTTCGTATTTATACAAAGCTATTTCATGTGTTGTTACAATGGCCCCCATATGGTGACTTCTGTTTCAATCAATATTGTGACTCTAACATTGCTTATATAAACATTTGGTGACTGTTAACAAGTAGAGCACAGATTACCAACATAAAAAAAATATCAAAAGGTTTTTGAGCAATGACAACATGACCAATATTTGTTACAGTTGCCCCCGGTCTCCCCCTACAGAAATGTATTTATTTTTGCTCAGGGATATGATTACCCTGTAATTGTTTAGGCTATTTTGCAACAATGATCGGTTACATATTCATGTACTAAAAGCCAGAAAACGTAAATGTATTCCTGTGATCAAAGCTGAATTTTAAGCATCATTAGTCCACTCTTCGGTGTCACATGATCCTTCAGAAATCGTTCTAATATGATAATTTGCTGCTCAAGAAACATTTATGATTATTATCAATGTTGAAATCGGTTGTGCTGCCTCTTTTTCTGGAAACCATGATCTTTTTTTTAATGATTCTGATGAATAGAAAGTTCAAAAGAGCAGCATTTATTTCAAACAGAAATCTTTTGTAATGTTATAAATGTCTTCATTGTCACTTTTGATCGATTTAATGCAACCTTGCTGAATAAAAGTATATCTTTTTTTTAAACTTCCAAAACTTTTGAACAGTAGTGTTATATTATATTACTAATACATGTTAATCTACCCCTCAATGCCATAAACAGCTGAATGACATTATTTTTTTTAGAGCTGATTTGCTGCAGAATTGAAACTATTTACATAACTGATTCTTTGAAACAGTCTGTATTGTATAAAGCACTATAGACTTTTTGTAAACTTGCAAAGGTATGCATACCTGATGAAAACATCTTGTCCTTGTCTCTTTTTTTCTGGCAGAGTTGATATGAAAAGAGCCACCACGCTTTTGGTCAACCTTACTGACAGTCATCTTTGAAAGATCTTTGCCCATCACTCCAGGACTGAACGGCGCAGTCTAACATTTACTTCTCTCTTCATTAAGTTTCACTGCGCAGTGAATGCCGCAGGTCACACTGGAACACCAGGCCGATGTTTATAATTATACCTCCTCAGATCATATTATCCAAATGGGAGCTCACGTCATAGCCCGAGGCATGAGGGATCAGTCTGTTGCACAGTGTTCAAATGTCAGATCTCAGTTAAACACCTCTGCCACTGCAAGTTCTCGTCTAGATCAGGACTGCAGAGGTAATGTGTGATGTCTGATCGATTTCAGATAGGGCACCGGGGGTGCCATCAGCTGACAAGTGTGACCTCAGAGGGTAATTGATGAATTAAAAGGGATCAGCAGGTCATCATTGATGCGAAACTTTTGGAAGGATTGGATTAAGTCACTAAATTGGCTGGTATTGTCTTTTAAGGCAGTCAGTGCTTATCAGCAACCCTCATTTCATCACTCTCTCATTTGATTATCTTAAAGACTGAAGGCTGAGATTATCACAACTGTCTGCGACCTGTCGATCTGTCAGTTTGTCTGTGAAATACAGAGTCCAATCTCACATGGTTTTGCAGAATATCACTCTTCTTAACTCATTTTTAAAGAACCCTTTATGCAAAAAAGGTTCTAAAGAATTCTCTTAAAAATAAATGTTCTTCAATGGTTATTTATAGTGGGAAAAGGTTCTTTAGATTTTTAGAACTGTTCACTGAAAGGTTCTTTGGGGAAGCAAAATGGTAAAAGTAGAAATGTCTTAAATGATTGAGTAATACTTTAATGTTTAATAGATTTTTTAATCTCATCCTTCCCTCGGGTCATTTTGAACTCGTAACTCATTTTTTAAAAATTGAGAGTTCATCGGAGTGGTCCAAGACCCTAGGACTTTTGTCGCACTTGAACCACAAATACACAACAACAACAAAAAAAGACTTTTTTGTGCTTGAAATAAAAAAAAACTCCCTCACGGGGCAATTTGCCCCCTTAGGAATAAATGGAATGCAAGGAATGCTTCAGTACTGTAACGGTCACCAGCTGGAGTGCCCTTGAGAGCCATCAGAGGGCACTCCACATAAGACTTTTATCACTCACAAACTACATTTCCCATAACTCACTGCCCGGACTCATCATCACTTATCCCTGATCACATTCACCTGTACCTCATTCACTGATTGCATTCACCTGTGTTTCATCATCCTGTTAGTCTCAGTCTATTTATACCATGTTCATTCATTCACTCACCGCGAAGTCTTGTTTAAGTGTTACACTGCATTTCTGAGCATTCTCCTGGTTTTCTTGTCTGTTGGTTTTGGATATCTTGCCCTGTTCCCTGGATTACTCTCTTGCCTCTGGTCCCTGCCTGTTTTGTTTGTTTTGACTGCCTGCCTGTGCATGACTCTTGCCTGTATTTTGGATTACGCCTCTGGATTGTCCTCAAATAAAGCTGCAATTGGATCCACCTTCGAGTCTCGGAGCAGTTCGTGACAAGTACACATATAAAAACCTAAAAATGCTCAAAATTCAAATGCTAAAACTTTACCAAAAATTATTTTATAATGTATTAATATGTGTATTTTAATGCATATTGATGAGAAACTGACTTTAGGACCCAGCGGAACAGCTCATTTGCTCCATAGAGCTATAAGGCCATCTAGTGGTAAGAGTCATGAAATATCATGTTATATTATTTTTTTTCCACAAGAGGTCGACAAAGACACCCAATGTAAGATATTTTGAGCTGAATTAAAATGGTTATGCATGAAATTGTGAGTTATTTAGAATTTAAGTTGAAAGAATGTGAAGAATGTGCTTAAGTTATTATTTAATGTTGTGTTTATTGATACAATCTAGTAATTTAAAGGTAAATAAAAAAAAATTGCATTTAAAAAAATAGAAAAATGATCCAAATGAAATAAGCTTTTTGGACAAAAAAAAAAGTATAATATAAGGGCTTCGGGTCATTTTGAACCGCGAGGAAGGATTTGTTACAAAGTGCGAGGGAGGAATGAGGGTTAATTTCTGGTGATAAAGTATCTTTACAATGTGTTTAATTCACACAATTAAAATGAATTAAAACAAAATAAATTATTTAAAACTAAATCCATAAAATGATCTCATGATGCACCTCTAAAATGTTCTGTATATGAAGCGCCTGACAGAACCCTTTAAGCTTCTATAGAACCTTTTATTCTTGCAGCTGTATCTATTGTTGCATGTTGAGCAGATTTCCAGTGTGACCAAATGGAGTAGTTCACATGCACAAAATATGAAAATGATACACTTTCCCTTAAAAAATGTTTTCCACTTCCCAATAAAAATATTTTAGATGCATATTCATGTGTCAGTTACACTTTAACATTTACTCACAACAAAATTCAAAACATTCAAAAGAAAATTGACTAAAAGGTATAGGTTATTATAATACATTTTCCTTGAATACAAAATAAACAAACTACCAAGTGATGACTTCGAGAACAGCAACTAAACGGAAAAGCTGAGCAAATATATTTTAGTATTTTATTAATTAAAGTAGTTTATTGTACTTATTATGGTGATTAATTGCATTATCAGTGTGTGATAACATGCTTTAAGTCTGCTGTGCATAATGATACCTGGATGAAATAAAAAGTACTTTATATTAGGGATGCACAATATATCAGCCAACATATCTGTGTAGGCCGATATGTTCATTTTTAATGTTATCGTTATCGGCCTGATAAGAAAATTTGGCTGATATATTAAAGCTGATAAATGTATTATTTCCTTCAGCTGAGACAATATCAGATGCACACTGTTCGTCATGATTGTTTTGAATTGCTTGAAATAGGATTGGAACTTGAGTGCAACTACAGCTTCAGTAAAGTGCAACATGTGCAGGCTACATAAACTTATAATTTGAACATTATAATTGTGTGCTTGGGACATGGTTTTAATGGTGAGACATTTGTTTTTGTAATCAGGCTCTCAAAAATGATATAAAAAATTGGATTAAAGGTGCACTATGTAATATGTTTTCGGTAAAATATCCAAAAACCACTGGGCCAGTGTTATATATTTTGTTCAGTTGAGTACTAACAATATCCCAAATTTAAACCAAGGAACCGGGATGTATGAGGGAGTCGCCTGTCAATTGCGTCATATCTGCGTTACCCTCGGTTTGCGGTTTTATTTAGCAGAAACGCTTTACTCTCACTGCAGCGTGACAGCGTCACAGCAGCCGCCGAGCGAACGCACAGAGTAACGTCATAACATAATTTTCAACACACTCAAATGTATCTAATATGATAAACAGAGCTGCTTTACTTCATACTCATGACCGGGAAAGCGGAGATGGCGCCAGCGACTGTGTCATAATAAAAGTCCCGCTGCTCGCGAGGTGTGTGTTGAGTTCATCTTATTAACAATCGCTCCTCTGGCCTTGCTCAGCTCCACAACACTCAGTCCTGCTCTGCTTCATACTACAGGAACGTTAATAATCACATCCATGAACATGATTTCTGCCCGAGTCCTATCCCGATTCTTTTCCACCGGCTGTGAGGTGAAGACCACATGTCCCAGGATTCTGCGCTCAAACTTGGCGTCATCAAACTACATCTTTGTTTTGAATAGGCGACCTCTAGTGGACGGAAAAGTTACATAGTGCATCTTAAAGATTTATTGGCCAATATATTGGTTATCGGCTTTCAAATGTAAAGAATTATCGGTATCGGCCAACATTTTCGTATCAGTGTATCTCTACTTCATATATTGAAAACGACAAGATATTGACCTATCAAGACCTTTAAAAAAGTTCAAAAAAGTGAAAATATAATCAATATAATTTCAGTCTGGACCACCTTAAGAATTACATTTATTGACAATCTTTGGATTTGGCGAAAGGCTTAGGCTCCAAGGTGCTCGAGCTGCCATACTAGACAGCTTGAGATACATCCTTGAGACACAAATCCCAAGCCTTCATAATAACCAAAAGTTTCTTAGCACATATTACAGAAGGAGATACAATGATAACATAAATAGAGTTTCTACACAGAATCAAATACTCAATCATGAAGATGCTAGGAGGTGAAGGGATGGAGGTGGGTGTAAATGTCTGTGCGACAGACTGAGGAACATGTGCTTTAATGAGCTTGATTAGAGTAGGTAACATATCATCTGAGTGTCAGCTGATATCGTTTAGAGATCGGTGTTCTGCCTGAACTACACTCAAATTCCATTCGATCACTCAAGATGTATAGAGTGATGTATGGGTGAGATGGTGGTCCAGTGGGTTAAACCATGGAACTGACACGCAGAAGGTTGATGGTTCGATCCCAGCGGTCACCACCAGTGTGTCCTTGAGCAAGGCACTTTACTCCATGTTGCTCCAGGGGGATTGTCCCTGTAATAAGAGCACTGTAAGTCGCTTTGGATAAAAGCGTCTGCCAAATGTAAATGTAGAGAGAGTGCGAACTAGTTTCTTGCGAGAATGAAAATCTGTTCATATCGTGATGGTCCCAGTACATGGACCTGTTTGTTCCCAAGTGTCAAATTTTCTATTCAATAACCCCTCCATGCCCCATTAACAGTCAGCTTGAGTGTTTCTCTCTGGATGCTCAAGTACTGCACCAAAATGTGTGTGCTGTGTTGGCCTGAAACTGAACTGGTGCCTGTGTCTCCCATGAATTATAAAGCGATTTCAGTGGGTAAAGGGAGAATAACTCCTCTGCTGAGCACTTCTGCTGTCTACTTTAGTTTCTCTATTGTAGTCAACATGATCTAGTCTGTCTGAACGCTTCAGGTCTCACACATATTCCTATACTCAGAGGATTTCAAAATGAGGACAGGACTCAAGGCTGGAAAAGCGCAGATGTTCGCAGTCTTTCTCAGCACTTGTCTGTCTCGATGTTTTACCTCAGATTCATAAGCAGAAATATCAACATAAGTAGCTTATCAATGTAGTGATAGTGATTGATTGCTGTTTGTATCTTAGATGTGCTGAACAAAATATATCAGGGTTGAATTTAAATGACGGATCTGGCAGGGGATACTTATGATGATGAGGTCATGATCTATGTTAAAAATGATGCTGTGTTTGTGTTTTATGGGACAAGATGATGCAGCGCAACACAAAGAGCAGGTTGCAGTAGCTTCACATCACTGAATACATAAAAGAGCAGCGCGCTTTCACTGCACACCTGCAGGAGTATAATAGGTTGCCGTGTTTTTATTTTTTAAATATACACCCTTTCAAAAGACCTAAACTCCCCCAAACTGCTCACTGCGGTGTGTTTCAGTTAGCTAACATCTTCCTAATTTTTTGTTTATAAGATACTTGTTTGATATAGATTCAATGATCACAACAAGAATATGATCTATGTGTCTAATATATTTAAAGCCTGAGGGTGCATTTCCCGTTTTGCTCCGTGTTTGCATCACAAACATACTTATATATGTGGTTTTAGATATGTGGTTCTTAAATTTAATGAAGTTAAAAACAAGCATTAAAACAATATTATTTTGTATATGTTCAGGGCTGTTATGGCAACTGTCCTGTCCTGCTATGTAACTTTTGGCAATCTAGTGGCTAAAAAAAACCCAAAACAAAACTTCATGTATTTTGCGGAAGAACTTTGTTTTGGTTGTGCTTCGGCTCTGTGTGACTGTGGGTAATATGACTTCACAACTGTTAGAGAGCTATATAGTAGTTTATCTGTTCAATAAAATATCTTACTCACCTGTTGAATAATAAAAACATCATCTCCGCATCGCTTTTACAGCATTTCTCTCGCCATCTCAGAAATGCTTTTACCCCAGATTCTGTGGTACATGATCAGGACCTTTTAAAAAAAAAATTTTAAAAATACTTTTTCCCCTCTATTCCCTCCCTATTCTAGATTATGCTACTCTAAACAATGTCCAAAACGTAGTATTTCAGGCACTTTTTGTGATTTTTTGCCTCTTCATCGCTTCCTGTATTCCTCATTTGTAAGTCGCATTGGATAAAAGCATTTGCTAAATGAATAAATATAAATGGAATACTTTTATTCGGCAAGAATGCATTAAATTCATCATAAGTGACATTAAAGATTCTATTTCAAATAAACGGTGTTATTGTAAAACGTTCTATTCATCAAAGAAAAAAATGATCACGGTTTCCAGGAAAAATATTAAGCAGCACAACTATTTTCAACATGGATAATAGTAAGAAATGTTTCTTGAGCAGCAAATCATATGAAATTTCAAAACATTTCAAAACATCTTTTGGCAATCTAGTGGCTAAAAAAACCAAAACAAAACTTCATGTATTTTGCGGAAGAACATTGTTTTGGTTGTGCTTCGGCTCTGTGTGACTGTGGGTAATATGACTTCACAACTGTTAGAGAACTACATATAGTAGTTTATCTGTTCAATAAAATATCTTACTCACCTGTTGAATAATAAAAACAGCATCTCCGCATCGCTTTTACAGCATTTCACCTCTCACCGTTCTCACCATCTCGGAAATGCTAATTCTTGCATTATTCTGATCTCTGTCGCTTTCTCTTTTCGCCGCTGACTCTCCCCTGTTTGGCATTTTGTTTTAAATAGGTGATCCCCCAGAGGTTGGAGATATGGTGTGTTCAAGACCTCTTGGGAAGTTTGTATTTACGAGGTGAGAAGTCGTGTTTATGGTGGCAGATGCGTTCACTTTCGACGGATGAAGATGACGGTGTACTTTCCACTTCTAAAAAATGAAGAATGAGGAATGTGCATCAAGTGTGTTTTGCTTTTTTATGTTTTTAATTTCTTTATTTAAACTTTAATGTTACATATTATATTGTTATATTATAATGCTATCACATTTTGTGCATGCAATTAGCTTACTTTGCTTTAAATAGAAAAGCCTGACAATATCGCTGCTAAATTCCTTTAAGTATTGTGGTATTCCGCCACGTTTCTCACGGACACCAACTGGTAAAGATTGGGGCCAAAGTCCCTTTCAAGGAAAGTCTGTTCCCTCGGCGGCCATATTTGCAACGCCTCTGGGTAGCTATTTCAGGCATACAAGACCAAGTCCTCTCTATTTGAATGGGGGAATCCTGGAATCTCAAAAATTGCTTGCCGAACTCGAAATTAAATAACATTTAAGCGTATTTTTCAGGCTAGATGAACCAATGCGCATGTGCAGTCGAGTCTCAGGTTTCTATGGGAGCTCTTTTACTTTAGAAGGTGGGACTATTCTGCCATATTGTGGAATAGAGGGCAGTGTTGCCAAGTCCGCGCTACTTTAAGGCCCAATCCCAATTCTATTTTATACCCCTTCGCCTTCCCCTACCCCTACACCTACCCATTCCCCTTGCCCCTTGAAACAGAGTGCCAAGGCGTAGGGTTGAAAATATTCCCCTAAGAAATGGGACACCACCACTATACCATTACACGTCATCATACCCCGTTTCTTTTATTAGTGTCCTGTGACATTTAACCAGTATGAACAGCAATGAGGCTAAATAATTGTTTACCACAATTACTCACTGCGAACAGAGTTTTGCGCTGTATTTGTAAAATGGCGCTCATTTTCAGTTCAAAAACGTATGAGTTTCTTAAAACGATACAGAACATACAAGACTAGTGAAGGCGCTTTTCCATCGGGCCAAACTGTTCTCTTTGTTTATTAACCGTTCCATTCCGTGCTGATCCGTGCTGGCCGGTACGGATATGGTTTCCTTATCTACTGTGGTGCTGCGATAATGTTCATACGTTATACATCATGTCAGTCGTTGCCTTGGTAACGCAAGAGTTTACAAACGATACGTGATGTAAATATCGACTGCGTTATGAAGGATGACCAGATATATATATATATTTAAAGTATTATTAATATGTGTTCACATCACTCAAATAGTGTGCTTAGCAAGCAACGGAGAAACTGGCAGCCAGGCGACACACAAGTGATCGATCCCGAGTGGCAACATACACACATTCTATGCAGCACGGTAGTCGGTGGAGGGAAAATCTTCATACCCCTTTGTTCGAAGTGTGGTCCTGAAAAATCTTCGTTTGAAGGGCTATCTGGCCCTTCCCCTTACCCCTACCACTCCAGCCAAAATAGAATCGAGACACCCCTACCCCTTCACGCGCAAAACGAAGGGGTAGAGGAAAGAGAAGGGCTAAGGGGTAGAAATGGGATTGGGCCTAACACTGTTGCCGCGGGTTGTTTTTCATTTCTGCGGGTTGAAGCGACCCCAATTATGTGATATTTAGCCCGGGAATGCCAATTTTAGGAGGGAACCCTGCCAAAAAAAAAAACATTTTACCCTCCCCCAAACGCGATTTTACTGGGGAAACACGTTTGGGCTTGTTTTGGGCTAGTTTTCAGTAGCAATTGGGCGGGTTTTGTTGTGAAAACTTGGCTACCCTGATAGTGGGGCTTAAAGAAAATCCTGAGCTTCCCACTCATGCCGCTCATGTGCACCATTAGTGTGCTCCATGTCAACTTTTCTTGCTGTGACAACTAACTCCTATTTACGGATATGACGAGACGGACGAGTGACGTACACAATTTCCCGCGAAAACCATCCCAACAGGTCTTAAATATAAAATAGGCTTATAACAGGCTTACTAGTAAATCACGGTAATTTTGACCAACAACAAAAAACGTAATACCTTTAACAAAACATGTACCTTTAAAGCAGTTTGTTCTGAATATAATCTTTAATTTAAAAAAGTACAGACTTTATCTCTCACAGAATGTTTGTTAGCATAAGTGTGTGCAACTTTGTAGGCTACCCCACACTCATTTAACACTTAACATGATCTATTTCGATGCCAGGAGTTCCCTTTCAGTCGGTCACGTTCGACGTACGTCGGAACTGACCGACGAATTGGGATCTGTTTTCAGAGACCAATCTACTTCGAGTGTATAGAAACGAGCCAATGAACATTGGCATGCGGTTCACGCATTCCACACGCCGCCCCGCGTTGCGGGTATAAATACGGAAGTGGAAGTACCGCATATCGCTTTCAACTTCGGAGCCGAGCATTTGTTTATGTTCCTACGAAGAGTGTTTTCAACTACGAGTCAAAAAAAAAGGAGAGGGGAAAACTGCCTACCTGCTTCCAGTGTCGGTGTTACGGTGCCTTACAGCGGTGGTCGCGAGCAGAAGAAAACAAACAGCTGTTCTCACAGCTTCCTGGGCGTTTTCCTTTGAGTGCTCACAGCAGGCTTGCACATTTGAACTGCTGTGAGCCGCGGCCATTTCCCCTTTGTGCCTCGGCACTTGTTGGAGCGGTTCTTATTCTTCTAAAAGAGCAACACGGTTTGACCCTGCGTCTTTTTCAAGACGTCATTCAAACCGTGTGTTTCTGGATGCCGTCGGTATCTATCTCCAGTTGACGGGTACGATTGCTGTCTCACGTGTTTCGGCGTTCAGCACGCTGAGGCGGCTTTCGTGGATGACTCATGTTTGCACTGTGCGAACATGACCATCGCAGTATTACGGTCTAGGCTCCAATACCTCAAAAGGGGTGGAGTCCCATTGCGCATCCCCCGATCTAGTGGTCCTCCCGCTGCAAAGCAGAGGGCTGCTACTTTGGCTGATGCCTTTGGTGGAGACCTGAGGGTTACAGTGAGGGCACTCCCGCCGGGTCAACAGGCTCCTCGGGCCCCTCCCCCCTCCGCTGCGCCGGTAGAGCTTCCAGAAGAGCGCACTGGTCCTTCCCACGGGAGGCCAGCCGTTTCTTTTGGGGCTCCGACTGAGGACATGATATCGATAGCTGTATCGGGGGACGAGCTAATACACTCTGGAGATGAGGATCCGGCTGCATTACCCCCTTCGGGTGTGGTAGCGTTGTCCGAGTCTGATCCAGAGCTCACAGCTATGCTTTCCCGGGCCGCCACGAGTGTCGGGGTCGAGTGGAACCCTCGCGGCTGGACGATTGGTATCTCGGGACGGACCGTGCTGGTTCTCAGCGCCTCGCCCCAGTGCCATTCTTTCCGGAAGTGCATCAGGAGCTCACAAAGTCGTGGACGGCGCCCTACAGCACCCGTGCACGATCGACTGACTCCTCCGTCCTCACTACCTCCGATGGTGGCGCGGCTAAGGGTTATGTGGAGGTTCCCCCAGTGGAGCGGTCGGTAGCGATGCAACTGTGTCCAAAGACTGCTACCGACTGGCGGGGTCACCCACGTCTCCCCTCCCGGGCGCGTAGGTTCTCGTCCGGTCTAACGGGCAGAGCCTACACAGCCTGCGGGGAAGCTGCGTCATCTTTGCATGCCATGGAGCTCCTGCAGGTCTACCAGGCCAAAGCGCTCAAGGAACTGCACGAGGGTAGTTCCGACCCAGTGGTTATGCAGGAACTGCGTACCGCGACGGACCTCGCCCTCCGGGCGACGAAAGTCACCGCACGCACCCTGGGTCGGGCGATGTCCACACTTGTGTCCACTATGGCTGAACCTGGCGGATATGCGTGAGGCCGACAAAGTGCGGTTCCTCAACGCCCCTGTCTGCCAGGCCGGCCTCTTCGGCGACGCCATCGAAAACTTCGCCCAGCAGTACTCGGTGGCCCAGAAGCAGACGGAGGCCATCAAGAACATCCTGCCCCGGCGACCCGCTGCTGCCTCCACCCAGCCCCCGTTCGAGGGGAGGGCATATCAGTACAAAGTCTTGCCCTTCGGGCTGTTCCTGTCGCCTCGTCTTCACGAAAGTCGTCGAGGCAGCCATTGTTCCGCTCAGAGAACGCGGCGTTCGGATACTCAGCTATCTTGACGACTGGCTCATACTGGCTCAGTCTCGGGATCAGTTGTGCGAACACAGGGACATGGTGCTCAGTCACCTCAGCCTGTTGGGACTTCGGGTCAACCGAGTGAAGAGCAAACTCTGCCCCACGCAGAGGATCTCTTATCTCGGTATGGAGCTGGATTCGGTCAGCCGGACTGCGCGCCTCACTCCAGAGCGCATCCGGTCAGTGTTTAACTGCTTGAATACGTTCAAAGGCAGGACAGCGGTCCCACTGAAATTCTTTCAGAGGCTCCTGGGGCATATGGCATCTGCAGCCGCGGTAACAACGCTCGGATTGCTTCATATGAGACCGCTTCAACGCTGGTTACACGACCGAGTCCCGAGATGGGCGTGGCAGCGCGGTCAGTACCGGGCCTCAGTTACTCCTTACTGTCGCCAAACCTTCAACCCGTGGTCAGACCCCTCGTTTCTCCGGGCCGGAGTGTCCTTAGAACAGGTGTCCAGGCATGCTGTGGTTTTCACGGATGCCTCATCCACGGGCTGGGGGGCCACGTACAACGGGCACGCAGTTTTGGGTCTGTGGATGGGGCCCCAACTGCGTTGGCATATCAATTGCCTAGAGTTACTGGCGGTACGTCTTGCCCTGGCCCGGTTCAAGAAACTGCTTCGGGGCAAGCACGTACTGGTCCGTTCGGACAGCACTGCGGCCGTTGCGTACATCAACCGACAGGGTGGTCTACGCTCCCGTTGCATGCTCCGGCTCGCCCGCCATCTCCTCCTGTGGAGTCAGAAGTTTGTGAGGTCACTTAGTGCCATTCACATCCCAGGTGCGCTGAACCCGACAGCCGACGAGCTCTCTCGCCAGTCGACACCTCCGGGCGAATGGCGACTCCACCCCCGGAGCGTCCAGCTGATATAGGACCACTTCGGAGTTGCACAGGTAGACCTGTTCGCTTCCACAGAGTCGACCCATTGCCAGTGGTACTACTCCCTGACCGGAGGTACCTTAGGCACAGATGCACTGGCGCACAGCTGGCCCCGGGACCTACGCAAAAAATATGCATTTCCCCCAGTGAGCCTTCTAGCACAGACTCTGTGCAAGGTCAGGGAGGACGAGGAGCAGGTCTTGTTAGTTGCGCCCTACTGGCCCAACCGGACCTGGTTCCCAGAACTTACACTCCTCGCAACAGCCCCTCCCTGGCCGATCCCCCTGAGGAAGGACCTTCTTTCTCAGGGGCGGGGCACTCGCGTCCAGACCTCTGGAATCTCCATGTCTTATTCCTGGATGGGACACGGAGGTTCTAGGTGGCCTGCCACAAGCAGTGGTAGACACCATCGCTTCAGCTAGAGCCCCCTCTACGAGGCGCCTCTATTCCCTGAAGTGGAACCTGTTCGTCGAGTGGTGCTCTTCCCGCCGGGAAGACCCCCGGAAGTGTTCGATTAATGTTGTGCTTTCCTTCCTGCAGGATGGGTTGGAGCGAAGGCTGTCTCCCTCCACCCTCAAAGTGTACGTTGCAGCAATAGCGGCGTATCACGATGCAGTAGACGGTAAATCCTTAGGTAAGCACGACTTAATCGTCAGGTTCCTCAGAGGTGCGAGGAGACTAAATCCTCCTCGTCCAACCTCGGTACCCTCTTTGGATTTAGCCCTGGTGCTTAGAGCACTGCAGGGTCCGCCATTTGAGCCTTTGCAGTCAGTTGAGCTGAAAATTCTGTCCATGAAGACGGTCCTCCTGACCGCATTGGCCTTAATCAAGAGGGTAGGGGACCTGCATACACTTTCGGTCGACGAATCGTGCCTAGAATTCGGGCCGGCCAACTCTCACGTTGTCCTGAGACCCCGGCCTGGATATGTGCCCAAGGTTCCTACCACTCCCTTTCGGGACCAGGTGGTGAACCTGAAAACGCTGCCTTCGGAGCTTTTTTATGTCCCGTCCGCGCTCTTCGCGCTTACGTTGACCGGACTCAGAGCTTCAGATCCTCACAGCAGCTCTTCGTCTGTTACGGAGGTCAGCAGAAGGGAAAGGCTGTCTCCAAGTAGAGGTTGGCCCACTGGATAGTGGATGCCATTGTCTTGGCTTACCAGTCCCAAGATGTACCTTGCCCGTTCGGGGTGCGAGCACACTACACTAGGAGCGTAGCTTCATCCTGGGCGCTGGCTCAAGGCGCCTCGCTGACAGACATATGTAGAGCTGCGGGCTGGGCGACACCTAACACGTTTGCTAGATTTTATAGCCTCCGTGTAGAGCCGGTATCTTCCCGCATCCTGGCCCCCAGTGGCCTGTAGCACGAAGTACCCGTTCTAGTGTCGGCTTGCAACACCACTCCCGCCCTCTGGGCCGGATACGTGCGTCTATTTGCTCCAGTTGAGTTCCCCGGAAATGGCTAACCCTGTGAGTCCTCCGTCACCCCTGCGGTGTCAGACGTTGCGGACCATCTGACGCTAGGCCTGCACCCGTATGCTTGTGGAACGTGTGTGTAGGCTGGGTTCCATATGTTGCGGTCCCCTAACTGCTACCCCATATGTGTATTCTCCACGGTACCAGCTACCCTACTTGGCTAGCCCCGTGTCTTTCCCTGGACAGAGCCCGCTCTGTCGTCTCTGGGTGTGTTCTTCCCCCCCTGGGACCAGGTTGGGTCCACCCCAGAGACTTCCATCAGTTGCACTACCCTGATAGGTTAGTCCTTATGCGTATTTCCACCTCTCCTTCCATTGAAGGATGTGGCTCCGCAGCGTACCATCTCCCAAGACGGGCACGCTTTCCCAGCGTTATCCAATAGTCACGCTGAGTGGGTCTTGCAGGAACAGCAAGTGACTGTCCTTCCCTGCCGGGAGCCCTGACTCCCACTCCAACATAGGAGTGGTCCAGCGAGCTCAGGCAGGGAGCTGGAAGGGCCAGCATCCCTGGCGTGTTGGTAGGGATCCCAATTCGTCGGTCAGTTCTGACATACGTCGAACGTGACCGACTGAAAGGGAACGTCTCGGTTACGTATGTAACCCTTGTTCCCTGAAGGAGGGAACGGAGACGTACGTCCCGTCGCCAGGTGCTGTGTTTCAGCTGAAGGCCCGAGCCACTTATCTCTGCTCCTTAGTTGAAAACGATATGCGGTACTTCCACTTACGTATTTATACCCGCAATGCGGGGTGGCGCGTGGAATGTGTGAACCGCATGCCAATGTTCATTGGCTCGTTTCTATACACTCGAAGTAGGTTGGTCTCTGAAAACAGATACCAATTCGTCGGTCAGTTCCGACGTACGTCTCCGTTCCCTCCTTCAGGGAATGAGGGTTATGTACGTAACCGAGACGTTTCATATTGTGACACTTTGGAGTTTCATAAGGAAGCTTTCACACAATATATTCACAATACAACTGCCCACCCTCGGACCACCAGCAATATTGAGTACAAATCCAGAAATTTAGCTCGTTTTATGATGCCGTGGATTAAAAAAAGAAGAAGATCAAAGCCACTAACCCTCTCATAGCGCAGAGTCCTCGCGTGTACCGTGACCTCCGTCTTTTGTTTCTGTATGCAAATGCGCTTGATTAAAGCCAAACAACCCATAAGAGCTGTGCTCGATTAGTAAATCAAGTTATTATGTAGACTACAAGATACTTTACACCCTGCATTTTTATCGTGTCTACATATGCGCAGCGATGACTCGAAAAGCTTAACTTTTGACTGAATAAATTATGAACAGGGATTTTGGCTTTAGAAGCAAGATGTCTGTATAATTCATCACATTCGAGCTTCACAGCTGAATACAAGCATGATGGATAGGGATGTGGAATTTTTCCTAAGAGTGCCAAAGGCCTGGATTTCCCAGGGGAGGGGGAGAGATGACAATAAACATGATAAATCATGGGATATTACTTGGTTCGTGTTGCAGTTTAAACCATAAAACAACAGTGCATGTTGGAATCCATTAGTATTTGGTAAGAATATTCAGACAGGGCTATGCAATTATCACTTATTTATTCATGAGGCTCATTATGCTTGTCTTTAATTAAAATACATCTATCAATGATTCTCAGAGCCAGTTTGACAGTATCATAGCTCAGTCAGATATCTCATATGTCAAGTGCAATTGCCAAACAGGAAGTTTAGCACTCCTAAGAAATACTGTACAACACTTTTGAGTTATTGCTTATTTATTCAGAATTTTTTTTTTGCTTGAACGTCTGAAATTTTGCCCCAAACATCTTTCAGTGTCAACTTAATAACTTTACAAATAAATGAACAAGAAATTCGTAATACCCACACCTATAATTGCAGATGTACTGTATGCGTGCATAAAAGCAACATGGCTAAACTCTAGGCCTGGTTTCACAGACAAGGCTTACATTAAGCCAGGATTAGACCTAGACATTTAAGTTGCTTTTATCTACGTGCCTTAGAAAAAAAACATGGTGTGCATCTTGAGACGAAACAATGGCAAGTTGCTTTCAGTTAAAACAGCTCAAACGTGCATTTTAGTCTGGGACTAGCTTAAGCCCTGTCTGTGAAACCAGGCCATCATGTGCTTAACCCTTGTACGGTCTTCGTTTGGGAATTACACTCAGGGTCTTTGGGGTCTCCACAGACCCCAGGCAACAAAATGTAATTTTGTAACAAAACAATTGTTTGTTTGTTTTATAGAACAAATGTAATTTTACTCTGTTTGTTAATGTTTTTACTCAACATCTGTGCAGTTTTTGGAGTATTTATAATAATTTTTAAATTTATATAAATAAAAATATATATATATTTTCACACAAAATCATTTTTTTTATGTAAAATTCACTTTATAAAAGACCCAAATTTCTAACTTCATTCGTGGGGATAACATGGATAATTTGACATGGTTTAGTGTAAGATTTTTGCCCATCTTTTGGAAAATACAGAAAAAAAGAAGAAAAAAACCCCAGTTCTTTAGACTTTTACCAGTAAATGTCTGCAGAGCTCCACTATTTGCTATGTGCTATTTGACTGACTGAAAGACATCTTTTCACAAGTATTTTTCAGTCGGATTCATATCTAAATGTTATGAAATCACAATTATAACAATTAAAATTAAATAATTTTTGTCAAAGTTTAGCATTTCTTTGTACTGAAAAATGAAAATTAGATTATGATTAGAATCAAACCTGAACAAGAGAAAAGTTGGAGTCTTTAGAGTTTATAATTTATTTCAAACATCTGATTTTCTTATAATTCTACAAATTCAAAAATTAACAGAAATGAACAGTTATATTACATATTGAGCAAAAAATACACAACATGAACATCAAAATGCAATGAACTGAACAGCAATAACAAATGTATTCCTGTGTGTGTGTTTGTGTGTGTGTGTGAGCATGATCATTTTGCATTGTGGATGTTTTATGCATTGTTGGAAGTGTGCCACTTCATTTCTGTAAGCGTGTTCTGTGTCGTTTCTGTTTTTGAGGATGAATTTTGTCCATTTTCACCCTGAGTGAGACACTTTTTGTCACACAAACATAAAAACAGATATCAATCCAATTCAATTTTTTATTTTATTTGTAGATCTAGAGTGTTGACTTTGAGCAAACGTCCTTTGGGGTCAGAAAAGACCCAGAGTAAAAACTAATGTTATTCAATACAAAACATCCCCAAACACTATAAACATAGGAAAATGACAGACTTTAATAGTGATGAATGCATGTACACTGTAAAATAAACTTACTGCCCTAAATTTTTATGTGCAATCAATTCAACTTAATTGACATTAAACTGACTTTTTAAAAAAAAGAGATGAATCTTGTATAACTGTTACATTGATAATAAAGCAGATATTTTGATGACGTGCAAATTTAAATAGATACATGATTAAAACAATGTATGATTTAAGTTATTATAGGTAAAAAAAATTATATAAAAAAAAAATGATTTTGATTTTTTTTAATACTGAATCTCTATTATTTGGGGCGGAGATCGAGGAGTGAAATGTGCTCAAATGTTTGAGCGTTACAATTCTACCTGTTGTCGCTCTCGCATGAAAATTTAAAGCCACATTACTGATCCTTCTCAAGCCACTGCTTCCTCTGCCTGTTTTGACAGGCTAAAATGTGGCCCGTTCCTTGTTCTGCTTGAGTGGATGTTAAATCAAAGCCTCTCTTTTAACATTCTGCAGCTATGATAAACTCCAAACGCCCCATGACGGTCCCGTTGGCGTTACCACAGCAACTACAGCATCCCAGGTGCAATCCTTCTGCTGAAACTCAGAGCACCTGTACCCAACATTTCACAATTCCCTCATGACGCATATAATCCATGATTGAAGTGGGTGTCTGAGAGTTGCACAACCTTCTGTCTGATTTCAAGAGAAAGGGCATTATTATTTATTCAATTTTGTACGATAATAAGCATCATTCAGAGATATTATTAATACATTCAATGAATAATTGTTGCTATATTGGACTGAAAGATTTCACATATGACTGGAAGGCCACACACAATCGCGTTGAGTTTTCATGTTTTATGGGGACTTTCCATAGACATAATGAATTTTATACCGTACAGTCTGTATCTTCTATCCCCCTACACCCATCATAGAAAACTTTCTGCAGTTTTACATTCTCAAAAAACATCACTTAGTATGTACTTACTGTACTTAGTACTTACTGATGGGGACAGAAAAATCTCAAGGACAAGGATTTTGGATATTGCCATCTCTGTGGGGACATTTCGTCCCCATAACCTAGTCCCTCTGAGCCACACACATACATATACACCGATCAGGCATAACATTATGACCACTGACAGGTGAAGTGAATAACATTATCTCTTCATCACTGCACCTGTTAGTGGGTGGGATATATTTGGCAGCAAGTGAACATTTTGTCCTCAAAGTTGATGTGTTAGAAGCAGGCAAAATGGGCAAGTGTAAGGATTTGAGCGAGTTTGACAAGGGCCAAATTGTGATGGCTAGACGACTGGGTCAGAGCATCTCCAAAACTGCAGCTCTTGTGGGGTGTTCCCGGTCTGCAGTGGTCAGAATCTATCAAAAGTGCTCCAAGGAGGGAACAGTGGTGAACCGGCGACAGGGTCTTCAAAAGGGGGACCAACACAATATTAGGACGGTGGTCATTATCGGTGTATATACATATTCATATATGTACATACTTACATGCATATACCGGTATACATACACATACATTTATATTATAAATGACATTATACATTCAACATAAAAAAATCTGTTAGAGATTTTTTTTTTTTAATTCAAAAACTGAAAGCCCATCATGGGACAGCTTGCTCCGATACCCTGCTTAATGTAACTCAATGCATAAAACTCCTGGACTGGAAAGTGATAAACGGCACAGAAATAATTAATATAAATGAGTATATATCTATAATGCACCGGTCGACTCTATGCACAGGCTGGAGTTGGAAGATTAGAACTGTTCATTTAAATGGGGGTGGAGGGGGTCTGATTAAGGTTTCACATTAGGCGTGACGTAAGCAACCACGAACTCACGAGCTCAGACCCTGCGTGTCCCACCGCGCGCTCAAAACAGACGCAGCGCGCACTCCGAGCTGCAGCACGCGGAGCTTCTCTCTGCCTCTCGAGTCTGCAGAAGAAGACGAAAACCTTCCCGGATAAGATTACCAGCAGAAAACATCTGTGCGCACCATGAAGTTTGCGGCTTTGGTCTGCTTGGTGGTTTTCCTCGCTGCGGGTAAGTGAAATTCTCAGAATGTACACAAAGAATCATCGCATAAATCATTTCAGCACCATGGTCAGCGACACGGCAGTTTTGCTGCAGAACAAATAGTGAATCACGGTGGGAATTGTCGGGTTTTGCACAACTAAAACGTATAGATGGACGAATGATAACGAGATGAATAAGCTTACAAACATTTGCATTACGAATTGCACAAATATAACACAAGGCTTTTACTATTCCAGATGTAGAGCCCATACCAGTTGAGCAGGACAGCCGAAGAGAGGATCTGGTATGCTGTAGCTTTAATGTTTATGAGAGAAAAAAAAAAACCCCAATGCATTTATTTGTCTACTCGTTTTAGTTATGTACACACTTTCATTTCAGCTTACCCAGTGTTTAGTTCAGGTCCTTTCAAAGGTGCTCTACAAGACCGATGATAATCCAGTGCATCCCGAATGCAAAAACATCCTTACACCAGGTAGGTTGTTACTTTGCATTGTTCGTATTGTGTTGCTTCAATGTGTTTTTGAGGTAAAATAACATTGATTTATTATTGGATGAACTCAAATGTGACTTCTTATGAAAGGTTATTCTCATTACACTGTTTGCAGAGAGAGTGATCGTACTTGTACATTCGGTAAAAATATCATTTGGACATATAACGTGAACACAGTCAGACTACATTATCGTCATAATGTCTAATCTCAGTACATTGTGTTTGGCGGAGGAGACAGTTATGGGTCAGTGGTTTCCACCGGTTCTAAGACTGTGGACTAATAATTGGATGTATTCATGCAGTGCATAAGCAATGGAGCGAAAATGAGTTACGGGTCATTTGCATGTTTGATTTGTGTCCATTTTTATCTCTTCCTGAATTCAGGATCAGGACATCCCACAGTTGAGAAAAACCGGGAATATGTTTCACAACTGGCTCAAGAGGAGCTGAAAAAACCAAGAGGAGAGTCTAAAGTCAAGGAGGAGGAACTCATTGAGGATCTTCTCAAAGCTGACAAGCGTGAAGAGCTGGATGACGAACGGAGCCAGGAAGAGTTCCCAAATTTTATGAAAAGAAGAATAAAAGACAGGCGTGAGGAAATGGACGATGAACGGAGTCAGGAAGAATTCCCAAGTTACATGAAAAGAAGAATCAAAGAAAAACGCGAGGAACTGGATGACGAACGGAGCCAGGAAGAGTTCCCTAGTTTTATGAAGAGAAGAATCAAAGAAAAACGTGAGGAACTGGACGACGAACGGAGCCAGGAAGAGTTCCCTAGTTTTATGAAGAGAAGAATCAAAGAAAAACGCGAGGAACTAAATGATGACCGAAGCCAGGAAGATTTCCCAAGTTTCTATAAAAGAGGCAACAAGCTTAAAAGAGAAGATTATGATGATGAGAGAAGCCAAGAGGAATTCCCTCAGAAAAGACATTTTTCCGTCCTTTACAAGCGTGATAACGCCGATGAGGAGCGCAGCCAGGAGGAATTCCCTCTATATGAGTATAAAAGGAGTCGTCTTCTGGCCAGCAGAGAAAAACGTGAAGAACCAGACTATGATAGAAGCCAAGAAGACTTCCCAAGCTACACCCACAAAAGAAACTACGGGGATGGAGAGGAAGAGGACGAGGAGAGTGAGGAGATGGAAAAGCGGATCTGGAAGCCATCGCATAGATACCACCACAAGAAAAAGCTCCACAAACGCAGTGAGGGTTTTGAAGAACCAGACTACGACAGAAGCCAAGAAGACTTCCCAAGCTACACCCACAAAAGAAACTACGGGAATGGAGAAGAAGAGGACGGGGAGAGTGAGGAGAGGGAAAAGCGGATCTGGAAGCCATCGCATAGATACCACCACAAGAAAAAGCTCCACAAACGCAGTGAGAACGAGGGTTTTGAAGAACCAGACTACGACAGAAGCCAAGAAGACTTCCCAAGCTACACCCACAAAAGGAGCCATGGCGATGGTGGACACCACAAACAGAACGAGCAAGCTGAGGACATGAACGCTCAGGAAAAGAGGTCTGAGGAATCTGAAGAGGTAGACGAGGATATTGCAAAACGATATTGGAAACCCACTCATAGGTACCACCATAAGAAGCATCACCACAAGCGTGGCGACTCCACAGAGCTTGAGGATGAACCCATCTCAGAGAAGACTCGCATCCTCCATGAGTCAATAGACAAGGCCACCAAGCTCCGTTCACCTGAAGAGGAAGAAAAGGAAATTGTCCATGAGCGTAATGAAAACGAGCTGAAGAAAGGACATCAGAGTTCGGCAGAGGAGCAGCAGGACAGGGAGGCAGCATTGAGGTACCTAACAAAGAAGAAGAACGAGTTAGAGGAACGTCTACTTAACAAAGGAGACGTCTACGAAAAACGCTCCCCGTGGATTTACAGAGGATACTACCATCCAGCCTGGTACAAAAGAAGCCACAAGCTGGGTGAAAGCATTGACCAGAACCCCAACCCCAAACTAGAAGAGCTCGCCGAGACCCTCCGGTACAAAAGGGGCCTGCAGTTGGACTCACCTGGGGAGGAGAAGGGTGTCTCCCAACAGAAGCTTTTCACACCAGAGGAGGTATAGTATGATAGTTTTCTCCAAGAAAAGTTTCACGCCCCCTGAGAGTTACCAGAAGTTGCGTGTCTTGCTCAAGGTTGATAGTTTATGGATTACCACTTGTTGGGTTTGAAACCACATGACCTTTGCTAGGCCAATGGTTCCCAACTCTTTAAAGTTAAAAGCCCCTTAAAAGTACACTCTTAGAAAAAAGTGCATCAATTGTAGAGGCAGTACCCTCAAAGGGACATCTGAAATTGAAATAACCTATTAAACATATCAAAATATTATGCAATCATTTAAAGTCCCCCTGCAGTCGATAATTTGTATCCCTTAAAACTCATTTTTGATCACCAAAATGACAACAAAACAAATTCTTCATGCCTTAAAATAGCTTGAATTTAATTATATAATATGCAAATTAGCCCCACCTCCACTCACTCGCACCAGCTCAGAATTCCTTATCCACTCTAAGCATATTAAACACATCACACAGACATACAAACAACATTAAAAATGTGCACCACAGGGGTGCACCACTTTAGGACATTTCTCATTTTAGAAGTAGATAAAAGTACAAAGTTGTCCCTTTAAGGTTACTGCCCCAGTGAGCAATTTTTGACAATGTACACATTTTGGGTGTCTACCTATTTTGATTCAAAGGCTGCGTCCGAAATCGCATACTCTCGAGTAGGTACTTGTTTTGAATTGGTAATTACTTCACGCTCACTTAAAAAAGTATTAATGTTATTTGGACGTACCACATTCGCCACGTTGTCATTATCATGTGCGGGGTTTCTACAGGTTTCACCAAGTCAAATTTAAGACTTTTTAAGACCATTATGAATTAAATTTAGGACCTATTTAAAGGAAATGCAGTCACAAAGTAAATTAATTTATTCAAATTGAACAAATCGATAAACTTGCACTTCCCCATAGCTTAATCCCACTAGGATTTTGCTGTATTTCTTGTGATTTTTGAGATCAAAATGACTGAATTTGTGGTGGTAATTTCCAGAAATTTGCATAATTAGGATACCACATTTACTATATTATGTATTATATTAGATGCACAATAGTCACACATGACAATAGAACAAACCAAATGCATCAATCTAGCTTATTTTGCCATTATTTTGCGGTGAAATTACAAATTATGCAGGATCTCAAAAAATGCATTGTTGAGTTTTCATTGTATTTAGTAATCGCGGAAATGCGAAAAACTAGAGGACTATTTGCTGAAGAATAAAATCCATTTTTTTGTGTCTATTGTACAATCCGAAAAAGACTTGCGCCAATAACACGAAAGCTGATTAGCTGCAATATAAGTTACATATTGGTCTCATTTGTAGTCGTAATACAGCAAATTATATTTGAACTAGCGAAAGAAAGACCTACAACACCACGGAATTTAAAAATAAAACATTCTAAAGCATTTCAATGAGCATTAGAGGTAGCGTTACATGAACGTAGGAAAATTAAGACCTGTTTAAACTTATTTAAGACCTAGAACAGAATAATTCCACGAATTTAAGGCCTAAAATTTTGATTTTGAAATGATACTTTTTAAGACCCAGCGGAAACCCTGATCAGATCCCAGAGTCAGTTGCGTCTCTTTACTGCCATTCATAAATCCTCTCCAGTGGCCTCATGGGATAGTAAAGTGTCCATTATATGCACACTTCAGAATCTGTCCAGAAAGAAGTAGGCTATGCGGGTATTTTTTTCCTACTCTTTTATGAGTACTGTGAATTCAGACATGCTTCTTTTGTCACATACTGTTTTCACCTACTATATAGTAAGGAAGTATGTGATTTCGGATGCAGCCAACTTGTTAGTAGAGACACCAGGTCCTAGAGTGGGGTGTGCCAGATAACAGAGACATCCAAAACATGTACTACTGGGGAACCTTTGGGAATTGGTTTGGGAACTAGGTTACACCACCCCAGTTTAACAAATGGCCCACTGAGCTCTAAAGCCTACACTTGTAGTACAAATGGGAATAAAAACATGGACTGAGATGTTTATGAATATACAGGGATGCATTGCAAGAAAAGTGTTGCTTCATGAAAAACAAGGCCAGATTTTCTGCCTGAAGTAGCTTATCTGTATCTCTGCTCGCTGGACTTGGGCAAGTTGAGTGACTAAGAGACGACGTGGGTAGACTGCAAACCTTTTCTCAGTTTTTTATTACATGCAACTCAAACTGCACCAAAAAGTGGTAATTACCTCCCAGCAAAAATGCATCTCCAGTGACTACTCATGTCAAATGTTCTCCTATTACAAGGACATTTGAGTTACATGATATGCCTGCAAACTGTGCAGTAGCATTACTTTTAGTTGAGGGTGTAGAGGGATAGCTAGACTCTGTTCAGAGACAGAGCGTGCTAAGAGCATCATTCCTCATCATGACAGGGATATTGTATAACTAAAGGTACTCTTTTAACTCTTCTACTGGGACTGTGGAAATAGGATACTTCGTCGACTAGAGTAGGGGTGTCCAATCCTGCTGGAGGGCCACTGTCCTGCAGAGTTTAGCGACAACCCCACACCCTGAATTGGCAAAACTCAAAAAACTTAATTACATCAAATTCTTAAGAAATGTAAAGTAAGCTGAACTTGCATATTTTTATTTTGTTCTCATACATTTTAATTGCGTAAATATGCGCTTAAACATTTGAGTAAGCTAATTCATACTTTTAACTTGAATAATTTGAGTAGTGTAAACTTGGCTAGCTTTAACTAGCTAATTCAATAAATGCTACCTTGCAAATTGGAAACACAATGCTTTGATATGTTTAGCATAGCACTTGCTGAATGAGTACGACAATATAAAACATTAACATACAGTATATCTGTTCTCAAACTAAGCTCATGCTCCGATGAAACCCCCCCACCCCCTCAACATAACAGAAACACTCCTAAACTAAACATTAAACACTACTAAATCTCACACTTAACATTAATCTTGCACAATAAACCGTTATATAACACTTAATTTTAACATTTACTCAACCCTTTGTCACGGCAAAGCATGCTGGGAAATAGAAATCCCAGCCCAGTTTCAGTTCAATTTAACTTTGTATAAATTAAAAGAAACAAGTTAATAAAACTCAAAACAATGAACCCATTCAGATGACTTAATATGCGTCAGCTTTGTGAACTCAAAAGGAAAAAAAAAGTTCTAAGTACTCATAAAAGTTAATTTGATTGATCTAATTTGTTTAATTTAAGTTGGCTCTACTCAAACCAATTAATTATTTTGAGCGTTAGGGTTTACAGTGAATTTAAACACTTGAACCAGTTACTAGGCGTACTAGAAACTTTGCAGGTGTGTTGAGGCAAGTTGGAGCTAAACTCAGCAGGAAAGAGTTTGAACACCCCCAGATTAGAGCAATGCATTGTCTTTAATTCATAAAGAAACCACAAACACAAAACGACTGTAAACTGATTTCAAACACAACAAAACCCTGGGGACTGATTAAGGCAATGGCTTTTAAGCATCACTTAAGAGTTATAAGTACTTCATTTAATTTCTGTTTTCTTTCATCAGATAAACGAACTTGAGAAACTGGGCTCTGTGGATCAACAGACGAAAGAGACAACTTAACCGTTCCAAGAACCAGCTGAAACATCATCTTCCTGTGCTGCCTGATTTGACTTTCCATCCGCTTTATGCGTGTTCACTTGGGCTGCTTCATATGAATGCATTATGATGTGTTGTACCCAATTACAACTGCATTAGTCTTTTGTTATTGGTGTGAGTCAGTGTACGTTTAATGCGAGTCTGAGAAAAAGCTAAACTAGCTTGATAATGTCATGCAAATTATTTCTCTCTTTATTTATAATCTAAAATGACAAATGCCCATGTACTGTTGACTGCATTTAAGAGCATGCTATGTGAAAAATGCAGTGTGTGTTTAAAAATTGCTGTTGTTCTTTATGGGCTTTAATAGAACCCCTGCATTGTTTGCATTTAATAAAATGTGTAATTATGGGACCAAAGCTGATGGATGCAGTTATCATTTGTGTTTTGATGCTTGAAAACGTTTGAACATTATTAAAAACCGATAAATACACAGTTTCCCTTAGTAATGATTGACTAAACTTTATTGTGAGCAAAGCTTGGTTATTCGCCAAGTGCAGAGGATGGCGAAAAAAGTCAAGGCATCTTTTACTTCCCCCACATCTTGCTAAAAAAAATAAAATAAATAACTATGATGGGAACATTCTGTAGCTCTTAAATGCAAATATTGGCAAAACTAAAAAAAGAGAAGAAGAGAAGTCTTTGAATAATAAAGTCGTGCAACCATACAGAGAATAAAGCACTGCTTGAATGTGTGTGTCAACTCTGATTTGGTTTCTTCTTACTTAAACAAGTTAAACCAAAGTAATTGCCTTGGCAGAGCTGTCACAAGATGAACTCATCTCATCCAGTTTCTGCCTCTTGGCGGCAGGCTCCTCTAATTTGTGCTGATTCCTAGATTTGGCAGGGTCTGTAGCGACTGTGGTCCCGGACAGCAGATACCCTCCACCTCCACTCATGAGCAGCACTGGATGAGTCCGGTTCGGCAACACCTGGAACAATGATACAGAAGTAAAGAAGTTCTTCTAGGGGTGGGCGGTTTGACCGAAATCTTATTTCACAATCTTCTTATATAATAGTAATTGTATAGCAATCTAGCTGCTGGAAATGCAACAAAAAAATGTTTATACATAAACCAATATGCCAATGTTTGGAAAACCCAGAGAATACATCACAAATGTTTATTTTTATATGGAACTTTATAGATGTACACTGCCGCTCAAAAGTTTGGGGTTTGTAAGATTTGCTTATGTTTTTGTCAAAAATACAGTAATATTGTGAAATATCATTACAACATAAAAGAATGTTTGAGTATGTTTTAAAATGTAATTTATTCCTGTGATCAAAGCTAAATTTTAGCATCATTACTCAGTCTTCAGTGTCACATGACCCTATATAAATATATATATATATATATATATATATATATATATATATAATTATTTTATTAATTAATTATTTTTTTGGGAAACTGTAATGCATTGCATTAAGGATTAATAGAAAGTTCAAAACATTTATTTAAAAAAAGAAACTTTGTAGTGTTGTAATGTCTTTTTTTTATCAATTTAATGCATCCTTGATGAATAAAAGTACTAATTTCTTTCTAAAAACAGAAGAAATAAAATGGGTAAAACTTTACAATAAGGTCACATTTGTTAGCATTAGAGAATGTACTAACTAACATGATCTAGCAATGAGCAATTCTTTTGTTACAGTATTTATTCATCTTTGTTAATGATAGTTTAAAACAACCCAGTTGTTCATTGATTGTTCATGTTAGTTCACAGTGTATGAACTTATGTTAACAAATACAACATTTGATTTTAATAATGTATTAGTAAATGTTGAAATGAACATTACCTAAGATTAATAAATATTGTAGAAGTATTGTTAATTATTAGTTTGTGTTAACTAAATTAGTTAACTAATGTTACCTAACGAAAGCTTATTGTAAAGTGTTACAAAAAAAATTATACTGACCCCAAACAGTAGTGTAAAAAAAAAATTATAATTCAAAGCTTGGCATTAGAACAAAACCAACTGTGTAAAAAAATGAATGAATATTGTTCATTGAGATGAAGAGTTACCTGGTAATGCCGGAGCCAGGAATCTGTTAATCTGAGACTGATCGCTCCTCCTTGTTCCCTGAGCTTTGTGTAGCACTCAATCAGCGGCTGTCCAAAACAGATCAGATAGTAAATAGTGATAAATCATAACATCAAAACACTTGACTCAAGCTGAATATGCTAATCATTTTTAAAAGCGATGATACATTTTTTTATTTATTTAACCCTCTATGGTACGGTGTTGCCTCCAGGCAACATAGTCTATTTTAGTTAATTTTTAATAAAACAAAACAGCAATTTATTGTTCAAACCTATCTCAGGGAAGAAGAACTCAAATACTAATCAATGAAAGTGCAAAAAATTGGTCACATGACCCACAGGGGTCCATTTTGTGTCCTGTTTCAGCACATGTGCACAGGTCACATGGCTCCATATTTTCTCCAATGAAAAGTGCATTTTTCACTAATTTCCCGCCAGTTAATCACCCACAAAAAATATGAGTCACATTCACTGGTAAGTAAAGAAGGATTTTCAAGAACTTTACATTATATATCATCAAATGTTTTAGAGTAAATTACAAAAAACTGTGTACCATAATGGAATCGCATAAGGCCATACCAGACACACTAGGGTGGATACAAATATAGTATATTTGTAAGGAAAAGAGCTAGAATTCTCAAAATGTATTCGCATTTTTGCATGATTTTGTAACGCACGTATAAGATTAGTAATTCACATACTGTAACTGCACATATTGTGATCTGCACATTTTCTATACCACTTAAAAAAATGGTATAAAACACAACTGATGAGGGTGAGGATGAGGTGTCATGTGATGAGGAAGATGAGGTCATAGTGACAATCCGGCAGGGAGAGATCGAAGATGGAGATGAGGATGAAGATGGATTTGATAACTTGATATGATAACTTGATGTGATGGTTTGGTAATGCTTGTGTTCCACGATGGTACAATGTTGCCTGAGAGCAACAGCTGAATTTGAAATGTTACTTTTTATTAAATATGAAATTTCTAATACATTATAAAATGGATAAATGTGTTTGTTTAGGTGTCTGGTTAAATAAATTGATGTTTTCAATAAGTATATTTCTTTTTTCTACATGAAAATGTCAAATGTTTAAATTTGTCTGTTGTGGTACAATGTTGCCTTGCGTCAACAAACTTAAAAAAATAAATTAAAACAATTATGAAAAATGTTATTGCTATCGTTATAGTGTCCTATTTTAAGCAGGAAAAACACCACAAATATTGTTTTCCTCATTGAAATCATATTGCGTACCATAGAGGGATATATAGGGATATATATATATATAGTATTTTTTAGGCCTTTGGAGAGCTTGACAATAACCAGAAAAAAATGTGACATTTCGCTAAATAACCACTTTTGTGTTCTACAGCATGACGATGATAAAATCTTCATTTTTGAGTGAACTGCCTCTTTAACACTCTTGTCAAATCAATCACTTTACCTCTCTGAACTGGCAGTACACAACGAACGGCCGTGATGGAGCTACGAACTTCAGCAGAGACATTAACACGGGACAGGGGTGGAACCGACTAGCAATCACCAACCTGAAACAAACATTCATATCAGCGTCGCCCGTTATTAATTAGGAGGATCGCTAGAAGACTGCATACAAGTCAGCTTAAGATCAATACAAAATATGACATAACTCGTCAATATTACAATACATCATTTACATGCACAGTCAGCCACATGCATCATGTTATGAACTACCAGGAGATAAAGTGTTTGACAATAGACTTAAAAATAAAATTTTAGCTACACATCAAAAAGAGCTTTTTTTTTTTTTTAGCTCTTAACTAAACAAAAACATACCCATCTGCATTTCTCCCCTCCAACAGAGCAGCAGCTGAGGCCAACTTCTTCCTCTTCTCCTCAATCTTCACCTTTTTCTCTTGAGCCTGTAAGGTTAGAACGGTCAATTAAATTAAGTGTGAAATGTTAGAACATTTTAAGAGACTTTTACCACCCCGAGTAGTTTCATTTGCCCACGAACAATGTTCAACAGTTTTTTTTTTGCTGCTTCTTCCTGTTTTCTTCACACATCTCATTTCACACATTTCACCTCAAGCTGCTCTTCATTTAAACTTGTGTCTCCTTGGTAACCAATTAGACTTTTGAAAATACATTACTGAGGGCAAAACCACATTTTTAAACCGTTTGTTTTTGATTAGCTTTTTGTTTACATGATATATATACAGTGAGGAAAATAAGTATTTGAACACCCTGCTATTTTGCAAGTTCTCCCACTTGGAAATCATGGAGGGGTCTGAAATTGTCATCGTAGGTGCATGTCCACTGTGAGAGACATAATCTAAAAAAAAAAAATCTGTGTGGAGGAGTGGGCCAAAATCCCTCCTGCAGTGTGTGCAAACCTGGTGAAAAACTACAGGAAACGTTTGACCTCTGTAATTGCAAACAAAGGCTACTGTACCAAATATTAACATTGATTTTCTCAGGTGTTCAAATACTTATTTGCAGCTGTATCATACAAATAAATAGTTAAAAAATCATACATTGTGATTTCTGGATTTTTTTTTTTAGATTATGTCTCTCACAGTGGACATGCACCTACGATGACAATTTCAGACCCCTCCATGATTTCTAAGTGGGAGAACTTGCAAAATAGCAGGGTGTTCAAATACTTATATATATATATATACACACACACACACACACACACACACACACACACACACACACACACACACACACACACACACACACACACACACACACACGCACGCACGCACGCACGCACACACACACACTGTTCAGTTTTAAAAGTAATCATTAATATTTATAAAATGAATATGGTTCCACATTTTAAAAAGGAAAAGTTTGGTTGTGGACAAATAGTTTAAATAATTTTTTAGATATATTATTTAAAAAATGGAAAGGTTTGGTCTTGGACTAAATGCTGTTCCCTTTTAAATTGTTTGAGTTTATTTCGCTTTTTGTTTAACTTATCTCTATTTTTAAGTAATATTTAATATGTATAATTATTTAAATTATATTCATATTTTAAAATGGAAAGGTTTGGTCATAGACCAAATACAGTACATTTTTAAACCATTGGCATTTATGTATTTTTTTGTTTAAATGATCTCTATTTTGAAATAATATTTTAAAAAGTAATAATTCATATTTATAATTCAATTATATTCATGTTTTTAAAAAAATTAGTCTTTGACAACAATAAAATCTATACAATGCAAAAGCAACAAATATAAATGAAGGCATGGAAATATGTTTCCAAAATAAAAAAGCCTCAAGTTTTTAAAGCTTTATTTAAGTTTTATTTAACTTGTGTATATATATATATATATATATATATATATATATATATATATATATATATATATATATATATATATATATATATATATATATATATATATATATATATATATATATATTTTTTTTTTTTTTTTTTTTTTTTTAAATAAACCCTTGGAACATAACAGTAGTTGCAGAAACACCCAAACATGACGTGATATATGAATGTAAAACTCTTACCCTCTGTTCTCGCAGTTTTTCTATCTCCACTCTCCTCATTTCTTCTTGCGTGTCGACGCTGAACTCCATATTCTGAGATTCTGAGCTCTTCTCCTGAGACACACCTGAGCTTTCCTGAGAGGAGTCAGAGCCACCGATCCTGCTGCCATTGGCCTGAGAATCTGTCTCCTTCTCAGACAAATCCAGGGTTCCCGCCAGCAGAGCGTTAACTTTGCATAAAGGGAACTCATGCAGTGTCTCGTGGAAGTGTGACGGAAAACCGAAGCTCTCCATGCCGGCTCTTGTTGGCCCTCCACCGGGATACATCTGAATCACTGAGCCAAACCCTGAGAAAGGAAATATTTAGATCATCAGCATAGTGTAATATTGGTCAGATGATATAGGTATCTCAATGCATTTTTTGAAATTAATATTATATGAAGATAAAACAGTGAAAAAGTAAAGTGTGATTACCTCCCATTCTCTCCATCACTGAGCCCAACACAAGACCAGCACAGGTCTCAAAAACAATGATTTTACTGCCAGCGTGGATGTTACCCAGAGTCAATATCTGAGCTAATGTGTCGTACCGCAGGTGACTAAAAGAGTGCACAACATATTTACAATACACTATAAATGCTTGTGAAACATTCAAATCCTGACATGTACTAGTACAGGGTTTAAACTGGGGTTCAAGCAAAACATTAATTAAATCATAAAAATGTTTACATTTTCAAAATACATATATTCAAGTAAATGTAGGTCAAAGGGGTTCGGATGACAAAAACTATACTAGTATATACACCGATCAAGGCGTATGTGAAGGTGAAGTGAATAACACTGATTATCTCTTCCTCACTGCACCTGTTAGTGGGTGGGATACATTAGGCTGCAAGTGAACATTTTGTCCTCAAAGTTGATGTGTTAGAAGCAGGAAAAATGGGCAAGCGTAAGGATTTGAGCGAGTTTGACAAGGGTCAAATTGTGATGGCTAGACGATTGGGTCAGAGCATCTCCAAAACTGCAGCTCGTGTGGGGTGTTCCCGGTCTGCAGTGGTCAGTATCGATCAAAAGCAGTCCAGGGAAGGAACAGTGGTGAACTGGCGACAGGGTTATGAGCGGCCAAGGCTCATTGATGCACGTGGGGAGCGAAGGCTGGCCCGTGTGGTCCGATAAAACAGACGAGCTACTGTAGCTCAAATTGCTCAAGAAGTTAATTCTGGTTCTGATAGAAAGGTGTCAGAATACACAGTGCATAGCAGTTTGTTGCGTATGGGGCTGCATAGCCGTAGACCAGTCAGGGTGCCCATGCTGACCCCTGTCCACCGCCGAAAGCACCAACAGTGGCACATGAGCATCAGAACTGGACCATGGAGCAATGGAAGAAGGTGGCCTGGTCCGATGGATCACGTTTTCTTTTACATCACGTGGATGGCCGGGTGCGTGTGCGTCACTTATCTGGGGAACACATGGCACTAGGATGCACTATGGGAAGAAGGAGAGCCGGCGGAGGCAGTGTGATGCTATGGGCAATGTTCTGCTGGGAAAGCTTGGGTCCTGCCATCCATGTGGATATTACTTTGACAGGCAGTGGCTCTTTCAGCAGGATAATGCGCCCTGCCCCAAAGCACAAATGGTTCAGGAATGGTTTGAGGAGCACGAGTTTGAGGTTTTGACTTGGACTCCAAATTCCCCAGATCTCAATCCAATCGAGCATCTGTGGGATGTGCTGAACAAACAGTCCAATCCATGGAGGCCCCACCTCGCAACTTACAGGACTTAAAGTATCTGCTGCTAACATCTTGGTGCCAGATACCACAGCACACCTTCAGGGGTCTAGTGGAGTCCATGCCTCGACAGGTCAGGGCTGCTTTGGCAGCAAAAGGGGGACAAACACAATATACACAATATCATAATGTTATGCCTGATCGGTGTATATCAAGTGCACCTAAAGGAATGCTAAATAAACTGTACAATCATTTCAGGTAACTTGTGGGTTTGAAAATGACATGACAGTGAGTAAATTATCATTTTTGAGTGAACTAGATCCCATACCATATTTTCCCTGGTTCTCGGCCGTGGTACATCATGGCAAGGAGTCGAGTGGAGGGTTTCAGGACTTTTATGTCACTCTCGTACCTGTGCGCATAAAGGCAAAGTACCCGTTAACATTTTTACTTTCCGAGTGATTGATAAAAAATGAAATGTTTATCAACGGTTTAAACTCACTTTTTCTTTTTCTTCTTGATGTATTTCGCTTGAGCAAATTCAGTTTTGTCCTTGAATGTTGTACTGTTGTCTATGAGCTGCTGAACAATCTCCTTAAACGCACATGAAAAAGGACACGTGAGAAAAATGTCTCACCTAAATACCCGTCTCAAAAAAAAAAAAGTCTCAAATAAAAACTAAATACACCTAAATTCCCCGGGCACCGCAGCAATATGGCTGCCCACTGCTCCAGGTGTGTGTTCACAGTGTGTGTGTTCACTACTGTGTGTGTGTGTGTGCACTTGGATGGGTTAAATGCAGAGCACAAATTCCAAGTATGGGTCACCATACTTGGCCACACGTCACTTCTATATGGGTATGAATAACATCACAAATTGTTAAACTTGCTGTCAAGAACTGTGCTGTTACTTGACCAGTGGAATGATTAGAAATGCAAAAATCCCATAGGCTTACACTGAAGGAGGGACCAGATTCATATTTGGACTACATTCATCCCTAGAAAAAATTGGCTACGTTCTCACAGCAACAGAAATCAGTTGTCAGTCTTGTATTTGAGCCCTATATACAGCTACGTTCACATACAGTTCAGTTATGTACAGGAGTGACAACCGTAGCCCTTTACTCGGGTACATACCTGCCCCTTTAACCCTTGCTCTTTCAGTGTTTCAATATCATCTCTGGTCAGTTTTTGAGATCTGCCATCATCCACTATATGTCTGTTATCCTGGCCTGCTTCCTTAGAATCTATGACAGCGAAAAGGAGAAAAAAACGTCAGTGAAAAAATAAATGAATACAAAGATAACACAAACCTGTATTATCATTACCTAAAGAGTCTCCTGCACGTTTGACTGCCTTGAGTTTGAGTGAACCGCCGGCTTCGATTTCAAACATGGTCCCGTACAGCTGCCCAACCACATTGTCCAAGAAGAACCACTGCTTCTCAAAGATCACTTTCCTAAAACACACAATTCACAGAATTTCAAACCAAAGCAAGTGAGGTGAGCATGAGCACTTTAAAGAGTTAGTTCACCCAAAAATGAAAATTCTGTCATTATTTACTCACCCTCATGTCATTCCAAACCCGTAAGACCCGCAAGCTCTCTGACCCCACATAAACAGACATTTAATTAACACTTTCAAGGTCCAGAAAGGTAGTAAAGACGTTGTTAAAATAGTCCACGTGACTCCAGTGTTCAACCTTAATTTTATGAAGCGACGAGAATACTTTGTGCACAAAAACGAACAAAAATAACGACTTTATTAAAACTATTTCTTATCGTCTGTGTCTCCTACGCTGTTGATGTTGGCTAGCTCCTATATCAGCATCACACACACAGCTTCAGCCAATGGTAAGCCAGCACTCTAGCGTAGCTCTGACGTAACTTGGAAGCGATGGGCTGTATTTACTACAAGCGTAGGAGACTGACACAGTCACAGACATAAAGAAATAGTTAAATAAAGTTTTTTGCGCACAAAGTATTCTCGTCGCTTCATAAAATTAAGGATGAACCACTGGAGTCACATGGACTATTTTAACGATGTCTTTACTACCTTTCTGGACCTTGAAAGTGGTAATTAAATTGATGTATATGGTGGGGTCAGAGAGCTCTCAGATTTCATCCAAAATATCTTCATTTGTAGCCTAGAAATCTAGACACACCCTAGCAGCAGAAAATGTATTTTGCCACGAGTGTAGTCTAGCAACTATCGATAGACCTGAGAGCTGGAAAAACCAAACTCTGGTCAGGCCAATCACAGGGTGTGTAGAGTCGGTGGGCGGGCTTAACATAATGACGGCACGTCACGGCAGAGTTGCAGAGGTTCTGCGTGCTACTCGTAAACAAAGAAGCTGACGAACAGCGGTCTTTTGAATCGGCTTTGGCCGCGACTCTGGAAGACTTGGAGTTAAGCTTTTCTTTGAGAAAAGAACAAAGAACGGCACTGAAGTCATTTTTGAGAAAAGAAGATATGTTTGAATTTTTGCCGACCGGATACGGCGAAAGTCTATCAACTAACGTTAGCTCCGCTTCACCTTCTTCATTGCTCTGGTTGGTTGTAGCGCTATCCAATTGCGTGCAGAGGGAATTTGAAAGACAACCGTTTATCCCGCCCCTCGAATTGAGCCCTGTCACTGGTGAGTTTCCAGACCCAACATCTTGTTGTGGGTCTGGCTTGTCAGGCTACTTCATGTGTTCCGAAGATGAACTTACAGTTTTGAAACAACACAAGGGTGAGTAATTTAAAATTTTGGGTGAACTAACCCTTTAAAGTCGACATGAGACGGAATTTGCAATAGTCTTTTCTTCCTTATTGTGACGTATATCTGAGTGAAATGGCTTCTCGAAAAAGAACAAATGTAGGACGATACTTGATTTCGTCCATGGGGCATTGATTGGATGGTTGTGGTTTGCTATTGGTTGATTTCATGTGAGTGACAGGTTGCCCTGCCCTCGCGTCAGTAAACTAGGGGAGATTATTTTGATGAAAGACTACGAGGTTACGAATAATGATGAGCACAAATAAGTAATTTATAATACAGGTGCTGGTCATATAATTAGAATATCATCAAAAAGTTTATTTATTTCACTAATTCCATTCAAAAAGTGAAACTTGCATATTATATTCATTCATTACACACAGACTGATATATTTCAAATGTTTATTTCTTTTAATTTTGATGATTATTACAGACAAAAAAAAAATCACAAATTCAGTATCTCAGAAAATTAGAATATAGTGAAAAGGTTCAATATTGAAGACACCTGGTGCCACACTCTAATCAGCTAATTAACTCAAAACACCTGCAAAGGCCTTTAATGGTCTCTCAGTCTAGTTCTGTAGGCTACACAATCATGGGGAAGACTGCTGACTTGACAGTTGTCTAAAAGACGACCATTGACACCTTGCACAAGAAGGGCAAGACACAAAAGGTCATTGCAAAAGAGGCTGGCTGTTCACAGAGCTCTGTGTCCAAGCACATTAATAGAGAGGCGAAGGGAAGGAAAAGATGTGGTAGAAAAAAAGTGTACAAGCAATAGGGATAACCGCACCCTGGAGAGGATTGTGAAACAAAACCCATTCAAAAATGTGGGGGAGATTCACAAAGAGTGGACTGCAGCTGGAGTCAGTGCTTCAAGAACCACTACGCACAGACGTATGCAAGACATGGTCAACGCAGCCGTATACCAGGAAGTTTTAGAGCACTTCATGCTTCCTACTGCTGACCAACTTTATGGAGATGCAGATTTCATTTTCCAACAGGACTTGGCACCTGCACACAGTGCCAAAGCAACCAGTACCTGGTTTAAGGACCATGGTATCCCTGTTCTTAATTGGCCAGCAAACTCGCCTGACCTTAACTCCATAGAAAATCGATGGGTTATTGTGAAGAGGAAGATGCGATATGCCAGACCCAACAATGCAGAAGGGCGGAAGGCCACTATCAGAGCAACCCGGGCTCTCATAACACCTGAGCAGTGCCACAGACTGAACGACTCCATGCCACGCCGCATTGCTGCAGTAATTCAGGCAAAAGGAGCCCCAACTAAGTATTGAGTGCTGGACATGCTCATACTTTTCATGTTCATAATTTTCAGTTGGCCAAGATTTCTAAAAATCCTTTCTTTGTATTGGTCTTAAGTAATATTCTAATTTTCTGAGATACTGAATTTGGGATGTTCCTTAGTTGTCAGTTATAATCATCAAAAATAAAAGAAATAAACATTTAAAATATATCAATCTGTGTGTAATGAATGAATATAATATACAAGTTTCACTTTTTGAATGGAATTAGAGAAATAAATCAACTTTTGGATGATATTCTAATTGTATGACCAGCACCTGTACATACGATATAATATTCCATAAAAAAAGCAAGTCAATTTTGATTTCATAATGACTTTAACAGGAGTGAAATGTGAATATTATACTTGTTTATACTATCAATTGTCATATATACAACCGATACGATTAATAGCTGCTCATTCTATACATTATATGGCGTTAAAAATAAACTGTGGTCTTCACAAGTCTAAGACCACTAGTGAAAATGCAAATATTTTTTTCTTTCAGAAAAGTTTGAGTGAAAAGATGAATAGAAAAAGTATATGAAGTCTATAGATTTGTGTCATGTCTACCTTTCGCAGATTAATGACAACGAAAGCAATACATGTATATTTGTTTTATAATTCAACGTTTCTTTTATATTGAATTTCGGTTTAGTTGAATCATCTTATGTGCAGGTTTAATTCGTTTTTTAATCCCATCGATTTGCAGGTGTACACAAAACCCGAAAGCCTGCAATAACACATTTAATAAAAAGTTGTTCAACTCACTTTTTATTCTCGACCTGCACTGATTTGAAGACATCTCCTCTCTTCAGCACTACATAATCACCGTAATTTATTGGGCTTTCAGCATTATTGACGTTTACACACTCCGCCATTTACTGTGATCAACGTGGATGAAGATAGGCCTGAGGATGTTTAAAAATTAGTTTATACTTTACAAACCCGAAAGCAAAAGTGGCAAATTCTTGACACAAAACAGTAATTTCCACACAAGCTATGCGCCTTTCCCCACGTGTGTTGTTCTGTCACTTCCTGTTCGGAGAGGCCAGTTAATCGAGTGCTGATTTCGAGAGCCACAGTCAGGAAGACTAGTTAGTCACAGATCAAAGCGATTTTAGTCAGGTAAAAATAAACGCGTTCATTATATATATATTCCCGTTTTTAAGTGAACAAACCTCACATTAGGTTTATACTAATAAAAACTACCTACGCGTATGCTACTATGGTTGTCTGACATGTACAATGACTATATCATGGAATTATAAGTCTCATTTATTATGCGTTTTAATGCTTATCATCACTAAAATATCAATACTTCCAACATTACAGTGCATGTATTGCAAGTACTGTATGTGTTCAGTATGTATAATATACAGTTGGATCATATTTGGTTCTATTATTCAAAACTAACAGCTAATTTTATATCTAATTTATATATTCCTCATATTCAGCACGTTTGACTATATAGTTCGTACAAACATAAATAAAACACCCATTAAGTATATTCCATTTCAAGTATTCTAAAATCTCTAATGATGAAATTCAGACAAAAGTCAAAATTGGACCTCATAATGGAAGTGAAGATTTATTTAGACTATTTTAAGATTTCCAAGCCAACATAATGAAAACAAAATTAAATAATAAAAAAAATGTTTTAAACAAATTTAAAAGGAACAATAAAAAAAATAATATAAAAAGGAACTTCTTCTTCAGAAAACAAGCCAAAAGCCCCGATGATGCGTTTAATGTAAACTCATTTAACATAAAAAAACTGAACTGTAAAAGCACTTTATTAGTACATAACTTCAAAGAAAATGGTACAATGGTAAACTAGCAAACTCATTTAAATCCAAACTCCACCGTAATCATACTCTTTATCTATTATACAAATTCATGTATGGAAATGTGCACCGTAAATTATGCATATTGTTCAGATGCAAAAACAAAAGAGTCAGCAAATGTTTTGTTTCAGATCCAAAATATGGATTGAATAATCTGATTTATTTTCTCTTTTGGTCACAAGGCTTGTGTGTGTCTTAATACAAATATAAAACAACTTTGGCAAATTTAAAAAACACTATACAACTTGTTTTCCTGCACCACTAAGGGCCATGTCAGAGTCCTGACGCGTTTGACGTGAGGTCAGTCTTGTCCTCCCGTGAGTTTGTGGAAGAGTTCTTCATCTAATGTTTCGTTCTGGTCTTTTGAGCGCGTTGAAAGGAAAATGTATCCTCCGATGTACTCGTGAACCACTTTGCAGTCGCAGCTCTGGCAGGAGAACGCAATGGACACGCTCTGGTCAAACTCAATGGCCACCTGTAACACGAATAAACACACTCAAAAAAAGTCATGTTTGCACCAGCCACGCGGGTTACAAAGGTAGTTTGAAGCATTTTATTCACCTGTTTAATCTCCCAGTTGACGTTCCATTGTTTAATGCTGGAAAACCTCCAGGTGGTCACAGGCAAACCAGTGGATATGTCAATGCGGATCAGCCTGTTGTAGGAAACTCCCAGGAGCTCATCTTTCTTGCTCCCTCTGAATCTGTGGCACGCAAAAGACAAAGTTTCATGGTGAAAGGGCTCAAAAACCATAGACAGACTTGAGTGATACCAGGCACAAATCGATCTGTAGTTCAGCAAAATTACCTGAAGATAATATTGTGTCTAATTTATCATATTCAGCATGCGTTTGAATGCTTCAGTGACTATATAGTTTGCTCAAACAGCTGTGAAGTATCTGTATATTACATTTCAAGAACCAAAAATGGTCAGTGCTTGATTATGAAAAGTCCAAAGTGGACCTCATAATGAAGGTGGACATACTCGATGAGAACAAATTTACAATTGAAACTGAACCTTTAAATGGAAGGACAACACTATTAAATCCCAATTTTAATATATTTTTTAAAAACAAGCCAAATGCACATGGACATTTTGATGATGTATTAATGTAAACTCACTTATTATTTGAAAAATTGACCTGTAAAAAGCACTCATTGCACAACTTCAAAGAAACCTAAGATTTGAAACACATTTCATGGTTGAAAGCAGTGTTAATTTTGACAGCAAATTTTGATTTCGTTTTAGTCGTAGTCTTTTGACTAAAATGCCATTTAGTTTTAGTCATATTTTAGTCACTTGAATTGTTTTTAGTTTTAGTCGACTAAATCTTCAGTAGATTTAGTCTCCTAAAATCTAATGAGTTTAGTTAAATTGGAATACATTAAGTCACTTGAACTGACATTTCGACATCATTTTGTTTTTGACATTAAAAATACACGAAACAGAGCTCAATTCACTTTTTTGTTTGTTTTTTAAAAACATCTATATACTTTTTATAACTTTGAATTTCTGTTTTAGTTAGTAGGCCATATCAGGTTAAGCTAAACATTTATTTAATTTCAAGTAATTACGTTTTTTTACTATTATATTATAACCCTGTTATACCCCTGATACTTTACTGAATATGTGTCAAATACTGGTCTTTCCTCCTGACTATGAATTAAATGGGAATTAAATTAAATACAGTTTATTGTGTAACCAAAAACGAATATATAATGAGTGACTTTTAATAATAAAAAGCTGGAAATACACATTGACTCTTATTTTGAAATGTCTGTGCCTTACTATTGCAGTTGCAATCGTTGGTTACAACCGTCTAAAACTTTGATTGAGCCGCTCTGGAGCGCTGGATTGGGGATGAGCCTGTAGAGGCGCAACAGCGCCGTGTTCTCCAGCGGTTAGATCAGCTCAACCATGGGCGTCGAAAGCAAAAAAAATGTGGGTGGGTCCTCATAAAGTACAAATATACTGCTTTGCTTGCTAAATGTATATATGGAAAGGCCAAATTATGGAAATCACCAGTAGTGTAGGGGTAAGACGCACAACATCTAGTTTTGACACAAATCGACCTCGGTTCGAGTCCGGCTTTCGCCAAACTCAATCTTCTCTCTTTTCCCATCACATATCAGATCGGAAAGGCATTTATTTTCAATAAAAATGAAGAAAATATTAGAAAAGTGGAAATAAAGCGTCTAACGTGTTTAATAATAAGTGTTTATCGATTAGGGGTAGGTAAACAGACATGTGCTGAATGTTAGAGACGATAAAAGTGAGTGGGTCCAATATCATTGATCGTAAAAAGTGGGTGGGTCTTGTCCCACCCACAAACAATGGTTCCGACGCCCATGAGCTCAACTCAAATGTGCGCATCTGTGACACAGGACATCAGTTCTGACTGGATCTCTTCCCTAATCGTCCCTCCCTAACATTTTCGTCTCGTTTTTATTTGTTGACGAAAATGACAGTTGATTTTCGTTATAGTTTTTGTCCTCCATCATTAGTTTTTATTTAGTTATCGTCTCGTTTTCGTCAGTGAAAAAAGGTTGTTGACGAAAATTATTCGTCAACGAAATTAACACTGGTTGAAAGGCTCAAAAACCCAAGGCCTAGAAAAGTCCCTGAGCAATACCAGTCACAAATCAACCTGTTGTTCAGCCAAATTACTTGACAATATGGCACTGGAAATTTGATGTCTAATTTATGTTAGAAAAAACTTGTATGCTTGATTGATTCGGTGAGTATATGATTTGTACAAACAGCTGTGAAGAATCTGTATATTTGAAGTCAAAATTGGACTGCACAATGAAACTAATTGTATTTATGTAGGCTATTTTCAGATTTTTCAATCGACATACTCAATGAAAACAAAAGTACACCTTAAAGGTCCCGTTCTTCGTGATCCCATTGTTCAAACTTTAGTTAGTGTGTAATGTTGCTGTTAGAGCATAAATAATACCTGTAAAATTATAAAGCTCAAAGTTCAATGCCAAGCGAGATATTTTATTTAACAGAAGTTCCCTTTCAAAGCCTACAGCGAACGGCTGGCTTGGACTACATCCTGGTACTTCCTTCATTACGTCAGTAGGACAGTAGAACAGACTAACCTCCGCCCACAAGACTACGCGCAAAAAGGGGGCGTGGTCTTGTTGCTGTCCCACGTGGAGAAGAGGACATGTCGCGTGGAGAAAAGGAAGTGTTGTGTTTGAGTGTTTGTCGCCATGTCGTCGAGACGCTGTTATTTTCATCCCGGAGTCAAATCACCTTTGTTTGGCTTTCCCAGGGACGCTGTAGAGATCATTAAGCGCATACATCTCCCCGTTAAGAGGCGTGACCTTTCCACGTGCGCTAAGCTGCTGTCGAATCACAACACAGGAACCGGGCCATGTGCGCTAAGCTGCTGTCAAATCACAACACGGGAACCGCTGGCACAATCAGAACTCGTTACGTATTTCTGAAGGAGGGACTTCATAGAACAAGGAAGTCATCAGCCGTTTTTAGGACAGTGAAAACAGCGGTATACAGATGAGTACATTGTGTGAAAAATACTGTGTTTTTTACACGCGAAACATGAACACGTTATATTGCACACTGTAAACACAATCAAAGCTTCAAAAAAACACGAAGAACGGGACCTTTAAAATATTTCACTTTTAAATGGAAAGACAACTTGATTTGAATTTTTCAGGAAAAAAAGCCTAGACATTTTGATGTAAACTCATTTAACTTTAGAAAAACTGACCTTTCATAATTCATGGTTGAAGGGCTCAAAACCATACCCAGGTTTAGTATGTCCCTAAAAATGCATTGCACAAATCAATCTGTCAAGTTCAGCCAAATTACCTGACGATATAGTACTTGATGCCAAATTCAGGCAGGGACTGCCAAGCTTGGATAAAACGCATTTTAGCCTCCATGAGGGAAAGCTGGGAAATATTGTGATGGACCTCCAAGAGTCGTGTGGTCAGCTAAAATAAGAAGAAGAATAGAATAAATATACATTTGCTATTACTGTAACAGATCTCAAATAACCAATGATGTCATGGCATAGTGAAAACGAGCCATATCCTGTCCATTCTGTGTCGAGACTGTGATTTCACCTGTTTGGTCTTGTACTTCTTTGCATATCGGGGAGAAACGAAGCACTCGGCATTCATCTCCATGGACTCTACGTCAGGCGCTGCCTGGCCAGGAGGGGGCGCTAGACTCTTCATCTGCAGGAACGCCTGGATGTTCTTCACCTCGGTGCGGTACGAGCTGTAGGCCATCGTCTTTCCTTTAGAGGCCAAAATACAGGCAGCTTTCCACTTGGCGTACTGCGTTTCCTGTTTGCATTTATTTTTAGCAGAAAAAAACAAACAAATAAATGCAAACCCCTCAATTGAAATGCTCATAAAGCTTCTGATTGTAATTTAACCCTGTAAAGACTGAAATATGAAATAATAGTCAGAAAAATCTATTTTTAAGTCGTTATATGCATATATATCACGAAACATTATTACAATGTAAAATAACTGTTTTCTATTTTAATATATTTAAAAAAATATAATTTATTCCTGTGATCAAAGCTGAATTTTCAGCATCATTACTCCAGTCTTCAGTGTCACACGATCCTTCAGAAATCATTCTAATATGATGATTTGCTGCTCAAGAAATATTTATGATTATTATCAATGTTGAAAACAGTTGTGCTGCTTCATACTTTTTTTTAAGATTCTTTGATGAATAGAAAGTTTAAAAACAGCATTTTTTTTATATCAAAACCTTTTTCTACCATAAATGTCTTTACTGATTAACTTCTGATCAATTTAATTTAAGTCCTTGCTGAATACATTTCTTTAAAAATCTTACTGACCCCAAACTTTTGAACAGTCATGTATAAACTAGTTTAAATTGACTCCAGATATAGAGTAGTTGATTTAACCTTTATGCAATTTTTTTAAAATCTGAAAAAAGTTTGCATATGTATGATGTTTTATCATATTTGATACATCAGGTTCTTATAGTGAGAATATACATTTGAGGAGGGGGAAAAAAAACATACATTTTACTCAGAAGCCCAAACTGAGCAGAAATATGCAATTTGGTGCTGTTATCGTTATTTATGAATGAAATTCAAATGTTTCAAATCAGTACAACAGACTAATTATGCATATAAAATACAGTTGTCACTCTGTTTCTCTCAATAATACGTCTTAGTAATATGATACTAAAAGCTTAGTTTTATGATCAAAGCTCTTTAGTTTTAATTATGGGGTGATTGTCAATGTATAAAAACGGTAGTAGTGATGATCATAATTGTTCTTATTATTTATATTTATAATATAAATGGTGATATAATTATAACAGAGCGGAATATGATTACATAGATAGTAAATAATAATGATAATATACATGACCACTATATTGTAATTTACAACAAAATTGCACTATTAATTTAGTCTTAGCACTTGTTATTGTGATGTAGTGGAGATTGTTATTACTATTACTGTCAATTATTGTTATTGATGTTATTATAAAACTGTGATCTAACAATATAATACGATATATTACATGATTATTATAAATACCGGGACATCATTTTATATATTACATGATTATTATAAATACCGGGACATATTTGAATGTTTATGATAATGAGGATTATTCCATTGCATTATTGTATTTATTGAGAGGGTCATAATGCAATTGGGTATTTTGTATATAAAATATTATAATATCACATAAATTATTAGTTATTTAACAGACAATGACAGCAGCTATAAGTGCAAATTTTGGTTATTTGTCTTCATGTGTGAAACCACTAGTAAAAAATGTGGGCGCGTTTTTTGATAGTGCTCTTAAATTTGTCAAACAGGTTAATACCATTGTCAAAACCAGTTTTTTTTTCATCTTTGAGTACTTTCTAAAGTTTTGAACGGGTGATTCATGCTTTTATTTCTACAAGGCTGGACTACTGTAATTCCCTCTATATGGGTATCAATCAAGCATCTTTGAACCGTCTGCAGATGGTACAAAATGCAGCTGCTCGGCTCCTCACCGGTGTTCGTAAACGTGAGCACATTACTCCAGTTCTGAAATCCCTGCATTGGCTCCCCATTCGTTATAGAATTGATTTGAAAGTTTTACTGCTGGTTTTTAAATCATTGAATGGATCAGCTCTGGTATACATGTCAGATTTACTATCCATTCAAAATTCTGGAAGGTCACTTAGGTCAACCAACCAGAGACTGTTAAATGTTCCCCGGTCTAGGCTGAAACTGAAAGGGGACCGTGCCTTTGCCATTGCTGCACCAAAACTTTGGAACAGCTTACTTGTCTCTATTAGAACTGCCTCTACATTGCACGAGTTTAAAGTTCTAAAAATCTTTTTTCTCTGGCTTTTAATTGTAGCTGATTTGTGCTGTGTCTGGTCTGTTTTGTGTCCTAGTTTATGTTTTGCATGGTGCTCTATTTTGCTGATATTTTATATAATGTACAGCACCTTGGTCAACAATTGTTGTTTTTAATGGTGCTATAAAAATAAAGCTGAGTTGAGTTGAGTGTAATATAAGGTAATGAATTGGGGGTGGGAGTAAATAAGTTCTACTTCTTTCCACTCCCTTTCGAGCAAGTATTATATGTGTAAATAATGTGTGTATATATGTGTATACGTATGTATATGTGTGTGTGTGTGTGTGTATGAGTTTATATATATATATATATATATATATATATATATATATATATATATATATATATATATATATACACACATAATCATATTTTTCTATGTATATTGTATTAGTATATATTTCTTTTTTTTGCTCGAAATAAACTTTAATTAACTTTCAAAAAAATTATAATCAAGTAGCCTAAATTTCTTCAGTTCTTTAAATGTTCATCATGAAATATTCATAACAATATAACCGTTTACTTTATAAAAAGTAAAAAGACACGTGTGCCACAATCTGCATATAAAACACAAATATAAAACTCACATTGTCACAGCGAATATAAACCTCATTCATTCCGTCAGCTGCTGGCAATAACAGCTTAAGGCCGAACTTCCTCTCGGTGACGTTGACATCAGGAATCACCTCACACCCTGTACGATTATTGATATGCATTATCCCGCTAAAGCATTGGCTATAATAAAATGAATGATCTTCACTCTGATTGGCCGCTCACCTCGTAGATGGAGTTGCTCAATGGGCTCTTTATTGGCAGACTCTTTGTTTTTGAAATAAGAAATGGTGGTGTCCCTAAAAACAAACCAGTACTCCTTATACGGCTTTAACGTCAATCGTTTGGGTCTGTAGAGCAAAGAAATGAACAGGTAAGTAAATATGCACTGTATTGTTATTGCAGATCTAGACACAAATGTCACTGAGCATGTTTTAGTTTTACTGACAAAAAAAGGTAGCAAAAAGTACTGTTTTGCACATGGAACCATGGTATATGAATATGCTATCATCCAGTACCATGGTATGCATCTAATTGACATTATTGTATTGTCATCTGTATCATTGTCCTAAGATTTTTGACCTGACCTTTTTACACCTCAAATAAACCATTTTTCAAAAGATTATTTGTTAATAATTTGCTTTGCTTTCAAAGAAAAATCTGTAACATCCTACACTTTTACACTGAAATAGTAAGTTGATTTATTTTTCTTGAACAATTTGAATAACCTTAAACTTACCTAAACAGTTTAAGTCTATCTTCCAGCTTTGGAATATCAGTGATATCTTCCTGGAAAGAAAAGCACAAGTTAATATTCATACATTACTAACTCCTTTCATTTTGAAAGAAGTCTTGAAAGAAGGCTGCATTTATTTGATCAAAAATTATGAAATATTATTACAATTTAAAACAACTTTTTTTCTATTTGAATATATTTCTAAATGCAATGTATTCCTGTGATCAAAGCTGAATTTTCAGCATCATTACTCCAGTCTTCAGTGTCACAGGATCCTTCAGAAATCATTTTTTTGATTCATGAAACATTATTTTTTGTATTATCAATGCTAATATTTTTGTGGAAGGTGATACATTTTTCCTCAGGATTCTTTGATGAATAGAAAGTTTAAAAAACAGCCATAAATGTATTTACTGTCACTTTTGATCAATTTAATGCATTCTTGCTGGATAAAAGTTTTAATTTCTTTAAAATATTTTTTTACTGACCCCAAAATTATGAACAGTAAAATCTAAACAAGCTTAAATATCAGCCAGATTCATTCCAGATATCATAAACTATCTACTATACCAGGCAACCTAATATCAGTCAGCTAACATCTTTATGAAGAAAATCTAATCATAATGTCATAAAAATCACAGATACCAGGATCTTATCAGCGTTCCGTCCTTCCAGGGTGGATTCTAAGTTTGAGAGCGCAGCCTCGACTTCATCAATCTCTGGTTCATTGGAATTGGTCAGTGGCTCCGTTGACAAGGTCAGTTTACAGATGTGATACTGGAAAAGATTCAAGTATTTTACATCTGAAACGCCAATTAAGATGCATTGCAAAAATAACTCATTTTGGTTAGTCAAGACACTGAAAATGTACACATTTCTCCTTTAAATATTTGTACATATAAATAGCGTTTCAATGGAGAGAGTTCTTAGTAAATAACTAATGAAGTAGATGACAAACTTTACTACATGCTAACCTCACAAATGCACAAATTTAATGCACATAATGCATGAGGCAGGAGTTTGAATCAATCATTTTAGAAACAAATAATGTGTTAAACGGTGGGAAAATATCTGTGCAAGCATTATTCTGTCATCTGATATTCTGTCTCGTTTTTTTGTTCAGGCATGTATCTCATCATCCTGCATTCAAAACAGATTTTCCCTCCCGATTTCCCACCTCACACTGTTTATAGACATAGATTACAGCACAATACCTCAGTGTATGTCTGACTATGTGCAGATACAGATACTTCAGTTTGGTTTATTAGTGTCATGTTCACCTATACTTTACCTCACTGCGTAACTGAACGCTATCTTGTGTTGTGGAATGTGGAATGTCACATCCTTTGTCCTCAAAGTAAGTTATCTCATAGCTTCAGGCGAGAAAGGATGGCGCTAAAGAATTGACCGTTACTCAACACCATTCGAGAGGCGTCATGACGCTAAATACTATATGTTAGAGCATTCTTGTCGGATGAGCCAATCAGTTTTACTATAGTAAACGAAATCCATATTTCTCATTTTTATTCATGTAGCTTAACTTGATGTAATAATAAACTAAAACTAACATGAAAACGGAAAAAATAAACATAAAAACTAATACAAAATATTAATAAAACCTATGATAGTGGAGCTAGATAGTGCATGCCTGTCTGCATAACTTTTCTTGCTGTCTGGAACTCAGAAATAAAATAATAAAGAGAAATGACCCAGCTTACAAAAATATGTTCTAAGTTCACATTGACCCCCCAACCCCAGAAAGTTCAAAACATCTAACTGTTTTAAACGGTTTTAAAAAATTGTTTGGTTATGCAAACATTAAGGGAAAATTCGATTTTATAATTTTACAAACATTATGGGAACGTTACTGGTGAATGTTCTCTGAACGTTCTGATACAAAAAAAATGCAAGATGAACATCTATTTTTTCAATGCATTATGTATAATACCGTTTTGATGATTTTGAGAGCATTTTTAAAGACCCGATAACTCTGAATGAACGGTTTATTAACATTACTGGAAGATTGTTTGCTCATAACTTTGAGAGAACTTTGCCAGAACGTTAGCCTAAGTTCTAAGCCATAACGTTCCCTGTGAGCTGGGGAGCTGAGAACAGGTGTCCTGTACCTGCAGGGATGCAAACATGAGCATCTCTTCTTCAGTGCAGTCGATCTCCTCCAGCAGTATCGCCCATCTGGCCTGTTCGTACAGCTGTGTGATTCTCACTGCATCATACTACAAGAAGAAAAAGACCATTGCTAATTTAGACATATCAGGCCATCTAACGTTGTCGTCCATAAACATCTTACAGAGGCTATATTATGCCTTTTACAAAGTCTTGATTTTGTTTGTGGAGTCCACCAGAATATGTTTTCATGCTTTAATGTTCAAAAACACAATTTTTCACATATTTTACATTGTGGCAGCTCCTCTCTTCCCAGTCTGTCTGTAACGCTCTGATTAGTCCCAGCCCCTCCTTCCGAAAAGTGCAATAGAGAGAGAGCGACAAGCGTCATAATCTGAAGACCATGCCCACCGGAAAAAGTCAATGGAGAGCGTTGGATTGTTTCCCCCCCGTTATGGGTGTGGCCTAAATGCACTCTATCTCTATGTGCTCTGATTGATCGGCTGGACCAGTGTGTTGTGATTGACCAACCGCTTCGAGTGGTTGACCAATACCAACGCTCCTTACCATAACTGCAAGTTTCAATACAATACTAATTCACCTCAACCAGGCCCTGTCCCTTTTTTTTTTATTGCGTATGCCTTTAGTGGGAATTATTTTAAACGAGGGGTATTGTGACGTGTTCATTCCTGGAAGAAAACTCAAGACTACAATGGAGAAACAGTGCTTACTGATTTAGGGCCAGATTTACTAACAGATTTACAAACCCTCATTTGACATTAAAAAACTACTGGCAGGCTTTACTAAATACATGCAGTGAAAAATGAGCGCTGAAAAGTCGTGGACAGGGTTGTTTTTGCGGCTGACCTTATATTGCATATGCATTTGTAGGAGTTTCCCTTTAAGACGCAACATTTATTGGAGAAGATTATGTAAATGAATCACACGCGGTGATTTACTAAGGTCTGTGCTCGTCAATTTACCGGTATTTGTGCCATTATCTACCGCCCATAAAAGCATGTCTTAAACCAGCCGCTAATTTGTGCTGCTCTTGGTAGATTGTTGAAATGGAAATGGAAAATGCGTCTTTAGTTTGCAGCACTTTTATGGGATTGTGCTCTCATGCTAATTTGCCCTGTTTAGTAAATCTGGCCCTTATAGAATAACTCCCTTTAGAAAAGGGTTGGGTACCGAAACCCGGTGCCAACCTATGTAACCGGTATGTACCGGACCGAATCAAAACGCAGATTTTGTGCCAGAGACGGACACGCTCAGCGCTCGTGACATATCACAACAATTCAGTGTATTCAAGTACTAGCAAAAACACACACTAATGTCTATGGGAGTGGCAAAAACAATCCTTTCAGACAGTTAAATCTTGACTACGTGTTTTATTCATATTAGATACACATTATATAGTGACTATATAGTTTAATCCCAGTTCACCGGTCACTTACTTTCATGTATTTTGTGAGACGTGGATAAGTTACGTGATGTAAATTCGACAGATCCGATTCTCTGAGGCGCAAACTAACGTGGCACCGCCCATCGCGCAGTATAGATCAACTAACACACATTCACTCACACATATTTGAAAATCAGAATATCAGATAGTTCATGACATAGTTAGCAAGTTTGTGAATATTTTGAATAAAAAAGAAAAAGCGAAATAAACCCGATACAGCTGAGCTGTCATACAGCGCTATTGCGGCTGCTGTGTGTCATGTGAGAAGCATGACGCGTCGCCATGGAATGTCAGGGTTCTGTCACTTCGGTCTAGTTTACTCTTGGTTTGTGACAGAGCCCTGACACTCCTGTATTGTTTGTCTTGTCTTGTGTGAGCGCACAGATTTGAGCATGCTCGAGCTGCGTGCTCTTCTGTCCTTGTGAGTTTTCTGTGTGGGGCGTGGTGTCCGGATCCCAGCACTTCGGTCTAGTTTGGTTTTGTGTTGGGATTCGGATATTCATGCTCCATGTATTTGTCTTTTGTTGTGAGCACACGGAAGGAGCATTCGCTCGTTCTCGTGCGCTCTGTCTTGTTGTGTGAGTGTGCTCTCTTCTGTCCATGTGTTATGTTGTGTTGTGTGCTTTCATGTTGTCATGTTTTGTGTGAACATGCAGTTTATGAGTAATCATTAGCTGCATGCTCATGTCACGTTTGGTGTGAGCACATGTCTTGTCAAGTGTTTCTTTGTGCCATGTGCTCATGCCTATTGTCTAACCCCGCCCACCTTGTTTCCTGATTATTGGTTAATTTGCCCCACCTGTCTTCCCTCGTTACCCTCTTTTGTTTGTTCCCTATTTAATCTCCTTGTGTTTGCAGTTCTGTGCAGAATCGTCTTTGAATGTACCTGGTGTTTCCCTGCTCCCTACGCCAAGCTCAAGCCAAGTCTTGTTTTTCCCCCTCGGGGTAGTTTTGTCTTGTTTTATTTGATTATTATTCATTAAAAGCCCATATTTTCTCTCCATCTGAGTCCTCACTCCTTTCCCTTCACCAACCCTGACATGGAAACAATAAGGCGATGCGTTCTAAAATATTTAACCAGAGAATATGGTCATATTTCTGCAAAATAAAGCTGAAGCTTGAAGCTGGTTTGTAGCAGACCAAGAATACAGACTACTGCTGTTATTACTGTAACTGTTATTTAGAGTTAAATTAGGCCTATTGTAGTTGGGTTAGGTGGCTTTAGTTTTACTGTGAATTTGTTACGTAAATTGTGTTTTGTATTTATTTATATATTTAAGTATACTTTAAACTTGTAATAAAAAGCCATTCTTTAATCTCATCCACTTCGTTTTGTGGCTCTTTAAAAAAAAAAAAAAAAAATTTAAGTATCGGTTTAGGCACCGGTACCGTTTTAAAAGTATCGGTTTGGCACCGGTATCGAAAAAAACCCAAACGATACCCAACCCTACTTTAGACTGACTTTGTGCTTTGTAACTTTACAGACCTTTTTCATGCTCAAACAGCAACATTACACACTAAAGTAAGTTGAAAATGTAAAAAAGCATAATAAGTCCTCTTATATATATTGTGGTATAATTTAAAGGAATAGGTCTCTCACCTTTGGGTTGAGGTCAAAGAAGCAGTGGTACTTGAATCGCAGCAGGAGTCTGTCATTTTCCTGAATTCCCTGTTCCATCAGCGAGCGAGAGGAATCCAGCCACCTGCAGATCAACATCTCAGTTAAAATACCAATAAATACAGCAATATATTAAAGTCAACATGACAATTCTTATTTTTTGGAATATTGCATTATGTATTATAAATGATTTATCCGAGCACTTTAAAAAAAAATTCATGTGCCTCATAATCTTTCATCAAAAAAAACCTCCCCTCCATCTTACAGCGACATCTCTTCTTTTCTCTGATGACGTGTTTACTGCTGTGAGGGTAGGACAACCTGTCACTCACATGAGATCAACCAATAGCAAACCACAACCATCCAGCCATCCAATCAATTCCTGATGGACAAAATCAAGCCGCCCTACATTTTTGCTCATTCGAGAAGCTGTTTCACTTAGATAAACGTCACAAGAGCGTAGAAAAGACTATCACAACTTCCGTTTCATGCCAACTTTAAAGCAATTAGTTATTCAAGGCGTGCGCTACTGTGATTTTACCATAGTAAATGGATGTTTTTGGGAATTAAATGAAATAGAGCTTGTATAAAACAGTAGAAACTGGAATATGCTTAAATAAATGTTCAATAAATTTGTTAAATTTTGTGTCCGAATTCATTATTTTCCTAAAAAGAATTTTAATAAATACATGTCATATATCAGATTTATCAACAATATTGCCTTTATAAGAAACCCTTTTCATTTTTTTTAAAAATTCAATTGACTTTTTGAGTCGTGGTGTTTGAAAGACCAAAAATGTCAGGTGGTGCGACTATCCGAACGTACAAGCAGAAAACAAAACTGCAATAAAAAGGTTCATTTTCTCATTAAAATTAATTAATCAAATAGTTTGGCATGAATTTATGTTAAATTCATTATAAATGAGGGAAAATAGTGTATCAGTCCTGTTTCAAAACTATTCTATTGCTTAAAAAACTTTTGTCCAAAAACAGGAACTTCTCCAAATGTCAGGGGGGGGGGGGCGACTGACATACAAATGCCATTTTATGCAATTTTACTTTAAGAAAACCATGTGACAGCATATGACATCATACAGAAGACCCCAGAGGACCCCTTTGATGCAGTAACAATGTTAATCACCCTCCCATAAATATGAGATCATTTGACATTTTTGAGTAATGATGAGGTTAATTCAACTTATCATGTCAGGTGGCATGACCCCTGGAAAACTTTGAAAATGTGTTGTTATACAAATGTGTATTTGATCTAAAAAATGTATGTATAACCTTGAGCATATGGGCAAACATTTGTATAGGTGTCCAAGTTAATGCCTGTTAGATTTGAATTGAGTTTGAAATGTCAGGTGGTGCATCCAGCAAATTTACATTTAAAAGTATCAATTCCCATTGCAATTACAAAATGAAGTAAGACATATAACTGTAAACTGTTATATAATGTATACAAATCATTTTTACAGTTAAAAACAAAACATAAAAACTCCTTATGGAAAATAGGGTGTTTGAACACAGAAAAGTGTCCGTTTATATGAATTGGACTAAAAGGGCAATACATAAAGAAATGGAAAGGGAATTTACCATGTGATATGCATTTTAGACACTACAATGAGTCATATGTATATTGTATATGTACATTGTTTTAAATGAATATATTGTCGCACCACCATTTTCTGGGTGGTAAAATCAGAAATCTTGTTTAATAATGAATTAATGCTGTCTTAAAAGCTGTAAAACCAATATGAATCAACACCATACATTTTTTGGACTTTGCTTAAAATATATTTTTTTATCTTAAAAACCTTATTTGTCATTGACCCATAAATTGAAGTATGAAGATCTATTAATAAAGACATTGAAGGTCTCTATTCTTGGTCAAACACTATAATTAAAAAATTTATTTTATCAGAAATTAATACTTTAATTGAATGCATCCTTGCTAAAATGTAATCAAAAGTGACAGTAAAGACATTTATAATGTTACAAAAGATTTCTATTTGAAATAAATGCTGTTCTTTTTTTTTTATCAAAGATTCCTGACAAAATGCATCGGTTTCCAAAAATATGAAGCAGCACGACTGTTTTAAACATTGATGATAATCATAATTGAGCAGCAAATCATCATATTAGAATGGAAATTCCGCTTTGACCACATGAATAAAATACATTCTAAAATAGAAAACAGTTATTTTAAATTGTAATAATATTTCACAATATTTAGATAGATATTTAAATTTTTAAATAAATGCAGCACTTGTGAACATAAGAGACTTCTTTTGAATGGTGAGTAAATGTGCCTGTCTGTGTCTTTCTCTTACCCAGCATTAATGGCTGCTTTATCATCCATAGTAAGAGGCTTGTACAGTTTGGCCAGTTCCTCCGGTGGAAGATTGGGCTGGCTGGCCGTCAGGGGACTCTCTCCGAACCACAGACTGGTGGATGATGCAGGAGAGCCACTCTCCGGGTCATAGGTCGGAGTCATAGTTTTACTGTACAGACCAAGTCCTCCTGTAGAAAGTATAAATGTAAACATGTAAATTATTATTTGTTTAAAACTTTATCCAAACACAACTGTTGCTCATTATCTAGAAGCAATATACAGTATTTTCTCAAACAAAAATGCATATTAAAGTGTTTAAAACTTGTACAAAAGGAAATATTCATTCATAAAAATCTGTTTTATTTTATAATAAGATTTTTTATCTGAAAGTGTAAATGCATAATGTTTTCGTTATCACTGAGCATTTAGTCTTTAAACTTTATTTATCTATTCATTTTAGTTTAGTATTTAGTTGGTATTTATTTATTTTTGAAAGAGAGAATAATGTATGGTTAACAGTCTAAGAATGTATATTTATATGAATGTATTTTTTTTATCGTTTTGTATATTTGTATGATACTTAATGATTATGTGTTTTGTTGATATTTGTTTTTTCATTGTAATAAAAAAATATCCACAAAAAAAGCAGTTTCCTCATGGCCATTTGCAGCAAATAAATACCTCCCGCCATTCCGCTGGCGATATCCATGTTTAATATCTCATCAATGGCTGATTCTGCACCCTTGTCTTTTTTCTTTTTCTTCTTTGGGTCATCTAGTGGTTTCAGAAGAGAAAGTTCTTCAGATCTTCTAATGTCTGTGAACAAAGACAGAAAACACATACAGTCAAACCAAACATTATACAGACACCAGATATATATTTTTTTACTAGTGGGGGCAAGACACTATAGTTCATTTATGTAGTGGGATAGCAAAATAAAGTAAACTCTGACATACCACATAAATTCTTCATACAGTGGACTACCTGTAAAATTGATACAAATTTGGGACCAAAATGATTCAGACACTTTGACCTGACCATGTTTTGCTGAAGTGTATTTTCTTTAATTGCTAATGCTCATTGTTATTGCTTTTACACCACAGACTGAACAAAATGAAGCATTGCTTGGTCATTAGTTGACCTAAATTGGTATTATCTAATTGTGTCCTTAAATTTAACAGCTGACAGCTGATTGGTTGATGCTAATCCATTACATACCTCTCTATCAAAGTTATCTGACATTATCAAGATGGATTTGACACTGAGTTCTTGTCATATTTTATTACCAATTTCTAAAGTATACTGAATAAACTGTGATAATGTGAGAAAATGTTGAAGGTGTCTGAAATGTTTTTGGTTTGACTATAGTTTAGTGTAGAATCAACTCATGTACAGAAATAAATAATGGATTTCATGTTAATTCATGTAAAAAATTAATGAACTGGAATTGTACAAAAAATACCAATAAATATGTGTAAATCCATGAATATACAGAACCGGTCAAAAGTTTGGAAACATTACTATTTTTAATGTTTTAGTCTCTTATGCTCATCCTGCATTTATTGATCAAAAATACAAAAAAAAACTATAATATTGTGAAATATTATTACAATTTAAAATAATGTTTTTTATTTTAATACCTGAAAAAATAAATACATTCAAATATAATTTAGTTATGCGATGCAAAGCAGAGTTTTCATCAGCCATTACTCAAGTATTCAGTGTCACATGATCCTTCAGAAATCATATAGTTGTATAGAGGCAAGTTAAAATTAGACGGTTAAAATTTAGTGTAAAGACGCAATGCACCATAAAAGCCAGACTAAATTATGCCTGATCTGACCCACCTCAGCCCCTAGTATAACAATAAGCAGTTAAAATGGTTGTGTAAATGCATTTATGCCACCTCTGAGCAGCATAAAGGCACCTAACTGCCACTTCAGAAGTGTTTCTGTGCCACCTTTGCCGTGTAAATTTGGCATTGTTTTTAAAAACCCAGTTCTAGTGTTAATCATAAATGTTTGTTTTTAATAAGTGTCTGCGAGAGTTGATGTGGTATCTAAATGACAAAATAACACAAATCTGTATTAATTTTACAGTATATTTATACATTTTACACAGTATTTAAAAATAGGTGAATTCAGGTAAATTGGGACCTTTTGCCATTGAGATGACTGGAAAAAAATGTCCCAATTTTACCGAATTAACCCTATTTCTTTTTCATGTAAGCATTTATTTCATATGCAATAGGATTGTAATGCAATATTATATTAATCATATTTTATAATATATCTCACTGAGTGCTTTGCAGATCTCAGCCACGGCTCTGAAGACCACACCAGAGAAGCTAACAGGGAGCTTGATGGTCTTCATGTTGGGCAGCTGGATACAGAGGGGTTTGTGTTGTGGAGTGTAGCGCAGGTCAGCGTCCGCCTGGACTCCATACTTATCCAGAGTCCAGTGTGTCTTCAGCAGCCAGCAGCTCTTCTGCTCCCACCAGATGCCGTGATCGGACCAGTCCTGAGGAGCCTCTGACACACAGAGAACATCATACTCTGAGAACATGAGTCTGAGACAAGGCTCTGATGACATTTATCTCTACACACACACATATAGAGCCCAACAGCAGGGCTCCATAGTGAAACAGATTTTTGTGATAGTATAAACCTTTTGATACCTAAAAAGAGACAAAGTCCCTTTAAGGCAAGTCATTTCACTCAGCGGCCATTTTTGAAACACCGATCAGGCAGCTATTGCTATCTCTTTGAATGGGGAAACATCGAATTCTCCAAAGCTGTTCACAAAGCTTACGATTAAATGTCATATTTGAAATCACCAATGAAATCTTACAACAACTGTCTCATAAAATGTGTTTCCTAACGCACTGCAGTCATAAGCAGTGCAGTCATAATCTGTTTGTTATCACAAAAATTATGCAATGACTTTCCCAATCAGTGATTGCCTCTTTTATTTAGAAGGCGGACTCATTTCGCCATATTGTGCATTGCATATTCTGCCCTTCATAAGCTGTGTCCCAATTCAGAGGTTGCATCCTTCAAATGCCACAGCCTCTGAATTGGGACACAGGCTATAGTAATAGGAGTGCACTGTCTTTGTGTATCAAAAGTCTTTGAAGGAGCAGACAGTCACTGTTGCAAAACAGTATCTTATTACTTTATCACGGTATCTATAAAAGACATCTGTTCTATTACATGTATTTATTTTAATGAAAAGGCTGAAAAGGAAAACAGGTTACACTTTATTTTAAGGTGACATTGTTACAAACAAGTACATGTAATATTAATTAACTACATGCACTTATAGGGTTTAGGTTATGGTTTGATTTAGGGTCAGTTACTTGTAATTATGCATATTTGCTGATATTACTACAGTAAGTACATGTAAAAAGTGTAACAATGTCACCTTAAAATAAAGGGTAACACTTTATTTTACAATGTCTTCTTTGATACACGTTACATGTAGTTACAATAACTACATAATTACATGCAACTAACCCTAAACCAAACCCTAATCCTAACCCTATAGTAAGTGGATGTAGTTCATTAATATTACTCAGCACTTAAGTGTATAATTACACTGTAACAAGGACACCTAAAAAATAAAGTGTAACCAAATAAAGTGTTACCGGAAAATCAAATCAACATTTATTTTTTATAGCACGTTTAAAAACAACATAAGCTGACCAAAGAGCTTTACACTCTCAAATTTACTACTAATAAAACAATTGACAATACACCCAATACTAGTCACTTCTCAAACTCCCAGCCCTTATGGGCAGTTGTAAGCAAGAGAGAAGAGATGTGTTTTCAACACAGATTTAAAACATTCTAACTAGAGGCATTGAAAAACAGAGTTACGACACTCCCATAGACTTCCATAGGAACTGAGGAATGCGGAAGTAAAGCGTGTCATTGAGCGGCCAATAGTTCCAGCATTGAACCCCATTCATTTCAGTGTATCTCAAGCACACTCGCTGGCAAATTGATGAAATTTTAAGATTTTATGGCATTAGTTGACCTCTCAGGAATAGAAGTGGGACTTTATGAAGCGCATTATAGTTAATGTTTATTGTTATATAATAGATTGTTAGACTCTAACTGCAGTTAGATAACGTGAGCAGCACTGCGACAGCTACTATATCCAGATGCTATCTGTCATATTTCAACAGTTTTTAGTCTCTCTGAGATATTTCTGTCGAAAGCGTTTCAATTAAGTAGCCCATTCAAGGAATAACGTATAATGCCTATGAATAATGAATATGAATAACGCCTGGATAAAAAGAGTTGAATTAAATTGGTTGCCCTGTTTTTTTTAAACACTATTTAACACTTCTTTCTTGGTTTAAATTCTGTATATGCTAGAATCATTCATTTATATTCACCTGTTGTGTATGCTTATGTGAGAATCATAACATTCGGACGTTAACAACATTTTAATTATAAAAGAAATTATCACTAACCAGTAGATGGCGGAAGAGGAAAACTTATTGGCTCATTAGCCATTTATTCTCTTTTTTTATGCATTTTTATAGATCATCAAATCACTATTATAACATTAAAATATATATTTTTGTTACTTTATTTGTACTATATAAAGTTAAATTGTAGGAAAAATCACAAAGTCTCATGAAAAACAAAAACTTCTGACTAAACTTCACAATAAATCTTTATTTAAATCGTCTCTGTGCTTGTTATGATGAGAGGATTTGTGGATAATGGGAAGATTCGTGTAAAACGTAAACTTAATTAATACTAAAGCACTAAAATTAATTTGGCGTTTTGAGACTATTTAAAACTTGTTTTAATCGATATGGATTCTCATTCCTGATAAATTAAACATATGATTGGTCATTATTTTCAACAGAAATGCCTGTGATAGGCTACAACACTCAACGCTGTAAAATCATGCACTCACATGAACCAAAATAAAATAACCAGATCACTCAAAAAAAAAAAAACATTAACGTTATCTCTTCTTTATCTCTCTCCAGAAAAAAATGCTACTGTAAAGCCTAGTCGAAGTCGATGCACATATTGAGTTAATATTTACCAGAAATTGCTGCAAATATAGTGAAACTGCTGTCTGTCCTGCTTAATCCTATTCAAACAGATTGACAGCGCGGAGTTGTTTGGAACTATTGAGAGCTCCATGAACCACGTGACCGCGTGGCGGCGCAACTCTCTTTTTCTATGGCTCTGATTCTAACGAGTCACAGGATCAAATATGCGGAGGAAGGCTATTCCAGAGGCGTGGCGCTGCCACAGAGAAAGCACAATCTCCTTTAGTCTTCAACCAAGATTTAGGAACACTCAAAAGGAGACTCTGCGACGATCTTAAAGGTCTGGCCGTACAGGGATGTTGTAACAGACCAGAAATATACTCTGGAGCAAGACCATGTAATCCTTTAAAAACCATTAATAAGACCTTATATTGCACTCAAAAATCAACAGGGAGCCAGTGCAGGGAGACCAGTACGGGAGATATACTAGAGAGTTTCCTCGTGCCAGTCAGCAGTCTGGACAATTTTTTGACATCCCCAGATTTAAAGAATTGCAATAATCCAGTCTCGATGAGATAAAAGCATGAATCACAGTCTCCATATCTTTAAAAGTCAAAAAGCTCTTCAATTTGGCAATGCTCCTCAATTGAAAGAAACTATCTTTAACCACAGCATTAATTTGTCTTTCGAATTTTAGCTCAGAATCAAATATCACCCCAAGATTCCTCGCCTGCGTGGTGACGTTAGTGGCTAAAGGGCCCAGGTGAGGTGTGATCTTTCCAGCAAGCTTCGACGGACCAAAGATCACCACCTCAGATTTAGACTGGTTCAGCTGTAAAAAGCTAGATACCATCCAGGCCTTCATCTCATCCAGACAGTCAAGCAAGCAAGGCTTTAAGTTTGGGTTAATTTTGGTACTTTTTGAGCGGAAAAGTTAGGGTAAAGCCCTAAAACACCAAATTAGCTTTTAGTTTACACAGGTCCATATTTATAATTGTGTTTTTATTTTTCAGTAATGGTATTGCTAAGTAAAACTTACGAAATAAAATAAAATACAAATATAAGATTAAATATTTAAAATGAACTAACTTAAAAATAAATTAAAGCTATACATTATGTATAAAAAATAATAACAAAAAGCACTCAACAAAAAAATAAAACATAAATTGAAATGAAAACTGAAAAAAGAGATATTTACAAAATGAAAATAAAGTTTTTTAAATAATACTGTTATTTGCATTGTTATTTGTAATTTTACTTTGCACATGTTAGTATAGGACTTTATTATTAAAGAGCCGAACAGGAACGTATTTCGGTGGAGTGGTTTAATGTGTAGTTAAACTACAACCAATACATAAACCAGACCAGTTGCCACTGAGTAATACAAGCATGAGGCTTGTTTGATGACACGACAAATTCACCTTGATGATTCTTCTTTTACTCACATTTCCTTCATCCTCCACAGTGATCATCCTCTGACTCACCCCTGTAATTACGTACTAGAGAAATTCTGGGGTGCCTGTACTATACACCTATTATGTTGACTATAAACAGATTCATGAATGACCATTTCCAATAAAAGACCTACATGGCAAAGCATAGTAATTACTGGGTGATGGAAAGCAGGATGTTTTGCAAACGTCTCTCTGGCTGACACAGTCACACAGTGAACTTCAGACCCTGCGTCGGCAAACAACACCTGAGTCAAAGAACAATAGCTCTGAGCACGAGGCTATACAAAGATACGCAAAGCAAACATGGGTGTACCTGTGCATTTCAATCAGACTCTAGAACTGTACTTGAGCGGGATCCAGATTACTTCTTTTTTCGTTCCTTTGTTTCTTTTTTTAACAGGGGTTTCCCATAATCTCTGACTGACTTTGCAACCCCTTAGAACCTTACAAAACACAATTCTTACTTTAAAGAGCTTTGGAAATGTTCTTAAAAAGCGTTAAGCTTTTCAGAACCCTTTCTAAATCCAAATTAAAATCCTGAATTTGTATTAAAATAGCAAACAGAGGCTGCAACAAAACAGCAGTTAAAATGAAATGAAATGCAAGTGTTGTATCATTATACATTTTTTTTAGTATGAATTACCCATACAATGTTATCATACACAGAAAATATGAAATATTTCCATTTATATATATATATATATATATATATATATATGTATATATATATATATGTATATATATATACACATTTAAGTATTTAATTATTTGAATAATCAATCTTTGAAGTGTGACCTATAACTGTTTTTAATTTATATTATTTCATAATATTTCATAAATTAACTTACATTTTATTTACTAAGAAGGAAAAAACGTAAGAATACTTTAATTTAATCAATATATTATATAATCGATAGATTCAAATTTTGATATCAATATTTAGTTTAATAATATATATATATATATATATATATATATATATATATATATATATATATATATATATATATATATATATATATATATTAGTGCTGTCAAATCTATTAATGGCGAATAATCGCATCTAACATAAAAGTTTTTGCTTACATACTATATATATGTGTGTGTGTGTGTGTGTATAAGAGTATATATATATATATATATATATATATATATATATATATATATATATATATATATACATATATACACACACACACACACACACACACACACACACACACACACACACACACACACACACACACACACACACATATATAAAGTAAACAAAAACTGAAAAGTCTAGTATATAAATATAATAATATACAGTGTGTGTGTATATATATATATATATATATATATATATATATTAGGGGTGGCACAGTTCACAAAACCCACGGTTCGGTTCGTATCACGGTTTTAAGGCCACGGTTTTCGGTTCTGTACGGTTCTTGTTGTTGTTTTTCCTTTTAATCCTTAACACTCCAGAAATTTACTTCAGGATATGATATATAGCTTAATTATCCACAATTTAGGATACAGTATTTAAAAAAATGTTTATATCATGTAGAAGTTGTTTCCTAACTGGCTGTCTCCTGCTTACTCTGTCTACCGAGTCCGACACATTGGCGTAACATGTTAATCATGTTAATTTTGATCAGAACAATGCACTGTGGCTTTAATTCAGCGTGAGCAGCTGACCTGATTAACATGAAAAATAACAAATTTCACCATGAAATCATGTAGTGAAGTGTTCCGTGTGTTTCAAGATCACCCTGACATCCAGCGCTGTGAAAAAATAATAAAATACACGAAAACACAACACTGTCAGAAGTTTTTGCCCAAACTTCAAAGGCCTGTTTAAATTATTAAAACTAGAAGCATATCTTAACTTTAATGTTACATTTATCATATGAACTACTGTGTACTATGTTATATGTGTTTGGGACAGAGGGGAACACGGTCGCATTTGCAGCAGATATATGCTGCCCATCATAAATCAAAGCACGACACAGACAGGGGTCGGAGGAGAACACCGGAAAATGAGACAGAATGGACAATATTCGTCTGTATATACAGATGAACCGCAATATAAATGTGCAATATACGAGCGGAACGAGCTGAGGTTCAGCTGCGTGAGACAAACGCTGCCAGTGTGTGAATGCACAGCTCTCCATACGCACTGCTTCTGCCCTGTCAACGCACTGCTTGCGCGAGCTTGACGCATCCTCCCAACTCCGGGCAGCCTTCCTTATCTCTCCCATTTCTACACGCGACGTGACCTGCAGCACTCCACTTTTACTGTCTTTTACTGTATGTCCACACATATTCTTATTTTGCGCCAAAAGGACACTCGCTGCTGTCTGAGGTAACATACGGACACGAGGCTACACTGCGCATGAGTCGAACTGTGCCACACACACGCTCCGAACGGAGACAAGCGAACACACACACACACACACACACACACACGCACACGCACACACACACACACACATATTATTATTATTTTTTAATTAAGTTAGATGTGATTAATCGCTGTATGCTAAATTTTAATCTGTGAGTGTGTCCATTTTTTTGACAGTACAGAAATATCTTCATCAGTTGGAAAAAAATGTATTGTACATATCAAGGTATAAATAATAATATACCAAATGAGTTTTTTATAAAAAAAAAACCGTGTGACTAAATTACAATTTAGTAAATTTCTCATCCTGTCATTCCAATTCCCATTTATAATTCAACATTCTTTGTGCTGTGGCCAATTCGTGTTCAAACTCCTGTGTTGGTTCTTCAACAGAATTACTCACTGATCTTCTCCACAAGTTTGAGCATGAGACCCCCGACGTGGAGATCCCCCTTGACCCGTAGTTTAAACTTCATGCCCTCGTCTCCCTCGCGCTGGTCCACCTGGATGGTGAGCTCCCAGGAGTGTGCCATGGAAGTGGCCATGATTCTGCCTGCAATCAAATCACAGACAAACACAGAAACAGTTAGTAACCACCACAGGCACAGTATATAGTCTGATCCAGGAAACTATTAAAGTTATGTCGCAATACTTTTTTTTCCATTCCAAACAGCATATTCTTGTTTTATGATTTGAAAACAGACCAAAAGGTTTGTTTTTTTATGTTTTGCTTGAAAAGTGTGTTTACTTCACTCGTAACACTTATAAGGTCTCATTTGCAAACATTAGTTAACATGAGCTAACAATGAACACTTCTATCTACAGCATTTAATAATCTTAGTTAATGTTAATTTCAACATTTTCTAATCAGAAAGTGTTAATATCTGTTAATAACATTTAACGAACCACAGCTAACATAAACTAACAATGAACAGTTTGTATTTTTATTTACCACTATTAACTTTTGCCTCAATACACTTCTAATTACTGCTTATTAATAGTTAGTAAGGTAGTTGTTAAGTTTAAGTATTGGGAATGGGTAGGATTAGGAATGTTGAATATGGTCATGCAGAATAAGGCATTAATATTTGCTTAAAGGGGTCATATAATGCCATTTTTGTACAAGTTAATATGATTCTTTAGTGTCTAAATGAAAAGTTTGTAATATACTTTAATTTAAAATTCTCTTTAGAAAACACTTATTTTACCTGGTCAAAAACAGCTCTGTTTTCAGCAAGCCATTTCAGTGCATGTGACATTAAATGATAATGAGCTTTGCTCACCCGTCCCTCTGTTCTGTGGCGTGTTTTGACACAACACACGTGGAGTGTTGCCTTGAGAAATGGCAACGGGAGTCTCTGAGGACACAATTTGAACCGGAGTCGGACCCAGAACAAGATGATGGCCCCAACGAAGTTCGACAATTAAGGTTTCTGAATGGTTCGTTGTCACTTTGTTTGACCTATCTTTGTATGTAACGTTACTGGAAGGGTAGCGTGATATACGAATGCTTTGTGTTTACTGATGTATATGTTAGTTCATTGTTACCACGTTAACATTATCACCAGCGTACACAGTTTGAAATAACCATAACGCGTTGTTCATTATAAACGTGGGATTATGAAGTATATTGAGAACGTCATACATAGAAAGTAGGGCTGGGTATCGATTCAGATGTTCCAGATCGATTCGATTTCGATTCACAAGCTCTCAAATCGATTCGATTTCGATTCTCGATTCGATTTTCTTTATTCGATTCTCGATTCAACTCAATGAATATAGATTTAATACATATACTATATTTATAAAAAAGAACAGTGAACATAAGTTTAAAAGTGGGTAATTAATAAAAAGAAATTAAGACACAAACCTGTATATTAAATATGTGAATTATGAGGAATTTTGCTTGTGAATGCATTTGAAATCTTCGGCTGTGTGCTCGGCTGTGGGGGTGTTGTAACGTCTGGGTGATGTCTCATCAAATGGTTCCGCAGATTCGTAGTATTACTACAGCATTTCACCTCTGCATTACAATTCACGCATATAGCTTTGTTCTTGTCCACAAACCTATTGTCGTCGTCTTGCTTGCGAAATTTAAAATGCTTCCATACCTCTGACTTTTTATGTGAAGGTGGTGGCATCAACGTCGACAACGCACCTGAAACCGCCATTTTAAGCACTGAATGAATGAATGAATGAATGAATGAATGAATGACAGGTTCGCGGCGCCTCTCGCTCCTTGGTAACATCGCGCAAGGCAAATAAGCGAGTGACATCTAGTGGAGAAGACTAGTAATTAGATTAACGTTAATCTTACCAGAGAATGTCTAATTACGTTCAATGTTTGTGGAAATAAATATGGAAAAAAATTGATTCGTGGCCTTTGAGAATCGATTTTGAATCGACCACGTTATAAAAAACGATTAATCGAAAAATCGATTTTTTTTTTGTCCAGCCCTAATAGAAAGCATGCCGTAATGTAACTTACCCTGTAAACTTTAGCCGCATTCATCGTGAAGCGTGCGAGCAATTTGAAAAGATTAATATAAAGGTTAATAAAACGTTACACTCACTTCTTCTGGAGGTGCAGCAGGAACACGAATAGTTGGTAGCGATCCTTTTTTCAGGAGCAGCTTCTTAGCAAAACCTGCTTTATACTGACCCTCGTTTATAAAGCAGTCTGCTGAGAAATGATTCACGCAAACATGAAAGCATTGACGTTAATCGGGGGGAATATTCCCTTCGAAAACAAAACTCAGCCACTGCGTCTTCAGCGGTTCGGATTTAGGAACATCAAAATGACTGCTGTGTTCGTTATTACACCCAAGAACAGAAAACCACAATCGCTTAGACGCCATCCAGCGTATCAACAATGGCGGACTGATGACCACTTGCTCAAGGCGGGTCTGTGTTGAAACGCTGCTGTCAATTAACAATCGTGGGAGGGGTGTCCGACCGTGGGACGTCACACGGTCAGACGGCTCGATTTGAGACGGGGGAAAACATATAAGGAGATTTAAAAAAAAAAAAACACTGGATGAATTTTTATCTTTATAGGATGGTTGTGTACAGGCACTGACAACACACATTTCCATACAATCAACTTGTAAAAGTGCATGTACCATTATATGACCCCTTTAATAAGTAATACACAGCCAATATCCAAGTAATATGCATGCTAATAAGAAACTAGTTAATAGTAAGAATTGGACCATAAACTAAAGTGTTACCAAGACTAATAAATACTGTAACAAAAGTATTTATTAATGTATTAACTAATGTCATCATATTGTAAAGTGTTACCATAACTAAAATTAACAAAGATGAATAAATAATACTTGTCAGTTCATGTTTGCTAATGCATTAACTACAAATGAGACCTTATTGTAAAGTTTTACAACTTTTTTTTAAATGATCGATTAGTCAAGAAAATGTTTTATATAGCATTACAGATATACAAAATAAATAAAACAAGGGGTAAACATTCTATTTTTGATGCAAGTCTAGGTTTACATATAGGCTACACAAAATCAGTACATCCTATGTTTTTTTTGTAATCATAAATATACCACTTTTGTTGTATGGCTTCTTAAGATTTTGAATATGAGCGCACATGACGTACGGATTGTTTGGTGTTTTTGTCCTTTTATGGAGTTTGAATTGAAAACCCCTGAACACACTTGATGACAGAAGTTTATTTTTTGGGTGAACTATTCCTTTAATGTCTCTAATGACAACATCTACTAAAACAGTGCTCACCAGAGGGAGTGACAGACAGAGAACTAGGGTGGAGGAGGGATGTGATTACAGAACAAGGGAGACTTCAGCTTAAAATTCCTAACAAGCTGAGACAAGACCACAGGCAGAAACAACAGAACGAACCACACAAACCCACCATCCTGCTCTCTGTTGGGTTGTACATCAATAAACAACAAAGCCCAGGTCTTACACACAAAAACACAGAGTCAAGATCTGCTGTGTAAACTACACAATCCAAGACTTTACGGATCTTTTTGTGTGACTCAAGATGGGAAAGCAGTAATGTTTTTACAAGTCGTACGAGTTCTCAATATTGCTATTTTGAAAGATCAGGTCTGCCCATGTTCACTAAGGAGGGTGGGGGAGGGCGAGACGTTTGGCTAGATTAGAGATAAAACACACTCTCTGAACTAAAACAACTATTTTGCAGCCCCAGGGCAAACCTGGTAAGCAAGCAGGTTAACATGTCCACAGGCGTAGAAAACAAGAATTTACACCTCCCTAGTGTAATACTTGAATTCAGATATAAACAAGTAGGACATTTAAGTCTTTATAGTAGATACAATCCTCAGCTCATGATTGCATTTGAAGAACATGCTCAAATTCAAGGAGGGCTGTAAATAAAAGCATCTATGCACTTAAGAGGGATTCACTTTTCCTCTGTTACAATATGCAGATCTGAAGGAACGAAACTGTGACATCAAGAACTTTTTAATCTACAAAGAACCATAAAGTAACTGAATAACCCTATATACTGTAACTGAAATGCTGCAAATGTCATTTAAAACCATATATGAAAGAATATACTATTACAAACATTACAGAAGTGTCCAATATCTCTAAATTAGTACATGTAGGAACATATCTGCATAGATTTACCTCAGAAAAGACCTGAATTTCTTACTTTACCCAAAGGAAAGAGTACAGAATGTATTGAAATGGCTAGAATAGGCACTTTCTTTAATAGGTATGCATTTCTACTTTATCAAGCATCTTTAAAACTCATTTTAATCATTTTTATCCAATAAAATAGCGTCAGAGCAAACGAAACAGGAAACTGCTAGGCTGTATAATAATCTAAATTGAGTAAAATATTAATTATTTCACTCACCTGAATGCGTTCCCGAGGATTTTCCTTTTGGAAAGTGAAACAGATCTCCTGTCCAGGTGGGCAAGCTGGAGAAAGCCCCGCCCAGTATTCTACTACGACAAAGGCCGGGCTCATGAATATTAATTAGATTGTGCCGCCCATCTCGCAAACTCTCCAATGGTAAAGGCTTAACTCGCGTATGTTAATTGCGTGTCGGTGACGTTACGGTGTTGGATTTCCACAGCCAAAGCTTGTCTTTCATGAATATTGATATTGTCTTATAAAGATTAGCAACACAGTCTTCACCATAGTAGCATAATAACTGTGTGTACAGGAAGGGCCCGTAACGGAAGTGACTAAACAAGCCCCAAAGCAAATACCTGAACACTAACTAGGTTGTATTGTTGCCCAAGCAATGACCACTTATGACTAAGTTGTGTCTGTGAGATTTTTGCACCAGTTCCTTCCAGCCAACAAAACTAAAGATTTAAACCGGATTAAACAGCCAGAAAGGTTAGGTTACAATGGATAGTCGCACTTTTTAATTTCTTTTTAAACAGAATATATTATTATAACTTACAAGATATCACACTGATATCTGTTTTGTGAAATGGTTTGCTTGGTAAGTTTATATAGGCTACACTTTTAATATTGTGTTATTTAATGCGATATATAAATTGATTTTGTAAGCTTTGTTAAATATAGTTTTAAATCTATAGGCTAGTTTAGCATAAACCACGTTATTTTTTCCCAATTTTTTTATTTGACATATTAAATGTATTATTTCACAAAATTAGGCTATAACAGTGATAATTAAAATGCTGATAAAGTATAAGAAAATGAGAACAATTAACTGAATTTAAAAATGAATAATTTGTGATTATTTTGATACAGAAAAGTTATATGATAAAATATAAATCTACCGTAATACCATAAAAACTTTTTTATTTTAAAATGTTTATTTCCTAATCATTCTTTGCTTTCTTATTTGGAGTTCATCTGTCCAGCAGAGGTCAGACTTGGAATACTAATATGCTATCATGGAATTGCCATGATTTTGAAACCAGTTTTTTTGCCATGGCATTCTTTGAAGTATCTTGGAGTCCCATGCAAATACCATGGTACATGAATGGTAATCATAGAATACCATACATTGATTAGACATACACTGACACATTTTGTTGTCATGAAGTGGGAGAAACAGACAGACTGTTAACAAACTTAACCATGCAACATTTTAAAGGGATAGTTCACCCAAAAAATGAAAATGATGATTTACTCGCCCTCAAACCATCCTACGTGTATATGACATTCTTCTTTCAGACAAATACAATCAAGTATAAAACAATTCCCTGGCTCTCTCAAGCTTTATAATAGCAGTGAATGGGGGACGAGATTTTGAAGGCCAAAAAAGTGCATTGATCCATCATCAAAATACTCCAGAGGGGGGTGAAGCGAAGCAATGCGTTTGAGTAAGAAAATATCCATACTTAAAACTTTATAAACTAAAAGAACTAACTTCCAAAAGACGGCTGTACGCATTGATTTACGGTGAAAGAGTAACCCCTGACCTGACGCATGATATATTGACGAACACAGAAGCTCAGACGATAAAGCAAACAAAATGCCGGTCATGAATTAGAGTCTAAAATGAGAATTTTTAAAGAGAAATATCCGAGGAGCTTGAGTTTATTGCCTAGCCCTATTTGTTGAACTGCTTACGCTACTCCTACATCTTATGTCATACATACGGAAGCTAGTTATTTAAGTTTATAGTTTTAAATATGGATATTTTTCTTACACAAACGCATTGATTCACTTCAGAAGGCATTTATAAACCCCCTGGAGCCGTGTGGAGTACTTTAGTGAAGGATGGATGCACTTTTTTGGCCTTTAAACTCTCGTCCCCTATTCACAAGCTTGGAAGAGCCAGGACATTTTTCAATCATGGGCGTCGGAACCATTGTATGTGGGTGGGACAAGACCCACCCACTTTTTACGATCAATGATATTGGACCCACTCACTTTTATCTTCAGCACATGTCTGTTTACCTACCCCTAATCGATAAACACTTATTATTAAACACATGTTAGACGCTTTATTTCCACTTTTCTAATATTTTCGTCATTTTTATTGAAAATAAATGCCTTTCCGATCTGATATGTGATGGGAAAAGGGAGAAGATTGAACTCGGCGAAAGGCGGACTTGAACCGCGGGTCGATTTGTGTCAAAACTAGACGCCGTGCATCTTACCCCTACACTACTACCGCTCTCAATGAATAGAGATTTCCGTAATTGTGTCTTTCCGAAATACGCGGTATATTTGAACTTATTGGCATCTACTCCAGTAAAAAAATTCTGAGGACCCACCCACGTTTTTTTTGCTTCCGACGCCCATGTTTTCAATATACCTCGATTGATTTCATCTCAAAGAAGAAAGTCATGTACACCTAGTATGGGTTGAGGGTGAGTAAATCATGGGGTAATTTTCAGTTTTGGTTGAACTATCCCTTTAATCCAGGCTTCCTCAAACTTGGGTTCCCACTGTCCTGCAGAGTTTAGCTCCAACCCTCATCAAACACACCTGAGCAAGCGAATCAAGGTCTTCAGGATCACTAGAAAATCACAGGAAGGTGTGTTTGATCAGGGTTGGAGCTAAACTCTGCAGGACAACGGCCCTCCAGGACCGAGTTTGAGGAACCCTGCTTTAATCAATACAGAAATGCCCTAAAATGTTTCCAAGCTGTGTTTCTCCAGCACAACACTAGGTGTTGCTGTACAGCTGGTGTTCTGCCAGAGTTTAGCCACAATTTCGACTAAAGACTCGCATAGTTTCTGTCTCCCTATGGACATTATTTTATGGTTTGGTAAACCTTACAGAGAATGTGGACTTGACCAAAATATCGAATGTCAAGGCTCAGCCTAAAGACCCTAAATATGCGCCGTTAAAGCAGACTCCCGTGGGAGAAGTGTCCTCTTACATTTATGCTAATTCAAACCATGTCCAACGCTTATGATCTTTTGTTTTCTATTGGAAAAGCACAACGTTAACACTTGTGTTCAAATTCCTACAGGAACACTATTTCATCATAAACAAAAGGGCAGTATATCACGCAGACGACCCTTTCTCTGAACTCAACCAATTACTCCGTTTATTGTAGTTTGATCAGGCACTCAGCGGCATCTGCGTGTCAAATAGAGAATCTATTGTGCAGACGATTAGATCCTTCCCTAGCCAGTGTTAAAACTCAGGTCGGGTCCGATTGCGATCTAAAGCCTCAATCCCTGCTCGGAATCCACACACGGAGGCCGGTGGGATCAAGCTACGCTCGCGGTGCGCTCTTTCCCTAAGTGGATCAGTCCATTAAGAAAAAAGAAAAGAAAACATTGTTGTTTACATCCTCCGTATGACCTCATTTGACCTCTCTGCTCCAGCATTCCTGCCATAGTTTTGACATTTAAGCGCAAGTACACGAGGCGGACAGGGAAAACAAGGCTTAATCACACCCAAAGGGCGAGCGGGAGATAACAAAACAACTTCTTAACCTGAGAGTTCAGAGGGGTGATGGATGCCACTCCATCTGCGCATCAGCCTTTTAATTTTCTCTTCTCGCCTTTAAAGACGCTCTTCCTGCGAACCCGGCGGATGACTCTTTGAAAATGTTATTTTAATAATTACGAACGCCGGGAGGCTCTCTCGGCGAGGTCATTCCGTATGAACCTGAGTTTTGATGCCTAAATAGGTTTCCACAGCAGGATGAAGCATGAGCACTATATGGTTACAACGTTTTTACAACTTCATGCTCCTGTACTTTAATTCAATGAACTAAGAAATTAACTTTTGGTTACACTTTTTTTAAGGTGATGTAGTTACTTTGTACTTACTCAAATAAGTACTCAGTAATATTAATTAACTACATGCACTTTCTACAGAGTTGCGGTTAGGGTTTGATTTAGGGTTAGTTATTTGTAATTATGCATATTTCACTGCTATTACTATAGCAAGTACAAGTGGTAACATGTCAACATGGCATGTCATTTCAATATCTTTTTAAAAAAGGTCCCCCCGAAATAAAAAAATATATTTTTGGCATTTTGAACTTTATATTTAATATGCATATTGCATGCATAATGCTAAAAAAAGAGCTCACAAATGTTCTAATACAGTGTACTGTACATCACTGCTTATTGCAATAAATCGAAGTTGGAGTTTCTTTTCCTCCATCACTTTGATTGCACATTCTGCACACTAATTACTTCTTGGTAATTCCACTATTCACTCCTTGTGCAACATTATATATTGCTACTGAAACCAATATCAAAAAGTGTGAAGTTGAGTTGTTTGCTCATAAAGCACCCTCTCTCCACGTATACCAAGATTTGGATTGTTCTAGAAAAACAGTTCTACAAAGTTCCAGAAAGTTCTCAAGAGTCCTAAAACATTCCAGAAAGTTCTAAACAGTTCTACAAAGTTCTCAACAGTTCCAGAAAGTTCCAGAAAGTTCTAAACAGATCTAGAAAGTTCCAGAAAGTTCTCAACAGTTATAGAAAGTCCCAGAAAGTTCTAAACAGTTCTAGAAAGTTCTCAACAGTTCTAGAAAGTTCCAGAAAGTTCTCAACAGTTCTAAAGCGTTTTCACACCTGAAACTCTGCACCAAGGTCCAAACCAAAGTTCATGTTTTGATACATTTTATACATTCGGTTAGTTTCGGTTTGGTTTCACATTGCAATTATGCAAGTGCACTAAAGAACTTTACATGACATACTTGCATCCTGTCGTCATCATCATCTATGTGGGCTGAATCTTGACTATAGCCGTGTTTCCACCGCAGGAACTTTCCACAGGAATTAGGAAATTTGGGGTGGTACTCTGTGTGTTTCGACCACAGGAACCAGGGAGGTAGTACTTTTTCAAAGTTCAGGAACTTTCGGGGGTGGGACTTGGGCGCTGAACATGCTGATTGGTTGAGCTCACGCAGCATTAATTTCAACATTTTTAAAGGTCCCGTTCTTCGTGATCCCATTGTTCAAACTTTAGTTAGTGTGTAATGTTGCTGTTAGAGCATAAATAATACCTGTAAAATTATAAAGCTCAAAGTTCAATGCCAAGCGAGATATTTTATTTAACAGAAGTTCCCTTTCAAAGCCTACAGCGAACGGCCAGCTTGGACTACATCCTGGTACTTCCTTCATAAATGACGTCAGTAGAACAGTAGAACAGACTAACCTCCGCCCACAAGAATACGCAAAAAAAGGGGGCGTGGTCTTGTTGCTGTCCCACGTGGAGAAGAGGACGTGTCGCGTGGAGAAAAGGAATTGCTGCGTTTGAGTGTGTTTGTCGCCATGTCGTCGAGACGCTGTTATTTTCATCCCGGAGTCAAATCACCTTTGTTTGGCTTTCCCAGGGACGCTGTAGAGATCATTAAGCGCATATATCTCCCGTTAAAAGGCGTGACCTTTCCACGTGCGCTAAGCTGCTGTCGAATCACAACACAGGAACCGTGCCACTTTTGCTAAGCTGCGGTCAAATCACAACACGGGAACCGCTGGCACAATCAGAACTCGTTACGTATTTCTGAAGGAGGGACTTCATAGAATAAAGGAACTCATCGGCCCATTTTAAGGACAGTGAAAACAGCGGTGTACAGATGAGTAAATTGTGTTAAATTTACCACACGGTCGACAGTCAGAGGAGAGTGCAGAGTTCAAAAATGTAGAACCACATATGGTCAACAATCGTTCTTTTATAAAGCAGCGAATCTTTGGAATATTCTACCAAATGAAATTATTTCGTGCACAAACTATAGCACATTTACACGCCTGACCAAACAGTGGTTATTATTGAAGCAAATTTGTACGCACTAAATTGACTATTATATGAATAATGTATATTCTGAGTGAGTGAGTGAGTGAGTGAGTGATAGATTCCTGAAGTGGAGTGTGTTTTTATGATGTGAGTGAAGTAATGATTTTATGTATTATTCTGTATATGTTTTATGAACTTCTGTACGTAGGGCCTATAACATCTACCTGTCCAGGGACTGCGGGTGGAAATTAGCATTTTTTGCTATAACCTGGCACATGACATCTCTTCTTTTTAAGACTAATGTTTTTTCTATGCATTGTCCCTGATCAAATAAAATAAATTCAATTCAATTCAATTAAAAATACTGTGTTTTTTTACACGCGAAACATGAACACATGTTATATTGCACACTGTAAACACAATCAAAGCTTCAAAAACACACGAAGAACGGGACCTTTAAAAGTCTTTTGCGAGGTTCATTCATTCTGTGTTCAGTAAATATCAGTCTAGCTTTTTCTGTCCGATGGCGCGCGTTCGTCTCTGCCATCTCACGGTCAATGTCCGTAATAGCTGATAATAACATACATTGTCTTATTTTAAATCTAGCTTTACAAGCTTTCAGAATACCTTTAGTATCAGTGTCTCTTTTCCGCCGTTTTGTTAATGACCTCTTTAGTAAACCAATACATAACCAGCAAAAGCAGCACAGCTTGAATCTCCTCCACTTGTTATAGTTGCAGACATTGTCGCGCAATCCTACATCACCGCCTATTCTTCACGGTACTTTAGACCGCAGTGGAAACGCAGACAGTAGCAGGTCTGGTGGTAAAAAAGTTCCTGTAAAAAAAGTTCCTGGTACAAATTGTTTCGGGTAATTTTGGTGGAAACGGGGCTATTGATTGGTTTGTAAACGGAAGTGCGTCTGACGTCAGAGTGTTGTCAATTTGGAGGCTAACTTCGACAGGAATGAATGAACAGACGCATATCATTGCCAATATACTGTTAATATTATGGCATTACTACCTGCAGCACAAACTATACTCAAGGCTAGTTCAAATTCGCCAAATTAATGCCCTCGTTGTGGGAAAATTTCCTGCCTGCGTTGCCGGCAGGAAAGGAGGAGAAGACTGCAAGCAATCCTGCAAGCCTTAGCACCTCCATTTGGGGAGAGACCAAGGTGAGTGGCAATTTGTTGCCATACAGTTGTTTAGGCTACGCTGGAACCACCGGAATGGTCTGAAAGTCCGAACCATACAGAAAATGCTTTCATACTAGAAATGAAGCAAACCTTCGCTCAGTTTGAGCCGGACAGAGACTACCTCTTTTTGTCTGACCAAATTTCATCTGTTTGGTCCAGACCGTGGTCCAGGGGAGGTTTCACACCTGTAATTTTGATTCAAAACTGGTTTCACACCTGTATTTTGATCAAACTGAAGTCAGAAAATCATACAGAAAATGCTTTCACTCTAGAAACGAACCAAACCTTAGTTTGTTCAGTTTGATTCAGACCGAGACTACCTCTTTTCGTCTTTCCGGGGGAGGTTTCACACCTGTCATTTTGATTCGGATCAAACTGAAAAGTCAGAAAATCCGGACCAAACAAGGTAGGTGTGAAAGGGCCCAAATTTTAGGAAGTGCTACTTGCCTATAAGCAGTAACGTTTGTTATATGGTTGTTCCAATTTCTTTTTTTATCTGGGGTGACCCTTTTTTTAGGAATTCGACTTTTTAATTGTTTTTAAGCAAAAGTTAATCGATTTATGATACAGGAAATATTTTATTTGAAAAATAGTCCAAAAGTTATAACACTAGTGAGCAGTAAATTGACAGGACAAAAAGTGCACTGAACCTGTTGGTTTTGTGACCCGGAAGTCTTATTTAGCAGTTTAGATGAGCCTAATTAATGACTTTAAGCTAAAACATATTGAGTGTGTAAAGAAGGCATTGTGCAAATGCAGTGCACGGAGGGCTGACGCTGAGAATTACGGGTTACAGACTCTAAGCAGTGCAGTCCTTTCTAGTTAAAACTGATTTATGCCGTCCCGACGTTCCCACACTCATTACTTGTGTCTAACTTCAGTTTTACAATGTGCCTCTGCTCTCGATTAGCGATGAACCCCTCTAGATTTCTTATTTACAGCCACAGATTTAATTCAAGTCAAACATGTCAACATGGCTTAGGGAAAAGTTGAGATCACTTGTGTGCATGGATCAGGCTTGGCTAAGTAAATATTACTGGCCTGTAGTGAAAATAAAGCCCGGCTCAGGTTACGATAGAATTAAACGAGCAAATGTTTGCTGTAGTGACGTTGGCATGTGCGCACACCGTACAATTATTCCACAGACCTCACCGAGTGAGCTAACTGTCTCTATCTCGCACACACAAGCACAAATTACATAGTACAACCACGCGTATGATGATACATGCTCGGTCACTGGACTGAATTTCAGCTAGATGAGTTTAATATGTAGATTACAAAACCCATAAAGCAATCAACCCAAAAGGAAAACTTTCTTTAGTCTGTGGACTATAATCAAAGATATTTTGCAGAAGGTTTTCTTTTTTTATATCATAAAAGCGTATGGGGATTGAGGATGTCAAGCTCAAAAAAAGCACTATAAAAGTGGTCAATACACTATTTATATACATTCTGTCTAGATATCTGTCTAAGATTGCTGCTTTCAAACAATATATATATATATATATTATTCAAGCTTCATGCATTCTTTTTTTATCAACACTTGAATGTGGGTGTTTCATAAAAAGCAACATTTTGGACAAAAAGCTGAGAAAAATCACTTTTCTTTTAAAGATTACAACAAGCATAAGCAATGCTTCTATCACTTGTTTCTGCTCCTTTTTTCCCCTGTGTTTTGATCCGGAAATGTACTCTTTTAGAAGTTACGTAACTGTGAAAACACAGAAAGCTGAAAAACTCAGTCAATGGCAGTGAAGCGTTGGCTGCATCCGAAATTGCATACTTCCCTACTATATAGTAGGTGAAAAACAGTATGTGACAAAAGAAGCATGTCTGAATTCACAGTACTCATAAAAATACCTGGATGACCGACTGCTTTCGGCGAGATTCTGAAGTGTGCATATAATGGACACTTTACTATCCCATGAGGCCACGGGAGAGGATTTATGAATGGCAGTAAAGAGATGCAACTGACGCTGGTAGGTCACATGATAATGACAACATGGCAAATGTAGTACGTCCGGATTTCATTCATACTTCACTCATTCATACTATATAGAACATACTTTTTTAGTGTTCGTGAAGTACTTACTTATTCAAAATAACTACCTACTCAAGAGTATGCGGTTTCGGACGCAGCTGTTGTCTCATAAATAACGGAAAATTAAAGTCTCAAGACAATCTCTTAGAATCACTTTTAAAGGTGTTTTAGACAGGTGCTGGTGAAGCTAGAACTGATGAATGTATATAAATACAACTAATGTAACAAAAAAACATGCTAATTTATGTAAAATAATTAACACGATAAACAGCAACATTTAACAAAATATTCTGCTAAAAAAGACATCAAATGTTGCATCAGTGAATGTTTTCTTACCTATTCTTTGAAACAAATCATTTCGCTATATGGAATTGCCAACACCACATCTGCAAGAGAGACAGTTAGATGACAGATTATTGCAAAATGGCTTCATATGCGAAACAAAGTCATGTAAGAACATTTACCCCTGGTTTCACAGACAAGGCTTAAGTTAGTCCCAGACTAAAATGCATATTTGAGCTGTTTTAACTGAAAGCAACTTGCACTGAAATATCTTGTGTTTTTTTTTCCTAAGGCATGTTTATAAAAGCTACTTAAATGTCCTAATTGAAAGACCTAATCTTGGCTTAATGTAAGCCCTGTCTGTGAAACCAGGCCATAAGTACACAACTTCGAAGCATTTTGTCATGCTACACATCCTAATTGTTGTTGAAAGTTTTAGTTACTAATGCTTTTTTTAAACATTCCTACAAACTAAAAGTTTGGCAGCCACATCTGTGATAGCATACACACTAGCCAGTGGGTTATACTTAGATCTAGTTCCAATAGAAAAACAGGAACTTTTCTCTCCATATCTGCTAGTCTCCAAATGCTTGAGGCAATGAAAGCCTGTACGTGTGACAGTCTAATTTAGGAAATGGTCTACCCACGCTGGATCCAGTGCTATACGGGGCTAAAACGTTCAATAGTAAAACAATTCTTCACTGCCTTCTCTGCAGACCTCTGCCATGTTTCTGAAACCTTACGAAATGAAAGCCAACAGGGGGTAGTGTGCAATCATTCTCCTCCATCTGGCCTGTCCACTTAAATTAGCCGGGCCTTGCATCCAACGGCATCTGTTTCCAATATGGTGCAAGGACGGAAGGGTGGGTGCTTGGCTTTGCAGCGGAAAATACAGCCTACTGTACTTTTAAATAGCCCACGGGAGAAGCGGGACGGATGTGGTCCGTATATCGCCTTATCCCCAGATTCCTTGTTGCTGGACTGCCACTTCTTCGGCTTTGAAAGATGTCAAATGTACAATTAGGAAGGAATTCCTGTAATGCCGTCTGTGCACGTGAGCGCAGCTCTGGTGGCACACGTTTCCCATATCCCATGTTGCCCTACATGTCGGATACATGCAAATAAGACTTTACCACTTCCATTGATTTAAAAGTGTTGCTGCTTCCCCATAATTCCAATCTTAAATGTTTTTTTTTTCTGTTGCCAATTGCATGTTTTACACTAAACTCTTGGTGCAGCAGTGAAACTGTGTTGAAAAAAAAGACCAGACTAGTGATGTTATCTTGACATGGCTACAGTTGTGCACGAACAAAGCCTTTATATTGCAGTCACACATCACTTCACGGCTATACGCAAACATAAATATTCCTGTTTTCACACATGTGCACATTCTTACGGTGCTAAATCATAAATCCAGAGCCTTTTTAACTTGTTCCTAAAGTGAGGAAAGGCAGTGAAGACAGTTCATACTTCTGGACTGCTTAGACCAGCAGGTTCGAACCCTCATCCATTGATGCTCAGACATTTCCTGTCCCAGAGCAGTCTGGCTCAAACCGCAGCTTTAGCAGAGCTCTGTGGTGACTGCAGAAAAGGTTTCAGACTTTATACAGAGACAAAATGTACAAGAGCCACTTGCGAAGATTATTTATGGGCACCAAATACAAAAAGTGTAATACAAAAAAGGTGAAGGTTTAGATTTATTTAAAGAGAATTCTGTCATCATTTACTCACCTTCATGTCGTTCCAAACCCGTTTGATGTTAGTCTGTGGAACACAAAAGGAGATGTTTTGAAGAATGGTCATGCAATCACAATGCAATGAATGAGAACTAAAGAGCTAAAGGACTTTAAAGCACCACAAAAGTGGTCCATTCCACAAATAGTAGAGCATGGAGATAGCAATCAAATGTCATGGGTTTGATTCGCAGGGAATACATGAACTGATAAATTATATATACTTTCAATGCTTTGAATAAAAACATATGCCAAATGCATAAATGTAAATACGGCAAATTTTCTTAAACGGACAGTTCACCCAAAAATGAAAATTACCTCATGATTTACTCACCCTCAAGACATCCTAGGTGTATTTGACTTTCTTCTTTCAGAAGAATACAATCGAGTTGTCCTGGCTCTTCCAAGCTTTATAATGGCAGTGAATGGGGGTCGAGATTTTGAAGGCCAAAGAAGTGTATCCATCCATCATAAAAGTACTCCACACGGATACAGGCCTTCTTTTGGCGTAAGTCGAATTGTGTAGGCCATTTGCCGGAAGCTAGTTATTTTAGTCTATAAAGTTTTAAATATGGATCTTTTTCTTACACAAACCCATCACTTTGCTTCAGAAGGCCTTTATTAACCCTCCCGGAGCTGTGTGGAGCACTTTTATGATGGATAGATGCACTTTTATGTGCTTCAAAATCAGGACCACCATTCACTACCATTATAAAGCTTGGAAGAACAATTATATTTTTTTCATATATAACTCAGATTGTGTTTGGCAGAAAGAAGATTGTCCTATACACCTAGGATGGCTTGAGGGTGAGTAAATCATGGGATAATTTTCATTTTTGGGTGAACTATTCCTTTAAATGAATATGGAAGAGGAACAGACTGAATTTGATCATTCCCTCCAGTGGTTGTTAACTTGAGAACCATTGCGAATAAATCAGTGAACTGAACTGGAGAACCAGATTCACTTGTGAATGAATCATTAATCATCAACTGATTCACTGAAGATCTGATACAAAACATGAATTTGTTAATGAAAGCACAAAGTCTTAAAGGTCCCGTTCTTCGTGTTTTTTTGAAGCTTTGATTGTGTTTACAGTGTGCAATATAACATGTGTTCATGTTTCGCGTGTAAAAAAAACCCTGTATTTTTAACACAATTTACTTATCTGTATACCGCTGTTTTCACTGTCCTAAAAACGGCTGATGAGTTCCTTGTTCTATGAAGTCCCTCCTTCAGAAATACATAACGAATTCTGATTGTGCCAGCGGTTCCCGTGTTGTGATTCGACAGCAGCTTAGCGAACGCGGCACGGTTCCTGTGTTGTGATTCGATAGCAGCTTAGCGCGCGTGGAAAGGTCACGCCTCTTAACGGGAGATATATGCACTTAATGATCTCTACAGCGTCCCTGGGAAAGCCAAACAAAGGTGATTTGACTCCGGGATGAAAATAATAGCGTCTCGACGACATGGCGACAAACACACTCAAACGCAACAATTCCTTTTCTCCACGTGACCGTCCTCTTCTCCACGTGGGACAGCAACAAGACCACGCCCCCTTTTTTCGCATATTCTTGTGGGCGGAGGTTAGTCTGTTCTACTGACATCATTTATGAAGGAAGTACCAGGATGTAGTCCAAGCCAGCCGTTCGCTGTAGGCTTTGAAAGGGAACTTCTGTTAAATAAAATATCTCGCTTGGCATTGAACTTTGAGCTTTATAATTTTACAGGTATTATTTATGCTCTAACAGCAACATCACACACTAACTAAAGTTTGAGCAATGGGATCACGAAGAACGGGACCTTTAAACTACTTTTAGGATAATTTTTTGGCACTTTTGTATTCTTTTTGAAGTTTGCAGACTAATTTCAGAAAAAGGAAAACAGTACATTCCATGGAAGAAAGAAAGGACACAAACAAACAAACCAAAAATGACAATGCTAATTTTCATGGTTAACTACTCATAGTAGCACAGTAAATAAGCCACCAGATTTGTTTAAACGCCATGACAAATGAGTTAATGTTCAGGCGGTTTGTAATTGTTTGTTGTAGCTCACATATATCTCAGTAGCAAGTAGGCGCTAAACAAAAGATCGCTGTGAAAAATGATTTGTTATTGTACACGTCTCTAGGGACGCCACGCACAGAGTGCCACGTAGAGTCGCGATCTTAGACACATGGGGCTGAAACGGCAAAGCGAGGTGTTGTGTGAAACCATCTGGAAGAGATCTGGCATTTTTCAAAATCCATTTTTGTTTATCCAGAGTCAAAGACACACAGAAGCGAAGCGGCCATACTGTTTCCAATGCTGAATGAATGAATTCCATTTTTCCATTCACACTCAGGAAGGAGATGCACTGCAAAATCTGATAAGGCTGATGACAAATCAGAAGAATTGCTGACAAGCTCCTGACATTTTTTGGCATGCCTTTCCAGAGCCCTCCATGCATGCTGAAATATAGATCACTTTGGAGGGCTCCTCTCAGCACAGAGATACTCAAGAAATGTGGTAAATAGGTTTTTTTTGTCCTTCTTTTTTGAATATCCTAGGGCTGAAACATCAACACTTTACAATAAGGTTTCATTTGTTAACTAGTTAGCATGAACTAACAATGAGCATTTATTCTTATTTCATGTTAATGTCAACATTTACTCAAACCAAAAGTTCTATTGGTTAGCATTAGTTAATGCACTGTGAACTAACATGAACATTTTTCTAACATTATCAAAGGTTAATAAATGCTGTAAAAATATATTGCTCATTGTTAGTTTATATGTTAGCTAATGCATTAACTAATGCTAACATTTGAGACCTTATTGTAATGTGTTACCAAAAATCTAATAAAATATAACATTTAATAAACAAAAATAAAATATAACATTTAATAAAATATTTCAAGTAAATGTATTTATTTTAATATTTTTTTAAATACATAAAAACAAGATTTTTTGTCTGATTAATACAAAAATAAATCAAATGAACTGACTTTCAGAATAGATGCCACCTTAAAGTATTAGTTCAGGAATAGGGTCTTATCTAGCGAAACCATCGGTCACTTTCTAAAACAAAATAAAAAATATATACTTTTTAACCTAAAATTGCTCATCTTGGGATTGCACAATCGCGCAGAAGTTTGCAATTTAGAAAGTGAATAGCTTACTGTCAATTTGTTCATGGTGCTACAGTTTAGACATTTCGAAAACAAAAGTAAACTGTTTAAGTTTGATGCAATGCTTGAGGCAAGAAGTGACAGGAAATAAGATTTATGGATTGTAATTTACGCATTTTCGCTATGGTAAATTTGTCTCAGAGCTAGGAATAGAAGTAAATATTTGAATGTTTCGCACACTTTATCGAGTGTCGGTTGAATGTCTGCAGTGCCCGTGTAAGTTAGACTTCCTGTTCCTATAGCCATGGCTACAGCCTACTAATCCACAGACATTTGTTAGTTTTGAACTGCAGGTTGCGGAGGGCAGGAGAAGGAATTCAGAGCATTGAAAGATCCACGTCCCACACTGTTTTGAGATTAAATACTTTGAGAGATATATATATAAGTGTTCTCCACATGCTTCAGGCCGCCCTATAGCAAGGCTCCCCACATTATTCTGTTGGATGGCATGCTGAACTCATCTGCGGTCATCTTCAAAAGAGCCGAACGCCTCCGGCAACACCTCCTTTGTGTTTGCGCGCTGCCTAAAACATGTTAAAAGGTTTCATTTCTCATTTAAGGCAAGCATCGTTAACATAAGCTGTTTGTAAAATATTCACTCTACCTTATATTTGGCAGTCAAAGGTCAAGAGGATCCATCAGCAGCAACATGAGGATTATCCCGTTGACATTCCAATTTCTGAGTCTTTTCTCTCTGACTCATGGGAGAAAGGTCCTGCTCTGTGCTGGCAAGCCAGGCATCAAGGAGCAATTACTGTCGCATTAGGGATCATCATGACATGCTGCTCAAATACACAGAGAAGCTACTGTTTTCATCTGTTCCTTGAATGCACGTCCATCAGGTAGACACATTTAGCCCGCCTAAAGCCCGCCTGGAGAACTTTGAAGTGCGCTCGCGAGGAACAAAACTCACAGGTGTCCTCTAGTTGAACCTATCGCAAACGATTTAGCACCTCTTGGCGCAATTTCACTTCATTATTCACGCACCCTTCCACTGTCCTTTTAAGAAGAAATATGGATACGGTATATTCCGTTGATGTGATGTTATCTTTGGCAGGCGGAGAGGAAATTATTTTATCTTCCCCCTTCGTTATAAGCTGAAATATTCACTACAAAGCATTTGCTAATGATTGCTTCTCAATTACGTTTGAATGCAGTTTGTCAGAAACGTTTATAGAGACTTGCAGTTACCTCCACTGGAATAAAAATGTTAGTAATTCAGGATTCATCAGCTTTTCACTTCAAATATGTTGAAATAATCACTACAAATCATTTACTAAGGATTTCTTATCAATTACATTGACTTATGTTGCATTTTGGAGTTGCAGATTTTGTATAGTATATGTTGAATTACTCATCGAAAAGCAAATTGCTAACAATTTCTTCTCAATAACCCTAAGTTATGTCTTTCACACTATAAGCATTTCGTCAGAAACCTTTGTAAAAGCTGCACTTACTGCAACTGAAATATAAAAACGTGTATAATAATAAAACCATCAGCTTTTTAATTGAAATAAAGTAAAACCATTTGCTTATGATTGCTTCTCAGATATGGGGACTGCATCACGGTCTTCCCCATTACCATTCGTACACGTTAGGAGTTCCTGACAGTGGAAACAAAAAACAAAACATAAGAAATAATGACATCATCAGGTTTTTACTTGAATATTCACTACAAATCATATGGTAATTATTTCTTCTCAATTGCATTGAATTATCTCAATCGCATTTGAGTTGCCTGAAGTTTGCAGATATTTGCAGTTTCCGTAACTGGAAGTGCAGAAATGATTAATTATCAGCTTTTTCAGCAAAATATATGTTGAATTACTTATTAAAAACCATCTCAATAATCCTAAATTCTGGCATTGCATTATGCAGTTTGTCAGAAGCGTATGTTGCCACTGGAATATAAAACAAAGTACATAATAGATTTAGCTTTAGACTTGAAATTTGATCATTTGCTAATGATTGCTTCTCCATTACGGTGATTTTCCACATGGCATCATATAGAATTTGTCATAAATGTTTGTAGATGTTTATAGGACCTGACAGTGGAAAACTCGCACAAAGAAATCAATATCAGGTTAAAATGTGCCCAACAGTATGAAGTTTGTCAGAAACATTTGTAGACAATCTCAGTAACAGCCACTGGAATATAATATAATATAATATATATATAATATATATATATATATATATACTGTAAAAATTATTTTAATAATTTGTTATCACAACTTTTTTCCTTTTGTCAACTCAACTTAGATAATTCATGTGATTCAGATACATAATATTTGGAGTTTCTGTTGATTAAACCTCCTTTATTGTATTAACTAACAAAATTTATTTAAATTCACTAAAAATTAAGGCAACGTTAAACCTACTTTTTAAAGTTAAACCAACAATTGTTTTAACAGTGTAATAATTATAATAGAATTATCAGCTTTTTAATTGAAATGTGTTGAAATATTCACTACAAAGCACTGCTTTGACCTGAAATATCACGTCACTTTATGGAGGTCATCAGAAACGCCTGCAGACATACGCAGTTCCCGCCACTGGAATTGCAAATAAAACTTAAGCAACAATGGACTTATCAGCTTTTCCTTTTTTCTTCAAGTGAAAGAGCATCGGAATTCTTGACATTCCTGTCAGAGCCGGCTCTGGTAATGGATCTCAAGATGGCAGGTCTGTATTGTAGCAGCTCATCTGAGATGTTCTGGGATCGCTCTCGGCTTACAGGAACCTCCCTGAAAAAGGCCTCAGGTGCAGGGATTACCGCTCTTCTGTGTTCTGAACAAAACCCAGGCCGAGTTTCCCCTCTCAGTCCAAATCCCACAATGGGAGTTTACATCATAACCACAAGAAAGAAATGATGTCTCACCAAACAATGCGAGACAATGCGTGTTTATCTGACCCTGGACCTTGCGGGATCGTGCACAAAGTGACTTCTTAGACTTTCATTAGTTGTGGATGCAACAAGAGAGGATTGAGCGATTAGATGATCTTCCTCGGGGTATAAGGCATCAGATGCGTTTTTGTCGTGCCATTTATTCTTGCATTACCGAATGAAGAAAGCAAAACGGATTACAAACCTTTTCACTGCACCACCAAGCGGCTGTTAAGTTAATGTTTAAAGTTTAAGTTAGCAATTAAACACATCGATCCACAATTTCACAGATGCGTTATTCTTCTGCCGCATTCAGTCTGCATGGGTAATGTTACACAGAAACCGGAACCGGGCGAAATATTTACGTAATGGCATTGGAATGGGCTTTTAACCTATACAGCGCCCACCGTTTAGTCAGTGGTCAGTGATTTTACCACAGTGGGCCTTGAAACCATTTCTGCAAACACATGGCATCAAGGCTGTCTATGGTAACAATTAAGCCTTTAAAGATGCCTGGACACCCTGAAAAGACAAATTAAAGCCCATCCTTCCTATACACCAACCAGCCCACAATGTCTGGAGCTGGCGACCCCATCCCAGAGCTTTCATCCCGATCGCTCATCTAGCAGAAATTGATTAAAGGCTCTAGATTACTTCCTTTTCACAAAGCTATTATTTTCCAATAACAGGAGTCCAGATTGAAGTCTGTTTAACCGTTGTGTCCCTCCGCTCATTCTTATTTGTGTTTTTGTTAGAGGTAAATGAAGCGGCCTCGCTGTTTTTCTCGCTCGTCATCAGGCCCTAATACCAGAGCTGCTCGGGTAACATTAGACGCTTAAACGTCTCTGAGCACCAGACCTGTCACGGCTCTGAGTGAAACCAGTCACCCTCCAGACCTCGGCACAAAGGGCCTGGGTCACAAAAGGTTCTCTGAGAGAGTCTACTGTTGTATTTAAATGCTTTTGAAGTCACAAACAACAGAGTTCATCTGGATAATAGTGGTCCCTCATGACTTTGACCTCTCTGGGACGAGATTCCCCCATGACTGTAAGGCTCCTTTTCTTCCTACCGCTCCACTCATCACCTAAGAGTCATGCTATCCCTTCCGGGGGTCATCGGCAGGGTTAGCGGGGTTAAAGGATCAATGCAATTTCTGCTGCCCTCAACAATGGAAGCAGACTTGCCGTTTGGGGATTAAAAATGTGGAAGTGAAACAGACTAACTAGACTATTAGCACTAGATTAGTCTGGCAACAAAGGGAAAAGTTCAGTAAGAAAGGAAATAAAGAGGATTACGATGGTGAAGCAACATCTCAAGTTCTTGTTATGTTTTTTCAAAACAGGCACGTTTGAAATAGGAATACGTCATGCTTTCTGACATGTGATATGAAAATTCTGACATGATTTGTTCCAAAAATGTATGATTTCTGTGGAATACGCGAGGTACGTTTTTGAAGGATATCCTTGCCACTTTTTTCAATACAATAGAAGTGAATAAGGACAAGTGTGCCAAAATGATGGGAAAGCACCATAAAAGTGGTAATTATGACATGTGCTATATTCATACGATAGTTTGTGAAAAACTATCAGACAAACTATCGTAAAAACTATCGAAAATTAAGTCACTATTCTTTCAAAATCTATTTAAATAATAAAAAAGTACTCCTTTTTTTAAAGGGGTCATGAATTAAGAAATCAACTTTCCCTTGAGCTTTTGATATATAAAAGGTCATGGTAATATAAATATCCTGTAAATTTCAGAGCTGAAAACTTCCTTTTTAGTCAAAGAAAAGCTTTTATAGACACCAGGCCCAGCAAACGATCGATTTCAGAATATGCCACACTTTGACGTCATCGTGTGGTGAAGCGCCGCCTCAACAGAAAAAGAACGCCTGATTCTGTAGCCCCGCCCACCAACTCGTGCCTGAGATGATATAGGCCTACATAGAGCTAAACCGCATCGAACGTTTAAGAAATAAACATACCACATAAGCTTTGTTCGGATTCCAATATTATGAATGGATGGATGAACTTTATTTTTAATGAATATCCAGCTCACGTGGGGAAGACATTGCGTGTCTGTTCCTTCATTTAACCACGGATTCGTTTGTAAACAAGAGACTGGATTTGCAGACAGGATGAGATTACATGAATGAATGAAGCAACACACTAATGTGAGTAAAAAATGTTTTTTATATGCGATAGTAACAATTGCATTGTTACAGATTGTATTGATTATGTGTACGTGTCTAACTGAACATTGCGATTCGGGATCAGACTTGGACATGTATGGACCAGGGCTCGCAAAGCCCAACGTCCCGAAGCTATGTGTTTTACAGACGGGCTACCAAAACGTAAGCTAAGCCTGCTGACGGACTATCTTAAATAGTGAAATAACATTCCTTTCTTGATGTGCGTTGTTCACTCTCTTGACTTGAAGGGCGCGTGCGCGCACGTGTGTGTGTGTGTGTGTGTGTGTGTGTGTGTGTTTGTACGGTTCGTGCTTATATTCACTGATCGGGCGGGCCAAGTAATAAAAAAATAACATTCCAATCAATCGCAGGTGGATGAGAGATAAATCATTTTGTTTGTTTGATAAAGACATTTTGCGAGCCCTGTGGGCGATTCATTCCGGTTGTCGTTTCCCCACACACTTTTACTGACATGGGAGCAAAAGCTCATTAAATATGCAAATCTTATCCAATCCTAGCCATGGGCGTTTACTTCCAAGTCTTCAGTGTGGCACGCCCATTAAAATCGAGCGTTTCTTGAGAGAGCCTCAAAACCAGGGCAGAAAATAGCCTATTGCTTATTCATTATGATGTTTTGAATGTAAAAAACCACGCGGACATCATAAGTTGACCTCAGACAAAAGTATAAATAATTTTAAAAGCCAGTTCATGACCCCTTTTAAGTACTTTTGGAATGATTGTTTACATCCAATTTTGCCAAAGCATCAATGCACTTAAAAGAAAAGGAAAAAATTATAAAAACAACTAAGTTATCTTTACAGAGTTCATGATTTAGTCCAAAAGTTAGTCACTGGACTGTGAATCAGTGAGCTGGAGAATTATCATCTGATTAATGAATAAATAATTTTTTTGTGTCAGATCTTCTCAATGAATCGTTCACAAAAACACACAAATCAAACACACAAAAAGTGACCAGCATATTATTCAAAACGTGTCCTTTTTATGATCCACAGGCGAAAGAAGTGCATGAACACAAAATGCTCATTTTTGGATGAACTAATCCTTAAGAATGGAGTTGAAAAGGTAGAAAAACAGCTGTCTGACATAAAAGATGAAGATAAAGTGGAATGAGACACTTTGATTTTTGAGAGGAACCCCAGAAGAACGCTTGGCCTTTCAGAGTGTGCTTGGCAAACAGGATGTTCCACCGCTTTAAATACAGCAGTTATCCAAAACACCTGAAACACCTGCTTTTATCTGGGCTCGGTATCGGAACAGGAACATATTTTCCATTCTTGTTCACTTGTGTATGGCAACTTCAACCCATTCACGTCTCACTTTGGCAACATGAGACATCTGAAAGAACGACTGCGCATGAAACAACGACCTCAAAAGAGGGGGAAGTCCACTTGGGGGAAAAAAACAATATGCTTACAAATGGTTTTGCCAAGAAAGCATTACAGTACATGCGCGCATGCAGGTGGTCCCAGACATGCTACACAAACAGACGCGTTTGATCGGACAGCATCTTCCCTGGTGGCTTTAGTGATTAATCTGATGGTGACTGACTTTTATCTGGAGACACCTCACTGTTTGGAGACAAGTAAGAGCAGGTGCTGTTATGTCTTAAGTTGTAGGCCTCTATTCTCAGCTCAAGAGCATTGTGGAAAATTATGAGGGTCAATGAAGATGCTCTGAAAAATAAAAACACAAAAGAATGAGTAAACACTGCAATAGCACAATTTACCTACATGGGCTTGAGCGTTTTCAACACTGCTAATAATCAGAAATGTTAAGCAGCAAATCAGCATATTAGAATGATTTCTGAAGGATCATGTGACACTGAAGACTGGCATGCTTGAAAATTGAGCTTTGCATCACAGGAATAAATTATATTTGAAACTTTATTCAATTAGAAAAGATATTTTATTTTTTTTACACCAATCAAGCATAACATTATGACTATTCTAAACTTCCTAATATTGTGTTAGTCTTCCTTTTGCTGCCAAACATGACGTCGAGACATGGACACGTCGAGATATGGAATCCACTAGACCCCTGAAGGTGTGCTGTGGTATTTGGCACCAAGATGTTAGAAGCAGATCCTTTAAGTCCTTTAAGTTGCAAGGTGGGGCCTCCATGGATCGGACTTGTAAGTTCACCACATCCCACAGATGCTCGATTGGATTGAGATCTGGGGAATTTGGAGGCCGAGCCAACACCTCAAACTCGTTGTTGTGCTCCTCAACCCATTCCTGAACCATTTTTGCTTTGAGGCAGGGCGCATTATCTGCTGAAAAAGCCACAGCCACCAGGAAATACTGTTTCCATGAAAGGGTCTGAAACGATGCTTAGGTAGGTGGCACATGTCAAAGTAACATCCACATGGATGGCAGGACCCAAGGTTTCCCAGCAGAACATTGCCCAAAGCATCACTGCCTCCGCCGGCTTGCCTTCTTCCCATAGTGCATCCTGGTGCCATGTGTTCTCCAGGTAAGTGACGCACACGCACCCGGCCATCCACGTGATGTAAGAGAAAACGTGATTCATCAGACCAGGCCACTTTCTTCCATTGCTCCGTGTTCCAGTTCTGATGCTCATGTGCTCACTGTTGGTGCTTTCGGCGGTGGACAGGGATCAGCATGGGCACCCTGACTGGTCTGCGGCTATGTAGCCCCATACGCAGCAAACTGTGATGCACTGTGTATTCTGACACCTTTCTATCAGAACAAGCATTAACTTCTTGAGCAGTCTGAGCTACAGTAGCTCATCTGTTTGATCGGACCACACGGGCCAGCCTTCGCTCCCCACATGCATCAATAAGCCTTGGCCGCCCATGACCCTGTCACTGGTTCACCACTGTTCCTTCCTTGGACCACTTTTGGTAGATACTACTGACCACTGCAGACAGGGAACACCCCACAAGAGCTGCAGTTTTGGAGATGCAAATTGTGGACAATTTGGCCCTTGTCAAACTCGCTCAAATCCTTACAATTGCCCATTTTTCCTGCTTCTAACATCAACTTTGAGGACGAAATTTCCACTTGCAGGGATGAAGAGATCATCAGTGTTATTCACTTCACCTGTCATAATGTTATGCCTGATCGGTGTATAATATTACTGTTTTTACTTGTATATTTGATCAAATAAATGCAGCCTTGGTGAGCTTCTTTCAAACATTCTGACCGACTTTAAACTTTTGAAGCAATAAAATGTCAATAAAATAAAGTCATAAAAAGTCTCTGGTTTTAGCCTTTAAGGAATATTGTGGGTTATTTACAAATGAATGTAAATGGGCATTTCAGTTTGACATTTGAATTGTAGAAATATTTCAAACATACTTCAAAGCAAAGTTCACTTTGCGTCCCATACTGGTGGCCAACACAGCAAGTTTTCTGGAGCAGAAGATATGACTTGTCTCCTGAGCAGACCTTTCATCATCAATTTAAGTGTCAAAAGAACGAGCACGTTTTAACGAGGAATCACAGCGTACTTTTTGACGGGGGGAAACAAAGCTAGCTTTTGTGCGCCTGTTCTGGGAGGCCAGTAGCTCTTGTCATGTACATGTGAAATTAATTATGAGGAAATACTAAAACACTTGGGTGGAAATTGCTTTTCACCAGATGTTCCGCATGTGAGGATCAATTTAGTATTCTTAGCAAAGCGAAATGACTCCATAAGTTCGATTCTGGCCCCTTTGATGAAAGCCAATCTGTCACTCAAGGCACGTAAAAAAGGAGCTGAACTTCTATGCTACTGTTTGTTCCACTTTATGGAGCCTGAGGTAATATGATTACTTAACCAGGTTAGGAAAATAGAATGTTTCGTTCTTAGGTAGAATTTGACATAATGACAAGGGGGGCCCAGTCTTTCTCAATGATCCATATACAAACCAAGCGAGAGGGCCTTTTTCTCATTCTCAGCGACGGGAATGGAAAAAGCCAAATGAATCAAAGATGAATTACGGTCTCTATGTGAGATAACTGTGATCTGAGAATTAATTACATGTCTTATTTACTTTTAAATAGGACCTCTGTCTCTTCTCATTGAGTTTCTCTTCTGTCTTCAAAAATGCTGCACGGCTCAGATCCACGTTAGCAGATCTACAGGAAGTCCTGCAATGCAGGATATAAAAAAGGTTGGGAACATTGACTTTGAGCCAGATTTAGAGTTTGGTCTGTAAGGCTTCATGGGATTTCTGTTTGATTAATAGTGTTGTCACAATGCAGAGAAATGAGGCGCAGATTATTCACTCCATCTTTTAAAATTATGCATGCACTGAGTTCAATCTCAATTGTTTATCCCAGCTTGGACTTTTGCTTAAAAAGTCTCCTCTAGAGTTTCAGAAGATGACTCAATGTTTCAAACTAAAGATAAACTCAACTATTTATCAGCACATTCATCCATTACCAAATGATCTGTGATATACTACGAATATTGAAGATTAACTCTGAACTTAAATTAAAAAACATTAGAAGGATGACAAGAAACAAAAAGATGCATTAAATTGATCAAAAGTGTCAGTAAAGACTTTCTATGAAAACATTCTATTCATAAAATAAATCATGGTTTCCACCCAAAAAAATGTTTTATTAAGCAGCACAACTGTTTTCAACATTGATAATAATTTTTTTTTTTAAATTTGAGTATCAAATCAGCATTTGAGAATGATTTCTGAAGGATCATGTGACACTGAAGACTGGAGTAATGATGCTGAAAATACAGCTTTGATCACAGGAATAAATTACATTTTAAAAACAGTTATTTTAAACTATAATAATATTTCATAATATTTGTTTTTACTGTATTTTGATCAAATAAATTCAGCCTTGGTGAGCAGAAAAAACAACCTTACAGACCCCAAACTTTTGAAGGGTATGTATCTCAATACAATGTTTCTCTGGTTTTAGCTTTTAAGGAATATTGTGGGCTATTTACAACTTAATGTCTATTGGCAGAATTTGAGACATGCTGACGATTACCACAGACAAAAACAGTAAAACAGCAGGCAAGAGGGCAGCACTGTGAATAAACATTTCAAGTATGCGACTATCACAGTGTTTTTAAAGTATAACCATAACATGTGTTTGCTTGAGACCAGTGTAACAGAATCAGTTCCCAACCTTGTCTGTGCAAAGATATCTTTCAACCCATGTCATGATCAGCTAAAAACAATAAACCTGGGGACTTGCACTTGGTATTCGGTCAATGATATCAGGAAGGAACATAAAAGGGATGTGATGTAGTTTGGAATAGCATACTAGTATGCAGGATATCCAATGCATATCCAATACAAATTCTCATCAATGTTACACGTCACATTTTAATGCTTAGGGTGAGCATCAATATCATCTTAATCTCTAAACACCAATAAAAATAGCATTATATAATACATATTGCATATATGCAATATGCCATATGGCACCAGGATACTGGTAATTTTTTTTAGAATAAATAGTAGTATGTGTTCTCCAGGTAAGTGACGCATCCATGTGATGTAAAAAAAAACATTATTCATCAGACCAGGCCACCTTCTTCCATTGCTCCATGGTCCAGTTTTTTTTTTAAGTGGACAGGGGTCAGCATGGGCACCCTGACTGGTCTACGGCTATGCAGCCCCAGACGCAAGCAACTGTGATGCACTGTGTATTCTGACACCTTTCTATCAGAACCAGAATTAACTTCTTGAGCAATTTGAGCTACAGTAGCTCGTCTGTTTGATCGGACCACACGGGCCAGCCTTCGCTCCCCACGTGCATCAATGAGCCTTAGCCGCCCATGACCCTGTCACTGGTTCACCACTGTTCCTTTCCTGGACCACTTTTGATAGATACTGACCACTGCAGACCGGGAACACCCCACAAGAGCTGCAGTTTTGGAGATGCTCTGACCCAGTCATCTAGCCATCACAATTTGGCCCTTGTCAAACTCGCTCAAATCCTTACACTTGCCCATTTTTCGTTGAGGACAAAATGTTTACTTGCTGCCTAATATATCCCACTCACTAACAGGTGCCTAGCCTGACAAGCCAGACCCACATAAAGATGTTGGGTCTGGGAACTCACCACTGGCAGGGCTCAATCGAGGGGCGGGATAAATGGTTGTCTTTCAAATTCCCTCTGCACGCAATAGGACAGCGCTACAACCAACTAGAGCAACGAAGTAGTCTAGAGTTGCTAGACTACCATGGCTGCAAATTAGATTTGCTGCCACTAGGGTGCATCTAGATTTCTAGGCTAACAGGTGCCGCGATGAAGAGATAATCAGGGTTATACACTTCACCTTATTCAATCATATATATATGATTGAATATTTGCATGTTTGAACTTATTGTTTAATTGTACAGCCAAAAGGGCGTTTTTTTTATTTCTTTTTTTTACAAATTTGTTATTAAAAATGCAAAAGGGTCATATATTTCCAAGTGTTTTACAGTTATTTGCTGCATGCCTTCACTGACTATTTTTAAATAGTGTACATCTGTGTAAGTAAGTAAGTAATTCTGCACTGGGTCGTTTCAACCGAAATTTGGGTCTAATATGGACAAACCCAACCGTTGGGTTACATTTTTTCATTAAAGTTTTTACCCCAATGGTTGGGTTTGTCCATATTTGACCCAAATTTGGGTTGAAACGACCCAGTGCAGAATTACTTACTCACTTACACAGGTTACTTACTGAAGTATGTTCTGAGCATGACCTCTTCCTGTTTCCTCTGTAAGGTGGTCTCTGAACATCAGGTGGAAGGGGTACCAGCAGATTCAGGGAGGTCCTCGAACCTGGATCAAAGAGGTGTACTCTTGAGCATCTGGGGTTTGTTTACGACAATGTTAGTGGCACATCACGGTAATGGAGTGTGTGACGAGAGAGAGAGAGAGAGAGAGAGAGAGAGAGAGAGAGAGAGAGAGAGAGAGAGTGTGAGTGTGAGTGTGAGTGAGAGAGAGAGAGAGAGAGAGAGAGAGAGAGAGAGAGAGAGAGAGAGAGAGAGAGAGAGAGAGAGAGAGAGAGAGAGAGAGAGAGAGAGAGAGAGAGAGAGAGAGAGAGAGAGAGAGAGAGAGAGAGAGAGAGAGAGAGAGAGAGAGAGAGAGAGAAAAGGCGAATTACAGGCACAGTGTTTACCCATGCGGATGAATAGACATCAGCCGCTATTTGATTCTCTGCTGTAATTTAAGGCAGTGTTTGATCCAGCTGATTATTCTCTACACTTTGTGAACCCATAGCAGTTTTTCACAGAGATAAATAGAGCAAACAGGCAATTAAGTCACATGACCCAAGAGGGTTGGAAACTTGCTGCACACTGATTCTTGCTTACTTGCATTCAAGTCTTCATTTACTGTTTTCTTCTGTGATAATTCAGGATAATGTGTTGGACGTAATATAAAATAAAATTACAATAAAAATTACTTTATAATATTAATTTTATTCATGTGAATTCATCTGAATTTTCAGCATCATTACTCCAGTCTTCAGTGTCACATGATCCTTCAGAAATCATTCTAATATAATGATTTGCTGCTTAAGAAACATTTATTATTACCAATGTTGAAAACACTTGTGCTGCTTGATGTTTCGTTTTTTTTTTGTCAGACTACTTTGATGAATAGAAAGTTAAAAAACAGCATTTATTAAAATACAATATTTTGTAAAATTATAAATATCTTTAGTGTCGCTTTTGCATTATTGCTAAAAAAAAATTCTTCTGTATGGTTTCAGAAGACTCATTTTTAGTTGAACTATATTTTTAATTGTAGGCCATTGATGTTGGTCAACTACATAACATTAGTATTTGTATTAGTATACACACACTTTCATAAGGCAGATTAAATGAAAGTGTTAAATTCCTACAGCTGGTCGCAATGAAAACATCACGGGCCAGGGTTATGTCAATATCAGCTAAGATGCAGAAAAGACAAGCGCAGGCATTTAGATAAGTGTTGATAAGTGCACAATCGCATCTTTCAAAACACACAGTTGAACATGAGGATCCCGTACCGTTCCACAAGAGGCGTGCTCAGTTAAATGTTTACACAGCTGCTCTCAAGATTATTATTATTGTGAAACCACACACTTTTAATGTTGCTGTGTGGATGCCAAGATGTGTCTGCTCTTTACCTCCCTTCTGAGCACTTCCAACTTCTCTCCATACTGAATAGAGCTCAAAGTGACAGATTCATGGGAGATTCAGTGAACGTTCGGCCATTATATCGCACATGTCTCCGGCTGTGTTTTAGAAAGATAAATAAAGAAGTTGTTGCTGATTTTACGAAAGAAAAAAGTCTGCCGTCTGCACCTTACTGGGTCCTCTCTTTATTGAACCTTTCTACAAATACTTGGCGTGCTCTGTCTGTACAGAGACACTCGTTCTAAAAGGATCCTCAACAAACAAAATGCATCATAATTTGACAAAATGACAAATATATTAAGCAAACCTTCCCGTGTAACGCTGTTAATGGAAATGCTTGTACAATGTACAAAGACTTAATGGGACTTGTATAGTATTTGTGTGTTATTTACTGTAAAACTTGCCTTGAAAAGAGCCTGACAGCTGTAGTCACCATTCACTTTCATTGAAAAGAACAGCTTGGACGTCCTGAAGAAAGAAAATCATAAATGGGGTGAGTAAATCCTGACAGAACAGCTTCATTTTTTGAAGGAACTATCCATTTAAGATCTCAGAAGAGAATGCCATACAAAAGTGTTGATATTTCTGTACCATCAAGGGTGACCGGAAGGGCAGAAATAGATTTGGAGTTCTAAACTCAGAAATACTTGACAATCATCCCTTTAACAAGTCCATCTGAGGTATGGGACGTACTTGTAAAGGTTCTATGTAAATTGTGTATCTTTCCATGAAATAACACAAGCCTCTCACATGAACTCTCCCCATTTTGTTTGACATGTACCCAAATGCAGTGTTTAGGTTTGTCTATCTTTGGTATGTGCACTTAAGGTTGCCTCTCAAGTGTAAACCTGCAGACCAGGAGACACAACCCACCATCAGATGCCTCCAAATATCCCTCTTTGCAGACGTGGTGTCAGTCAGTCGAGCTCAAGTGCCTGTTGAAGACTTTGTCAAAGTCGAGGGGAAAGATTAATGTCTTGTTTTCTCTACTTGTCAGATGATATATGTGGAATAGGTACGAAGTATGTTGCCCATTTCGAGGTCACGTCTAACCGTAAGCAGAAAATTATATTTGTGAGGGGAAAACAGAGAACTCTTGGCCTAAAAAACCGGCGCTGTGCACCAGCCACGTCCTCTACTGCGCAGACGCCGTAGCGTTTCCTTTCAACTGCCACTTTGACGAATGTCGAACGCGGCGGCTCTTTCCGCCGTAGCATTGCTGATCGGTAGCCGCGTTTTCCGTAATTGACATTTAATTTGCCACTGCATCCATTAATCCAAATGAGCCCCTCAGGATAGGAGTTTGTAAAGGTTTGCTTCTATGTATAGCCGGAGCTTCTTATGTCTGCGGAGGAGTCTATAAACAGCTGCATGTGCTTAAGCGGAGAAATGTAAATCTTGACACGGGATGTTTATGCAGCCCAAGCTTCTAATCATGCGAACGTATAATTCAGTGACATGTGGTGTCTTTACGAGACCAGTTTGATTCAAAGGGCAGATCCCTGTATTTACCAGTCTCTCTCTGAACCCCGAGCGCGTTATATCTCTCATCTCAACTCTTCAGATCTACAGAAGTTTTCTGTAGTGGTAGAACTCTTTCAAAGCGAGCTGTTTTGGATTAGATCCCCAAAAATGCATTATTTATTCATTATATATCATTATTTAGGCCACTCACCATCATATGTTGTTCCCATGTTGATCAAATTATAAAAAAGGACACACACACACGCACACACACAACATATAGGCTAATTTTCTCCATACAACACGTGTGCTATATTCCAAGTCTGAATTCATATTATGAGAACAGACTGAAAGTGAAGTCGTTATTCACTGAAAAGGCCATTTTGGTTATGGAAACAAATTTATTAATGTCCAACCTGAATCATTTAGGCACAGTATTTGAAAGTGATGACAGAAGGGAAGCTTTTAATTAAAAAAACGGCTTAACTTTTGGTCTACTCCTCACACAAAGCTACCATATGACTTCAAAAGACTTAATGCATCACGTGAGTCATATGGACCACTTTTATTATACTTTTATGGTGCTTTTTTGGCTTTGACAGATGTGGTCACTATGAAGTGATGCATGGAAAGAGCATGATTCTTCAAAAAAAAAAAAAAATCTACTTTTAAGAAATAACATACAGGTTTAGAATTACATGAAGATTAAATAATGACAGAATTTCATTACTTTACAGGTTTCAAAGAGCACCACCTCACTGTTCAAGCGCGAAGGGACCTATTTTACGCCAACATTATGAAATTGCCTTCTCTATAAAACTTTTAAACATGTTACATTTTCTTGGAAGTGAGTAAAACGGTGATGAAAGCCTGTGTCTAACGTGCACCTGTTTAATAATTTGCTTGAACTTTACTACAACCTGTCTTTTGTCCTTAGACAGACAGTCACTATCTATTTTAATATTTCTATTGCCGTCTTGTCCTAGGATTTCTATTATTAAATATAGCACTATATAGTACAATAAACCCAATAACTCTGCAAAGTACAGAGAATGTATCTTTAGACCAGAGAACTTCAACCTGAAAAGCATAGGACATATTACATCATACTTTTTATATCCAGAGCAATGATATTATATAATAGCAATGACTCTCATTTTTTAAAACTTTTTTTTGTTATGGAAAATGGAATTATATTCTTTTGAACTCCAACATTAATAATAATCAGAAATGTTTCTTGAGCAGCAAATCATAATATTAGAATGATTTCTGAAGGATCATATGACACTGAAGATGCTGTAAATTCAGCTTTGATATCACAGGAATAAATTACATTTTAAAATATATTCAAATAAAAAATAGTAATAATATTTCACAATATTACAGTTTTACTGTTTAAATTGTAAAAAAAAAGTGACATTTACAGAATATGTCTGGTGCGCTTGGCGATTTCAAAGACAAGCGTTTATTTTCTTTAGAATAATGTGCATTGGTGAATCATTCATAAAACACTGAGAGCATGCATTATTAAAGTAAACAGTCCATTTTGATATGACTTTATGAGCTTGAAACAATATAAGATGAAAACAACAATGGCACATTATCCCATTTGCTTGAAATGATTAGTGGGGTTCTGACCATCATCGCAAAGACTCAAGGGGGTGGTCCGGGACAGGGTTTAAGAGAACCCAATTCAAGCGCGTCCGATGACCAGTGGAATGTGTAGTGTAGCATTCTGCCAAACAACTGTTAGCACAATGTAAGGGTCTCAATCTGCAGAGTCATCTCCATGCCTTTTCCCAGACAGACCCATGGAATGCAGGTGATGACAGAAGCTCCACTCAGCTCCGTTGGAGGACACAGGAGAGACGCTCTGGCACTTTGATGCTCCTTAATGACGGCTGCTCTTCATCGGTTAGCCGGAGCGCTCAATAACATGCTGCTTGATTCATCCATGCAGACAGATGACTGACAAAACCCCATGTTCTACACTCATGGAGGTTTGGGATAGAGTCAAGAGGATTTGTGGGCGGAATTCTCATATTTCGTTCTGCATGCAGCTTTGTGCATATTGAAATAGCTGTGATGGTTAGGAAACCAAAATTCTTTGACTGTTGTTCAGAGTTTGGGGTTGCCAAGCTTAAATTGTCTGGGCTTTCTTTAGGGTCAGAACTACAGCTCGTAAATGATCTTCCATAATGCATATTTGTAATGCAAAATAAACCCATGCCCCCGGTTTCACAGACGAGGCTTGAAGGATTAGTTCACCCAAAAATGAAAATTCTGTCATTAAGTACTCACCTCACGTCGTTCCAAACCCGTAAGACCTTTGTTCATCTTCACAACACAAATTAAGATATTTTGGATGAAATCCGAGAGCTCTCTGACCCCACATAGACAGCCATTTATTAACACTTTCAAGGTCCAGAAAGGTAGTCAAGACATTGTTAAAATAGTCCACGTGAATCCAGTGGTTCAACCTTAATTTTATGAAGCGACGATGTGCAAAAACAAACAAAAAAAACGACTTTATTCAACAATTTGGTTCTAACCTGTGTCAGTCTCCTACGCAGTTTACATTGTAAATAATGCAGCGCTTTCGAGTTCTACGGGTTTGGAACGAAATGAGGGTGAGTAAATAATGACAGAATTTAAATGTTTGGGTGAACTAACCCTTTAAGCCTAGTCCCAGAATAAAATGCATATTTGAGTTGTTTGAGTTCTCTAAGGCGTGTTTATGAAAGCTACTTAAATGTCCTAATTGAACTAAGGACTAATCCTGGCTTAATCTCAGGCCAGTCTGTGAAACCAGGCCATACAGTTTAAATTGATGTTTGTTATTTAAAATACCTCATGCTTAAGTAGACAAAGTAAGACATTTATAGGCAGATTGGCTCAACCAATGGCGTGAACATGGCTATACGTTTTCATACTAATAGAAGACAAAGAATGTAAGGGAAACCTGTTTGGAAACCATAATTTTAAATTCCCTAAGTGGCTTAAACCTTACATACATCATCTTTAAAGGGTTAGTTCACCCAAAAATTAAAGAAATGTAATTAATTACTCATCCTCATTTCGTTTCCAACCCGTAAGAACTAAGAACGAGAATACTTTTTGTGCTCAAAAAATAATGACTTTATTCAACAATTTCTTCTAGTATGTGTTATATTCTTATGCTGTTGACGTAGTGTAAACAGTGCAGTGCTTCCTAGTTCTACGGCAGAACGATTCGTGCGCATGCGCTGTGGTGCTCACGTGAACAGCGTCGACCAATGGTAAGCCGGCGTTCTGAAAGTGTTGCACTGTTTACAATACGTCAACAACGCAAGAGTCTGTTGAATAAAATCATTATTTTTGCCACACAAAAAGTATTTTCGTCTCAAACTAGCACACTAACTAATTCTCTCAAACTAGCGCACAACATCATCGTTCTCAGCCACTCCCTCTGTTCGCTGATTGGACCGGTTAAAATTTGACCGGAGAAAACCAGAGGATATACCGCAATCCCAGACGGAGTACTGAAGGAAAAGGAAAATTGAGCGGAAGTACGTAGGAGGGCAGAGCCAGGCTAGGATCAGAGAGCTCTCGATTTCATCAAAATATCTTAATTTGTGTTCCGAAGATGAACGAAGGTCTTACGGGTTTGGAACAACATGAGGGTGAGTAATTAATTACATCATTTTCATTTTTGGGTGAACTAACCCTTTAAATGTAACATTCCATCAATTAAAAACAGTCAATTCAGTAAATAAACTGTTCTGTAAAGAAGCTGTAAAGAAGTTCTTAGTGCACAAATAGTCTAATATTATAGCCTTTTCCTCAAATACAGCTTTAGTGTGGCTTTCAGGGTTGCTTCATCATCATCCATATGATGAGTTGATTCGAACAATTCAATGTCTGAACAATGAATGACTGGCTCTATGATGAATTGCTTTTGTCCCTTTAGTTACTAAACGCATGAATGCAAATGTCAATAAGTTGAATGCCAGACAGATGCAACAATTTTCAGCACAAAGCTCCAAAAATAGGAATGAGGAATGAGTTTGATGCAAGAAAAGTCAAAGGTCGTTGCCCTTCCATACGGATCAAAGATTCCGTCCAGAATATTTCATACAGGTCAATTCTTCGTTTGCCATTTAAATGAGCGCCTCAATGACGTCATTCCCAGGAAGGCAAGCATCGGACTGGAATTTTTACCCACAGGCTGCGGCGATCCACCATTTGGGGAACTAAACAGATAACTTTGAGCAAATAATGAGATGGAATTTAAAAGATAACATTTCATCCAATCAGAGAATAATTAGATCAGCCATCAATTCATTAGATAATGACTTTAGGTTTTTTAATGGGGCATTGGGGTAAAATTGAAGCACACAAACACCAGCGGACCTTGTGGACACAATCTGCTCGCCCTCACCGGTAGACAATGAGGCAAAGATAAACATTCTTTTCACTCGCCGCGGTCTTCTTGTTTTGAGTAATTAAGGCTACTTAACATGCATTGTGAAGTGTTATCCCTGCATCTAAAGCACCTTTGGCCAATGGAGAGCTTAGAGCACTATGTTCAAGACCATCTGTTTTGTCAACAAGGTGAATGTTAGGGGAGCGGCAAATGGGAATAAAAGCACGTAAAGGATTTTTATTGTAACTTTAACAGGCTACATATTCCTTATTAAACGAGCGCTCCCAAAGCTACCTGTAATCTTTTCAGTGATCATCTGATTTGTGCACCAAACTCCACTTTTACTGGCCGGGACTGGTAGAGACCAGTATCACCTAAGGAATGGAATGCATCAGTGTATTTTAATTGCTAAGTGGATGATCCAGGGATTATCCCTCATAAGATGTTATTGTCTTGGAAGCACACAAAGATATCTTTTGATCTCAATGGGGTTTAATCTACTGCTGTCTCTCCCATCTCAATGGCCCAGTTGCTTTTGTCAAAACAAACTTGCCATCAACACATAATTGAAATGAATACCTGTAACCAATGAGGGGTTTTCATATGCGGATTTCTTCGACATACGTGCTGTTGACTGAGCAGACGTCCAAGGATTTGTCTAATAGTAATGGTTCCAGTCTGACTTTCCTCAGCTGTGACATCTGACCTCCATGGCAAGTTTACGCCCCTCAATCACCTGTGCTTCTCTATGGAGCGCAAGACCCTATTTTATAGCCAGCTAAACTATATCAACATAGCATGAATACAATCTAAAAGTAAAAATGTGCTGCTGCTCTCCCCATTTTCTCAATAAATGGGACTGAGGAGAGGAGTGCCAGGCGAGGTCACTTTTAAACCCCCAGGTCTGAAAGAGCAAAGGGCATTGCATTTGCAAACTCTTGTTAATGAGTATAATCCAGTTGTAAAACAAGATTTAATCCAGCCATTAACACATCTTGATCAATGATAACCAGGGATTTACCTTCTCCATGAATGACCAAAGGAATGAGGGTTAATGTCATGTCATGCTTCAAAAGGCATTCATCCTTTTTTATATACATAATAAAGTATGTTACCTGTGGAGTAAAGAGAAAAAGTACACCTCATTTATGCAAAACAAACACACTGTTGCGTTATAGAAACCTTTTAACCCCTCACCAATTGATACACACAGATCATTGTTATTTAAATAGAGAAGAGACACTTCTCCAGAACCTTGTCTGCTCAGGATTGATGGTGTGAACTGTTCATGATGTAAGAAGTTTTGTCTATGTGTAGGTGTGTGTGAAAATACACACACACACACACACATATATATATAGGCTATATATATAGACAGGCAAATAGATAGATGTAAATATATAAAGTAATGTATAATTTTACAGTACAATTAAACTTATTTTCTCTTAACATGGGGGTTTTAACACTGGGGGCAGGGACTCCCAGGGGGTCGTAGAGGGGTGCTATCTAGCGAGTGGCCACTGTCGCCTTTAGGCAATTTAGAAATATATAGCTACTAGTGATTTAGAAATGAACATTACGTTATATAAAATTGAACTGGAAATGTTTCTCTTCAGGGTTATGCATCTAAATGTACTTTAATAATACATGAGTAAAACTATGTATCAAAACACTGCCAATTACAAACAAATTAAATATTCCTGGACTCCCAGGAGGCCGTAAAGGGATGTAATCTTGTGTTTTTCTAGTGATTGTCCACTCTCCCTCAGGCAATATTTGCTGTAAAGCTGCTGTGGAAAACATAAGTGTGAAAAGTGAAATATAAATACATATTAAATTATATAAAATTGAATTAAAATGTTTCTCTTCAGGTTTTTACATCGAAAAGAATAGTCACAAACACTGTCATATCTTCCACACAAAAAATTATTTTGGTTTTATATTGCATTGACAAAAAAAAAAAAGTCAATTATTTATATTGTTTTTTTTTTGGTTTGTTTTAAATAGCGTATATTGTAAAAGGCTTTTAATACATGAAAATACATTTAATTATTTATATTATAGTAGGCCTAATCATATTTGGGAGCGTTTAAAGTTGAAAAAAAAAAACTATTATAATTTGTTTTGTTTTACCGTCTTTTCTATGGTAACATTCTTTTAGAGCCAAGACACATTATTAGAGCAAAGACTAATTCTATCCATCAACGCGCACAGTGTGGGCATGTTTAAACGTTTGAATGGAGAGAACGCGCTGCGTTCAATGGACTTGAATGATGACAGTCGTTGTGACATCACCAGACAACAAAAAGCCTCGCGCTCGCGAAGCGCTCCAATCAATGGCACACAGACGCGCGGTCCACCAAGGGATGAGTCTCCAAGCGGTCTCCAAACACTTCTGCTGATCAGTTTTTTTGTTTTTAACAAAACAATGACAAATCCGGGAATCGGCGATCTCGCACTGTCACTTTTGGAATTGCTGCTTTCTTTGACCTAAGCGCTCTTAGGGTTTAGTACAGTACAGTCTGAAGTGTTGCACAAGTATGAACAAGAAGAGGCGTCCTGAGTCGCGGCGACTCTCTGTCGTGGGATAAAAAAAAAACGCTTGTGGATTAAAACACGAATTCATGAGGAATTTAAGAGACAACGGGAACGCAGACCGGCCACAGCGCTTCCTCCTTCGGTAACGAAATGTTTTTGTTTGTTTGATATTTCGTTTTTGCAAGCAGTGCGCAGTGGTGTTTTTAAAACCAGTGCTGACATTTCTATAACATAATGCATAGTATATCCCCTTATGTGAGGGCATACAAGGAGTCTGCAAGGTCAGGCGTAAATGAAAAGAAAACACTTCTCTGGTTCCTTATCATCAGATCTCTTTGTCGTCTTTGTTGCTTGAGTTGTTTTTGCGCAAGATCTACCACCTGTAGCCTCACCACTCTGCCTCTCTTTCGCCTCGTCTTTTGCTAGACATTCAGTCCTTTTGAAGACTTTCCTTTCATGATCTAAAGGCAGACCCCCACCCAGACACCGCTCTCTTATCTCCCTTTAATTGCAGACTCCATGTCTGCTGTCTTCATGTCTCTCTCTCTCTCCCTTCTTTCGATTTCTTTTGATTCACTCTTTCCTGTTTCATCCCATTTGTCTGACATCCTGCTTTCACTGTAGATCAATCTCTTATTATAGCCTGCGGCAGGGATATTATTCTTAATCTTTTCGTGTGTGTGTGTTCATTGCCTCACAGACATCTCCAAAAGATCTAGATATGTCTGTGGTTTGAGGAAGCCTCAGGTTGAATGTGGCTAGGGATCTTTTCCACGCATATAAGTGGTTGAAGCTCTGGGCTGGTAGTCAAAAGTGTTTTTAGGACTTAAAGGAACAGGTATTTCATGATAACCAAACAAACCTTAAACTTCTGTGAGTGATTGAAGGTTTGATGGGTGATCTATGAACCATTGTGCCATTGAGCAAGGCACTTAACTCCAGATTGCTCCAGGGGGGCTGGAGATATCAGAGACATACTGTATACTCTTAAAAATAGTTATTTAATGTTTTTTTTTAATGAAGGAAGGACCTGAAGTTCCGCAAAGAATCATTTCCTACTGTATAGGTTTCTTGAGATCAGTGCATGATGACTTTATAAAAGTTCTTTGTGGAACTTAAAAAGGTTCTCCGATGACATAATGCTGTAAAACCTTTTTTTTTAAACATGAACATGTTCTCTGCTGAACCTAAGATGCAAAAAAAACCCCACTTATGTCAAATAAGCTAATTTGTCAATTCGATAGAAGGACTAATCCGTATTCTCTCTTCACAGGAACTGACTGATCATGGTCGCCGTGGTCCGCACTCTCACGGTGCTGCTGCTCGGTCAGGTGTTGCTGGGAGGTGCCGCTGGACTCATTCCCGAGATCGACCGACGGAAATACAGTGATTCGGGGAGACACACACCGGAGAGATCAGATATGAACTTCCTGAACGAGTTCGAGCTGCGGCTGCTCAACATGTTCGGACTGAAGCGAAGGCCCACGCCGAGCAAATCAGCGGTGGTCCCTCAGTATATGCTGGACTTGTATTATATGCACTCTGAAAACGATGACCCGAACATCCGGCGCCCGAGGAGCACTATGGGAAAGCACGTGGAACGGGCAGCCAGCAGAGCAAACACAATACGAAGCTTTCATCACGAAGGTGAGCCTAATTTTTGATTGCGAATATGTGCAGTCTACTTTAGGTTTCCAGGTTATTTTAAATCCCCAAATTCTGAAAATACTCATTTTCAGTTTGAGGTTTAAAAGAGTGTTTGTTTCAGAACATTCTACAATTCTAAGGAATGATGTGACGCAACCACTTGGAAACTATTGACATTCCATAAACAGCTCTCACTATTATTAAAGAAGCAAAAAATTGCATCCTAATGGTGACTTTACTGCAAATAATTGATAGTGTTTGAGTGCACTTAGAGTAGTTTTCCAGACAAGGTGTGGAGTTCATGCACTAGTTATTTTCCAAGAATCCACAGATTACAGTAACAAGCCTTATGAGGAAATCCAGGATGGTATTTGTGCAGAGGCTGCTAGTTTTGCTGTTCACCATCAAGTTCTGACATTGATGTTTTCGAGCCATCAATGGGATGGGGGGTTGTTTTTGCACCACCTTTCATACAGATATTGCGTGTGTGTGTGTGTTTAGCTTTGCTCAACTCTTTATCACATGCCCGAGTAATTCTAGCCTAACTACTTGAGCCAGTGGGTGGCCTTGTTGAATGGTCAGATTTAAATCCACTAGAAACAGAATCCGTTTTGTTTTTTATAATGAAATCCACCCGAGTGTGATCAGGTGGCATGTCAATTAAGTCTCTTTTAGGTGTGTTATCTGATTTGAACAATCGTTAAACATGCCCTCTCTTGCTCTGGAAGATTTGAGCCTGTGAATGTCACTGGCCTTGCTCATGGAAGCAAGGCTTCATTCTGGAGTCTGTTTAGAGGTCAACATAAACTATAGCACACAACTTCACTTTAGTTTCGTGGCAACACAGGAAAAATCATGCTAACTCGCTGTACTGTGGTAAAGAGAGGGGGAGGGATCCATACGAGAGTCATTACAGGCTTTTTAGGCGGCCCTGTAAAATGGCACAGATTCGGATGGATGACATCCAGTGGTTGAGCTGACACACTGCAAACAAGGATGCTTGTTGTGTGCTCACATTGAAACAAACAATTTAAGCATTTGCATTGTCTTCCCTGTTTACTCCAAATGAGAGTTTTTCTCGTTTCTCTGTAGTAATTAGGCACCTCCTATGCCTCAGGCTTTTCTCATTGTCTTAATTTGGTGAAGTCTGTGGTTAAAGACTTAACAGGAATTTTATTACATCCCTCAAAGAGTTTTTTTAGATGCAATATTATGTAATTGTTTTAAAACTCCTTCCAATATGAAGCTGCTGAAATAACTTTTATTTGGCGTCAGTCCTTCCGAGAGGCTCTTAGTCAGTTTTGAAGGTAGCCGTCATAAATGTACGACTTGTACGATTTGCTGTTTTGGCATAACATACAAACAGAAATTAGGAATGTCAATACACTCATAACTGTGGCTAACTGCTTTCGACAAGCCCCGACATGTTCGCAGTCACTCCCCCTCAAGACGGATTGACTGGGAGAAAAAGGAAAAGGTGAAGAAAGACAGACAGACAGACAGAATGAGGGAAAGAAAGAGCTGGGCTTTCCCACATCAAATAAAGCGTGCTTATCTTCTTTAGGCTCTTTGTGATTATGAAGCAGATAGGTTGGATTATTGGGAATGGAATTTCCAAAACGTCTCTTTTCAAAAGAGATTAAGTGAGCTCTTTGGTCTAAGAGCGTTTTATTTTAGGGCATTGAGTCGTAGGAGTAGCTGTTCCTTTGCTGATTGCAACCTTTATTCAATAAAGACTTGGAAACAAGAGAATGTTGTCACTCTACAGCCACACAAACAGCCTTGCGCTCGCAGCTAGCCTTTCATTTTAACACCTGGTTCTACCGTATAATCTCTTGCTCAGGCCAGACAAGAAAATGCTGAGTGGAAAATCCCAAAAAATGTCAGGTTTCAGCCTGAAGAAGTGTATGGTTCACATCTCCCGACAGAATCGAACAGTGTTCTTTTGTTGTGGACCGATTTGTTGACACGATTCTAACAGACTCTTTCTTCTGTCGTTCCAGAGGCTTTTGAGGCACTGTCCAGCCTGAAAGGAAAAACAACACAGCAGTTTTTCTTCAACCTTACCTCCGTTCCCGTCGAGGAGCTCATCACGGCCGCGGAACTGCGTGTTTTCAGGGACCAGGTTCTCGGTGACCCCGGTGCGGGTGGCTTCCACCGAATTAACATTTACGAGGTGTTCAGGCCAGCGCTAGCCCCCTCCAAAGAGCCTCTAACCAGACTTCTCGACACCCGATTGGTGCAGGACTCTCACACGCGCTGGGAGAGTTTCGACGTGGGCTCGGCCGTGGCTCGCTGGGCCAGTGAATCCCAGCACAACCACGGGCTTCTTGTGGAAGTGCTCCATCCCGAGGAGCCGGAAGGAGCCGAGGAGGCCAAGAGGAACCGGAGGAGGCACGTGAGGGTTAGCCGCTCCCTTCACGCGGACGAGGACTCGTGGGCGCAGGCCCGACCGCTTCTGGTGACCTACAGCCATGACGGTCAAGGCTCGGCCGTCCTGCATTCGAACCGAGAGAAGCGGCAGGCACGGCGAGGGCCGAAGCAGCGCAGGAAGCACCCGCGTACGAACTGCAGGCGGCACGCTCTTTACGTGGACTTCAGCGACGTGGGCTGGAATGAGTGGATCGTGGCGCCGCCCGGCTACCACGCTTTCTACTGCCACGGCGAGTGTCCCTTCCCGCTGTCGGACCACCTGAACTCCACCAATCACGCCATCGTCCAGACGCTGGTGAACTCGGTCAATTCCAACATTCCCCGAGCCTGCTGCGTCCCGACAGAGCTCAGCCCCATATCGCTGCTGTACCTGGACGAGTACGAGAAAGTCATTCTTAAAAACTATCAGGACATGGTGGTGGAGGGCTGTGGGTGCCGATGAGAACTACATCTCCCCAATGAAGACTTTTATTTATACAAAAGAACATTCAAAGAGCTATTTTGGAGGAAGAAAAGAAATATATATGAATATATTTATGTTGACTGAAAAAAAAATGGGAAAATAAATATTTTAATGAGAGTGCTTGCTTTTTCCAGTGGCTTTGAAGATGTTTTTTTTTTCTGTCCCATGTACATTTCAAAATGAGTGCAATTGCACATGAAGTATAATGCTCAGATTTTTATGATGTATTTATTGCATAACCACTTTATTTGTAAATGATGTGTATTTATCATGAAAAAAAATATATGATCTTCATTCAGTGTGCATCTGGGAATACATTATTTGAAACCAAAAAATAAACCATGGATGACGATAATGAAGTTCTCTTTAAAAGTCATGATGGAACAAAAATGCTGTTGCATAGACCCACATGGCATATAAACGTTTGTGGTTACTTAATGCAGTACATTTTCATTATGCAAACAATTCAAAAGATGAGAATCTGATTTGAGTATGAATCAGATACAAACCAGAAACCAGCATGTCATGTAGAGAGCCCTCCAAAAGCTTGAAAACACCATCGGCAAAGTTGGGTTTTGGACAATATCAGCATAAATACTTCTAATCTAGGGCACAAAACATAGACAACGCATCTACTAAAGCATCTCTAAATTGTTTTAATTGGTTTCTTGTATACTAAACTTAAAATAGCTATCAATCCGATGGCTAAAATGCTGTGTAATCTTCAAAACGTTTAATCCAGCAATCAGGCATCACTGCTGTTGTAATGTGTATAATTCACCATTATGATGTCATCGAAAAACATCCTTATTGCTGGTCTTTAATTATAATTGCAAGTTTCTTTAATGCATTGATGCCAAAAGAAGCATATTGTCCAAAACTTTGGATATGGTGATTCTAAACTCTGGGAAGGCACTGTATAACCTCAAACGAAACAGAAAAGGAAACGCATGTTGTTTTTCAAGCGTACATGGTCGTATTAGTAGCATTTTTTGGCTCTGTCAAGTAGGGACACTCAAAAGTATATCAACAAAGGAAGCATCTTAGTTTGAAATAGATTTACCAATCACATCGATTGGATTTGTCCAACGATGGATCAATCTGGAACACATCAGAAGATAAGATGCAATCAAGTGTCATTCAGTTTTAGGAAACTACATCACTGGTACTTCACACGAAACATTGCAAACATTGAAAAATGTTTTCTAAATAATAAATCACAATGACCATATAAAGCCCACTGAGCAGCTTTGATTTAGCATAATTATGTGTGTTTGGCTACCTTTTTTTTTTCCAATCTGAAGTTTATCCAAAAGTGTTCTATTTCTTGCTACGTTAGTTTGTCATTGTATAGACCAAACCGCAGGACTGGTATGGAAAAACTCAACAGCCTTTGTGGTTTCTATTCACCAGATATTCATTCAGCCCCAGAAGGAACCGTTTTCCTTTACAAAACCCAGAATGAATGCTTTTAATGAAAATTACATTTCATGCAACGGTAAAAGCCGACTTCCTCCATCCAGAGTGCTCTTATAGTGGGGAAACATTCTCTGGGAGTGTTAGATTTAACGGTTTGTCTTTAAAGAGTCCATAAAGCTTTAATTGAGTTGTATGGCAATACAACTTCCCTGCCATGTTTCACATTTAACATGCATTTCCCCACGTCCCTCCTGTTCTGTCAGCCTACCAGCTCCGACCCTTTGACTCCTTACTACCCAAGAGATCAGGGGAAAACTAAAGCAGGGTCAGGGTCACTCCAGAGAGCCATAAAACATTTCAGTCGTTGGATTTGCCAAACAACTATATTAGTGGTATGCTAATGGTTTCACATGGACGTACCTCAGCTGGGTTATTCCTACTATGCAGTATTTTTTCATGTCTGGCTCCTAATAGATAAAATAAATTATAAGAAACTAACATGCAATAAATATATGATGGTCACCATTTGCATTGACATTGTTTTACAGAACACACTGAAACTAGGGGCTCTATCATACACCTGGCACAATGCAGTGTCAGGCGCGACTCAAGTTTTTTTTGCTAGTTTCAGCCGATGCAGTTATCATTTTCACATCCTGCGCCACGTTGTTTAAATAGCAAATGCGCAGCAGCACACTGTTACGGAGTTTGTATGTTCAGGGAAGAAGGAGGCGGGAACCGGGGAACGTTCAACAACTTTTTAATCAAATAATAAACATAAACTGAAAGTAAAAGCGGCAGCCCCTCACGGACGACTGCCGCACACACACATAACAAAACATAAACAAAAGACAACGTAAAGTCCAGGCCTGGTCCTCTCTCGTCTTGCGCTGTCGTCGCTCCTCCTTTTATGCTCCCGTCACTCCGCCGTGAGACCGGTGTGGCGCGCAGCTGGTGCTCATTATCACTCGCCACCAGCCCGCTCTCACGGTCCCGCACCTCGCTACTTGCCACACACACAAACACTTTTAAATAAGAAAGGATTAAAATGTAAAAGATTTTTATTGTGTACATAAATATAAAAATGCCTACATTTTATATGCTCATGGAGCTTTGGTGGAATCCATGAGCAGATCCGTTTCCTTGCTAGAGAAGCGTTCAGTTTTTACACTTGCAAATTCCGCCATGTAAATAGTGAATTCGCCCTGGCTTTAAAGGGAATGGGAGATGAGTCTCTGATTGGTTTATTGCACGTTACGCCTAGCCTGGATGCCAGCCGACATTAGCCCCGCCCACAACATTTGAGTTCGGTCTGGACTTGATCCGTTGTGGAGCAACTATGCCCAAACAGAAGCTGTTCGGACCAATCAAATTGTCAGGGCGGGATTTATACGATGATGGAAAGATGATCGAATCATTCACATCACCAAAGAGCGCTTGGGTTGAATTTGTTCTAATTCTAAACGGAGAACATGTGCGTATATGCATTCACCTTCACTATATCTCTCAGAAATTATTATCGTGTTGGTAAGTACTCAGTATTCTTTGGGGGGTAGAATATGTGTTATTTTGGCTGGGTTCCTAGGTCTAAAGATCACATAATTGGGGTCGCTTCAACCCGTGGACATGGAAAAACAGCCCGCGGCAAAACCGCCGACTTGGCAACACTGTGTGCAGTTGAGTTCTGTTGACATTTGTCAACTTACGTTATGCGTCGCTCCATTGCTCTGATTGGTTGTAGGTCTATCCAATTGAGGTCTTTCCTGGTTCGGTTGAAACACGCCCCATAATCACAGCCCAACGGAGCAGTATCAGACTCAAATTCTGTCTAGAATTGAGTATGACAACGTCAGGCTACGTTACGGCCAAAACACACCCATTACTCATTGAGAGAATAGGGACAACCCTTGTAGACCATGCGCGCCAACAATTTTTCCTGCCGTTAAAATAAAGTGTATTCGGACACGCCGTAAGTGCACTTGCGCCGTGCGCTTTAGACCATGTGCTTAGATCATTAAAATAGGGCCCTAAATGTAAAACCGATATTATGCTGCAATGTTTTCATGCCCTGTTTACACCTGATATTAAGATGCCTTTTGGTCAATCGGATGACAAGTGGATGATGCTAAATACAGGTGTAAACAGGGTCTAAAACATTTTGAGAGTATCCACTTTCAACCACTTTTTCGACCACCAGAGGTAGTCAAAAACGCATTCAACCAGATTGCTTTCGTAGTGTAAACGCTCATGTGGTCAAATGCATTCGAACAGCCACAAAAGACCACCTACTCTCTATTGACCTAATGCGTAAACAAAACGAAGCACGCTAGCCAGATGGGATTTAAACTTTGTCGGCTGAAGACCCAAGTTTGGTTTGAAGACCAAAAATGTACTAAGCACAATGTTCTCTCTCCATTCCGGATTTCTAACTTGGTTCGGCGTGGTTTACGGCTGTCAGACAGAAACAAAAGCTGCTGCTCTCTGTGTGTTTGTCAGTTGTCTCCGATTGCGTTCATATGTAAATTGTGTGAGCTATTTTCTTCCATTAGACCGAAAGATCTAAAAAAAAGCCCACACATTACCCTCCTCTCGAAGAAATCAGGAGAGAAGTGGTTGACAGTGGATAAAAAGAGACGAATTAACTCTCCACTGTTGGAATTTCTGTCCTTTATGAAACAACACTTCCCAGCCATTGACAAGATTTTCCGTCTTTCCATGTTTTCACTGTTATGTGCTAGGGGGCGCTATAACACATCTTCTGAAAGAGTACTGAATCGCCTGATCAAAACACAGGTGAAAAAGAAGCAGAAACAAGCGATAGCATATGTAAGCAGATGCATGTGTAAAATAATGCGTTCATCAACATTAAACAGCATATAAATCAAAACTGCCTATTTATGTTACTGAATGAAATGTCAACCCTGGACGAGCTATAGGACTGTGAAACTTTACGGAAGTTGATGGACAAAAATGCGATTTTCTCAGCTTTTTGCTCAAAATGTTGCTTTTTTTTTTTTTTTTACTTACCCAGATTCAAGTGTTGATAAAAAGGAATGTATTAAACTAGAATAAAACTTTGTTTTAAAGCAGAGGGTCTGTTCTTTCTTTTGATATAATGCATGTTCAGATATCATACAACAATATTCTAGGGGCTATAAAACCTTTGTGAAAATGATCAAAAATGCTGGCGGTGACTTGCAACTTTAAAAAAAACGCTGGCGGGGTGTAAACGGAAATGTGTCTCCCTCGTCTACTTGTGATCCGATCTTAATACCAGGTGTAAACACGGCCTTAACTCACTCATGTCTAAAATGAAAACCTACCTTAAAAATTGCAGTATGAACTCTGTTTTACTGAAACTGTACAATGATATATTGACTGAAGATGCACCTTAGTGAATAGAACAGATCGTACGGCCAATTTTCTTTTTAAAGCATCAAAAAAGGCTGGGAAATACAACCATATGGCTTTGCGAGCATCAGTCTGGGCACTGGTTGGGAGGGATTCAGTTTGGCAAGGAACAGTAATTTGATTCGTCTCACTTAGTGCAAACCACACCGAAAGTATCTGTAGTTCCTCTGACCAGATTCATGCAACATCAGAATCCGATTTCCAGATTTCTGGCGGTCGGCGTTTGGAAACTATGCAGCGTGTACCTTTGATGAGGGGAACCCGACCGAGCTGGAATATGACTGCTGGCCCCATGCCAGAGGGACGCTGAAGTTCGGACAGGGTCTGTGGCGGATCGGAAGGCCTTTGTTATCCCACAGCGGCACGCTAATTTGAGAGAAGGTTCACTACGCCTCTCTGTGAAGCGTCCGTACGATGACGTCCAGCACACTTGGAAACCGGAGCGTCTGTGGAGTAGCTCAAAACACATCAAAAAGCCACGCATCCACATGTTGCTGAAAGAGGAAAGAAACGACTTTTCCAGAGTGACCGACAAACCCAGAAATGATGGGTCTAATTCTTACATCCCTTTAAAGAACACATTATTCTATTACATTATTAGATTTTATTGTGTGTGTGTGTGAGTACGTGTGGGAGAGGGTCAGTTTTTTTGGAAAACGAGACAGAATAGAGGCCCTATGTCTGTATATGAAGGCCAGACCAGCTAAATGTTAGGAAATGACTCAGTTGTATTTATGAAGTCTTCTGTTTGTTTGTGCTTTTTCCACTTCGGCTCCTGGAAAAGCAGATTATTTGCACATCAACTGGTTAACCCGGCACAAAATCTTTGAGATGGATTCATTGCTACAGGCCACGGGTGCAAAGAGCCAAGGCTTTTCTTGCTTTGGTTAAACTCACCAGAAATGTCACTGGAAAATCTTGTTGCCACCTGTATTTTCCCTCAGAAACCCTTGAAAATCATTTTTTATAGTCAGCGGTGTTTGCTAAGGCGAGCATCACTTCTATTGCTCATACTTAGGGTTAGGGAAATGAACAAACCACTAACCCGACACACTAAAAAAATGCTGGGTTGTTTCTACCCATGTTTATGTTAACTATGGACAAACTCAACTGTTGGGTTTAACAATTTAATAAAACATTTTTTGTATTTGATCCAAACATAGGGGGAAACAACCCAGCATTTTTAAAGTGTATGACATTTATGATACCTCAAATCATGTGGCTAGTTGGCAAACGTTTTACACAATCGGATGAATAATATTCACTTGGCATATAATAAAATTAGTATGAAGAAAAATCCAGTAGACTTACATTGAATGAATCTCTATATCTTGGATGTGGGCTCTTTTGATTTGGGAGAGTAATCAAGAACCAATTCCATAGCAACTGCATAGCAATGTGCTAAAAGCCACTCTAAACATCTCAATTGACACCCTATGAACCACTCTCAACATGCTAGCAATTGCATAGCAATGCAGCAAAAATCAATAAACATATTTTAGCAACGCCCTGGCAACCACCCACAACACTCTTCAGAAAGTGTAAAAATCTAGTTGGAACTGAAGTTATTTGGTTCGACATGGGTTAATGAGTTGGCTTAACTTGACTAAGTTGTGGACAGTGGTCCCACATGTTGGAAGTGACAAAAAGCAATTACCATGTAGTAGAGCTACATGATTCTCAATTGAGAATCACAATTCTGAACAGAAAACTAAACAATATGTAATCATAGAGGTTCTGACAAAATATAAATTACTGCAGTCTATTTAAAAATATTTAATTAATATGAATGAATTATTAAAAGAAAAAAATCGGTTTGAATGAATGATTCAATGGCTCACTCGTAAATACTTGTTTACTTACTGGATGAATCAGTGTTTATGAACCAAACTCTTGAATGAACGATTCAATGACAAAGGCTCTGTCCCAAATGGCACACTTCATATTCACTTTCGGTCTTGTGGACTTGCAATGGCTGCTGTGTGCATGTGTCTGTTAGGTCCCGTAGGGTGTCCCATTGGTCATTTTAGGTATCAGATATTACCCCCTTTGTGGTCAATATGCGCCCTCAATAAGCAATAAGCGAACTCCTCAGCAGACTTCTTCCCAACAGTCAAAGCGGCGTTATGTCACAAAAGTGCGGAAGACTAGGAAGGAAGACCGCGAGTGCAAAATACATTTTTAACAGTCACTTGTCGCCGCCTAGTGGCATAACAATGTAATTGATACAATCGTTATTTCAAGCGCCAAGTAATGGTGCTTATCAAGTAAACTTTCGACCGACCGCCTTCCCTGATCAATTTATGGAAAAATTGTTGAAAGTTCCCCTGCCGATCGAAAGACTAACGCGACCAGGTGCTCTCGTCATGACCTCACGTACGCATCTTGAGTTTCACTTTCAACATTCAACACTTTTCCATGGAAGGCGGTCGGCCAAAAGTTTACTTGATAAAGTTTTAAATATTAATTTTTTTCTTACACAAACGCGTCGATTCGCTTCAGAAGGCCTTTATTAACACCCCTGAGCCGCGTGGAGCACGTTATTTGACGGACAGATGCACTTTTTATGGACTTCAAAAACAGAGCAACTATGAATCAAATTCTAATGCTTGGATTAGCCTGGACTTTTGTAATATAACTCCGATTTTATTCGTCTGAAAGAAGAATGTCATATACACCTGCATGACTTGGGGGTGAGTAAATTATGGGTAAATTAAGATCTTAAAGCGAGTGGTTCATTCATTAATTGTAAGATCTTACATTCATGCTGTGGAAATACAATCCGGAAGACATAAGAGTGCTGAAAAGGGGCGGAGCTACATAAAGTCTACCGTAGACATCAGTGTTTACATCCGAAATACAAACTTTAAGCTCAGTATTTCTGTTATTATTTTAATATTTATAACACAGAAATAATGATACTGTGTGGTTAAAAAGATTGTTTGTGAAGCTGTTTTATACCTAAACATGATGACTGCTTTCTCAACGCAGATCTGAATGTTCCGGTACACTCTAAAAAAAAAAGGTTCTATATGGCACCAAAAATGGTTCTTGGCTCGTAATCATAGGGGAACCTTTTTTAGTGCTATATAGCACCAATTTTGGTGCTTCAGTGGTTCTTCAGCGGTTCTTCAGAGGTTCTTCACCGGTTCTTTGACTAAGGTGCTATATAGCACCGCTAACTATGGTGCTATATAGCACCGCTACCATATACAGAACATGTTAAGATATGGTGCTATATAGCACTAAAAGTGGTTCCCCTATGATTACGACGAAGAACCATTTTTGGTGCCATATAGAACCTTTTTTTTTAGAGTGTATGATTTTGTCAATTCAATAGACACAGGAATAAGGGATAAGATCGCTTGGGTGTTTGAATTGATATTGCAATCTTTTAGCAATGAATCGTGCCAAGTCAAAGTTCTCAAACAATTAGACTCAAATGAAATAAAAGATATAATAAATAAACAAGATTTGTTCAATATTTGTGTTGCGTTAACTCATTTAAATGAGGTAAATTAAACAAGAAGCAGAAATGTATTTTTATAAGCATTTTTCCCTGCACTGAACAAAAGGGTGTAAACTTAGAATGCGTGCATTGTTGCTAAAAAAAATGTTTGTACGTCCCCGAACCCATGCACCATTTGTTGTGCACACTAATCGCCATGGCATCCACTCAGAATAGAGTCAAGCCATTTTCTTTGCACCAACACACAAGCCCACAGGCAAACACATGAACACACACAAACACACCCACAGAGCAGGTGCCTCAGACCGAGTGAGTCAGAACCCTCTCGTGGCCTCATGTCAGATCCACTGTTTGCTCTGATTCAGTGCCAGCGCACTACGACTCATACCTTCAACTATTTGTTGTTGGGACACAGGCCTCTTTCCCCTCACAGTAAACCACATCGCTCATGTTCCCCAGAGACTCCGTGTAGTAAACTTTGGTCATTTTTCCTGACATTTATTGGCTGATGGTAACCATGGCAGTACAGTAACTTGGTGTAATGAAAGCATTTTGAGGTTTCTCATAAAAGCTTTGCGTGGAGGATGTTTCAGTTTGGAACACTCTAGTGAGCAAGCATGTAAACAGATGGTCAAAGGAGATATTTGGGGTGTTTGTTTCTGAAGGGCAGCTGTAGCGCAGCGCTAAACGCAGTTGGTGGTCTATCTGTTCTCTATCTTTACAAGAATTTTGGTGATGCATGCACTTAGGTAAGGTCCTGTTTGGATGGCTCAACTAATGGACACGTTCAAGTGAATCTCACGAAGACATGTCCAGGTCACATTTCATCCCAAAGTCAAGAGGAAAAAGAATGATATAAGAAAGATATATACCATGATTTGTGCAGATACTGTGAAATTAAATTCCAGGACTTTTCCAGCACCACTGTTCTGGTTTTCAATGACTACGATCAGAGATATCACTTATCAAACAATATCTTTATTATCTTTCAAACCCTAAAAAATATAAATAGATAAATATACTAATATAACAAAATGGTACAAATAAAGTGCAGCACATGCAAAGTATGCAACGACTGTGACAACTTCGGGAGCATTGAAGAGCAAATAGAAAAAGGGCCTAAACTTCTTATACAACTCTTATTAAAAGATGTAATAACAGAAGAAAAAGATTTAATTAGTTAAATGTAAAGCATTTATATGTAACTATATCGCAAGTATATAGTAAGTAAATATTTTACAATCTAATGGCTTGTTTGCACAATTTCTTTTATTTATTTATTACTCAAATTAAATAAAATATCCAAAATACAAACTATAACTTATTAAATAATATAGGTAACACTTTAGAATAATGGCCATTAGTTAACATTAGTTAATGTTTTAACTGACATGAACTAACCATGAGCAGTACATTTGTTACTGTATTTGTTCATCTTTGTTAACGTTAGTTAATATAAATACATCTGTTCATGGTTTGTTCATGTTAGTTCACAGTGCATTAACTAATGTTAACAAGATTTGAACAATGCATTAGTAAATGTTGAAATTAACATTAACAAAGATTAATAAACGCTTTATAAGTGCAGTTCATTATTAGTTAATGTTAACTAATGTAGTTAACTAATGTTAACTAATGACCATTATTCTAAAGTGTTACCATAATATATATTAAATATAACATTTGTAATGGCTAATTACAATTGTAATGTTGGCGTACTAATCCCTGTAACCATTGAAAGGATACTATGACAAATATATCGCTTTCCTCATTCAAACAGATTTTTTCCCTCATTGAAATATGATTGACATGAAGAATGAAAGCTGTATCATATACTTGGAATTATATAAGCAATATCATGCTTGTAGCCATGCAATGTTGGATGTGTTAATCCAGCCTGATCTGCCGGCTATTTGATTTTCGCCCTGCAGCGCAGTCCTGCACAAAGCTGTACATTCATTTCTACTGCTTCTGTTACACTTTTGCGGGAACCAATCACAGACGGGCTTATCCACCTGGCATGCTATTGGCGGGTTTAACGGATGACGGATAGAGAAGCAACGGCGATGCATACAGAGTCATTTGAATTATGCTCGTTTATCACGCCTCTTGTGCAGTAGAAAATCCATAGCAGACTCCCCAGACCAATGTTACATTTTTAAATTGAGCCATACAAATGCAAAATGGCTCTATATCTATATCAGACGGGCTGCAGCGTCATTTTGGCGGAAAAAAAAAGATCGTATTTGTGTTTTTTTTCTAAGTTAAAAAATAATATCATAAATATTATCTTTAAATAGTTTAAGCACTGCCTCTTAAATATGGCTATGGTTTATTTAAACTTCATGCACTTTAAGCACCTTTTACGAAACATTTCTTTTTTTCGGCATGGAAATTCTGTTAATAACAAGAAATTAAAAAATATATATTTTAAAAAATGTTTTTCTTATACACATACATTATAAAATAAATCAAATGTATTATTAAATTTCTTATTTTATAAGAAAAAATGCTATATTTTCTATATTTCAAAAAATATCTATTTGTATTATATATACATTGTCAGTCATTCAAAAATTGGGTTCAGTAAGATTTTTTTTTTAAAGAAATTATTACTTTTTGTTTCAGAAAGAATTTATTAAACTGATTAAATGTGACAGTAAAAATTGTTACAAAAATAATTATATTTCAAATAAAAGCTTTTTTCTATTCATAAAAGAAAATGTATCACAGCTCCCACCAAAAGATTTAGCAGCAGAACTCTTTTTTTTAACATTGATAATAATAAGAAATCTTTCTCGAACACCAAATCAGCACATCATTTTTGAGCAAACTAATGCAACGTTGGTGAGCATATAGATACTTCTTTAGAAAAACTTTTACGCATGTATTTGCATAATGATAACAATTAAACAATATATAAAACAAAAAAATTATTTTCCCTCTAATTATGGGGAAAACAATACTGAAGAATGCACAAACTGTCTGGACAAAATAATTTTTTTCAATTATTAAAATGAACAGATGTCACAGTTTTTCTTCTGATTTTAGGGTGAATGTGACCTGCAATTTTCTTGACTCTTTTCCTTACAATTCTTAATACATCTAAGGCAGCTTTGAAAGAAGAATGCACGGCGTGCTAAACAACAGACACCTTGTATCTGAAATGGAATGTGACCCAGAGAAAAACCAGCGAATGATTGAAAACATTGGATGTGTTTTCAAATCAGAAACACATTAACAGTCCACCTGCAAATGCTAAAGCTTGACGGATAACAAGATTACTACAGCGACCCTATAGTTCACTGTACACTTGCAATCCCAATTCCATCACAGATGTTAGTATCCTGAAGGATCCCGGCAGCAGATGGCATTGATCTTTCACATTAACTTCTCCTCCGGCTCCAAACCCAGCTGATTCACCGTACACATGGAATGCTGATATACAATACGCTATACTGTTGAAAAAATGTTTTTGAAGACTTTTTTGAATACATCTGCTCCGGTTTTTCGCTGCAAATGAGTTACGTTCAAGGACTGTATCAATGTCATGTTGATTCTCTCTCAAAAGTAAACGCGTTCAGTGTATACTCAGGCTAATCAGGCTAGTTTGTGTTGAAAAAGTCCGGCTAAGGACACACACACACCTCGCCGTTGGTGGCCTTACTGCAAAGCCTAGTCTTGAACCTGCCGCTTAGAATGGATTAACATGGGGTTGCAGCCAGCTGCAGGGCCTTGGAGCTGGTTGAGGGCGGGCAAGGTTCGCTACCCTGGGTGGTATGGCGTTAATTCCCTCCTCACACGTTTCCCATTAGTGTAACAGGCTACATATGAAGCACCAGGCAGCGCTGGTCAGGGACGCAAGGCATCCCAGCCCAGCCTGATTCATGGCACCAGTCAGTGTCGATCAGTGTGAGCCGAATTCTACCATGCATTTCAGAGAATGAGTAATGTCATGCCATACCAGCCAATTAGCTTGACGCTTCTTGCTTGGACGTCATCTGGAAGTTGACTGGATGGAAATGAGTAACTTGAGCGGTAAATACTATATTTACTGCCAGTGTGAGAGAATTGGGTGACTGTAAATTTTAATTGCATCGATTCGGACTCGGCTTTTGTGTTAGCGATTACATTGTACACTCTAAAAATGTGCAATTTATATATTTGAATTGTTTGGACTACACAGTTTTAAAGACTGTGGTGAAAATCAAGTTGTTAATGTTGTTTATATGTCTATGTGGTGTTTTTAATATGCTTTAAGACAAACCATGTGCAAACCATGTGAGTATTTTCTCATTAAAAGTCCAGTGAACCAAAGACAGTCTCAAACACGCTGTTTGAAATAGCACATGTTTCTGACGTCACAAACTTGAAACCAATCATGTCAACATGTGGGCGGGCTTTAGCATATCATTAACTATTCTCTGAAGCAGGCTAGTCTCAACAGAAGCCACACTGGTATATTTTACTGTTGATATGAAAATCATGTACATTTAGCAATGATGTACAGTGCAACCGGAAAGTATTCACAGCGCTTCACTTTTTCCACATTTTATGTTACAGCCTTATTCCAAAATGGATTAAATTAATGATTTTTTCCCTCAATTCTACAAACAACACCACATAATGACAACGTGAAAGAAGTTTGTTTGAAATCTTTGCACATTTATTAAAAATAAAAAATCACATGTACATTCACAGCCTTTTCCATGACACTCAAAATTGAGCTCAGGTGCGTCCTGTTTCCACTGATCATCCTTGAGATGTTTCTACAACTTGATTGGACTCCACCTGAGGTAAATTCAGTTGATTGGACATGATTTGTAAAGGCACACACCTGTCTATATAAGGTCCCACAGTTATCAGTGCGTTTCAGAGCACAAACCAAGGGATTGTCTGTAGACCTCCGAGACAGGATTGCATTGAGGCACAGATCTGGGGAAGGGTACAGAAAAAATTCTGCAGCATTGATGGTCCCAATGAGCACAGTTGCCTCCATCATCCATAAATGGAAGAAGTTTGGAACCACCAGGACTCTTCCTAGAGCTGGCCGCCCGACCAAACTTAGCGATAGGGGGAGAAGGGCCTTAGTCAGGGAGGCGACCAAGAACCCGATGGTCACTCTGACAGAGCTTGAGCGTTTGAAGGCAAAAAGAACCTTCCAGAAGAACAACCATCTCTGCAGCACTCAACCAATCAGGCCTGTATGGTAGAGTGGCCAGACGGAAGCCACTCCTCAGTAAAAGGCCACCTGGAGTTTGTCACAAGGCACCTAAAGGACTCTTAGACCAAGAGAAACTAAATTCTCTGGTCTGATGAAACAAAGATTGAACTCTTTGGCCTGAAAGGCAAGCGTCATGTCTGGAGGAAACCAGGCACTGCTTATCACCTGGCCAATACCATCCCTACAGTGAAGCATGGTGGTGGCAGCATCATGCTGTGGGGATGTTTTTCAGCGGCAGGAACTGGGAGACTAGTCAGGATCGAGGGAAAGATGAATGCAGCAATGTACAGAGACATCCTTGATGAAAACCTGCTCCAGAGCGCTCTGGAGCTCAGACTGGGGCGAAGGTTTATCTTCCAACAGGGCAACGATCCTAAGCACACAGCCAAGATAGCAAAGGAGTGGCTATGGGACAACTCTGTGAATGTTCTTGAGTGGCCCAGCCAGAGCCCAGACTTGAACCCGATTTAACATCTCTGGAGAGATCTGAAAAGGCTGTGCACTGACACTCCCCATCCAAACTGATGGAGCTTGAGAGGTCCTGAAAAAAAAAAAACTGGCCAAAAATTAGTGTGACAAGCTTGTAGCATCATACTCAAAAATACTTAGGACTGTAATTGGTGCCAAAGTTGCTTCAACAAAGTATTGAGCAAAGGCTATGAATATTTATGAACGTGATTTTTTTTGTAGATTTTTTATAAAATTGCAAAGATTTCAAACTTCTTTCACGTTGTCATTATGGGGTATTGTTTGTAGAATTAAGGAAAAAAATAATGCATTTAATGCATTTTGGAATAAGGCTGTGACGAAATGTGGAAAAAGTGAAGCACTGTGAATACTTTCCGGATGCGCTGTATATTATGATGTTATGATGAACAATGCCTTTCTCCACTGACGTTCTAAGTTGTTTACAAGGATGCTGATTTTTAGATGGCAGACTGAGATGGCGAACGGGAACATGGTTTGCGTAACATTAGCAACACATTATTAGCGGTTTGAATACGTAGTCAAGCCAAAGACTAATCATTGTAGAGTGCGATACCATTGTGCAGCGTTTACTACAGTAACTTGAGTAAAAGTTGAGTGGATCTCTGAGCTGGTGTGATTGGAGGCGGGGTTCATTTGCATATTCATGAATCCACGTATATAAAAAATCAAACAAGGGTGTAGAGTTACATTCAAGCTATTTTAAGGCATGAATAATTTTTTCAGAGGAAAAAACATTTAATTATGTCATTTTGGGGATTAGAGATGAGTTTTAAGGATACAGTTATTGACCACAGCCAGGGTACTTTAACATAAACTACTGCATATTTGTCACAGATGAAAAACACACAAATACACACAAATAATCGTGGCATAGTTGCAACATGCATACATGGCAACGAGTATATCTGTTCCTTCTGAAATCAATTCAATTCTTTCAGTTAAAATGCATGAACATGGTGAAATTATGGCAAGCTATGGAACAAGCAATATTCATTTAGTTCAAATGTATAAGACTAAAACAAATTGTCTTTAATAATGATAAATCTGGTTAATTTGCATTTAAAACACATTCAGTTTATTAGTACTATACAGAAATCATACCCGTTTCATTTATCTATGAATGACAAATATGCATCACATTCAGTTTATTAAAACTGTTATCCAAATAGATGGAAATTATATGCAAATCTAATAGAAGTAGATACTTTTGAGTGGGTTTCTTTCCACTCTGGGGGACACTTAATTTTCAACAATATTACTGATCTGACTGTACTGACGCTGTTGGATGAGAACTGGAGGATGATGACATCTTTTCTTTTCTTTTTGTGCAGCACTGCTTTATAGATGAAATGAACTAATTTAATAACTGATGCTCTTTACAACAGAACTGAATCAACACTGAACTGACTTCAGCTGAACAACAGCCGAAATGCGTCCTTTTCCTGTTACGGAACAAACTGTTTTGAAACAACCTGTATTGTATAAAGCGCTATATAAATAAAGGTGACTTGTTTTGAGCGCGATTGCGAAGAGTGTTTGATGCATGCCATCTCCTTCCTTGGCTTAAGCTCTTAAAACTTTTGTATGCGACTGCCTCTTACATTACGTGTGGCTGCGATGAGGTAGACTTAACCCGTATGTGTGTGTGTGTGTGTGTGTACAGAAGAGATGGATTGCCTTCTGCCTGCCTCACCTCAGCTCACTTCCTGTGAGTCACTTCCTGTCCCAGGCCCAGAATCCCGCTGTCCTCTGGCTGATGTCATGGCAGCTTTCCACTCCAGCCTATGGAACATAAACATCTGGCCATAAGATCATAAAGCGGAGACGAGTGCCAGTGCTTTGCTTCAGCCCACCCCATCAGTGACTGCATCCTAGCACATTATACAGTCAAAAACTGATTTATTACGGAGAGTAAAGCTCTCTGCATGTGCAACACGGCTTTTTATGTTTCAAAAGTCATGTACACTCTTAAAAATAAAGGTTCTTTATTGGCATCGATGGTTCCATTCAGCATCCGTGGGACCTTTTCATTCCACAGAAGGTTCTTTATAGTTAAAACGTGTTCTTTAAAATAGTCTTTACACTAAGAAAAAAACAGGTTCTTTTAAGATCTCGCTGAAAGGTTCTTTGAGGAACCCAAAACGTTTCCTCTATATGGCAACGCTGCGAAAACCCCCTTTTGGAACCTTTCTTTTTAAGACTGTGGTTCTTTCATTACTTTTCTTGGCATACCTTCCTGATAAAAATGGCATAATTCATTCCAAAATGGCATAATTCACTCAGGCTCAACGTCTCCCAAGTCGACACCTCTATGTTCGCAAGGAGGGCAGGAAATGCCGGAGAGTGGTCGTCAGGCAAAAAGGAGGAAAGTATCAGCAGGTCAAAGGTCGGAGGTGAAAGCAAAAGGGCAATGGGCATATTTCAACATTCATTTCCCCCCTAATTCATCCTTTCGGTGCATCGCTTTTTTTGTGTCTCCTCTTTCATTCGGTTCCGCCCCATTTGTCCCCGCCGGTCGCCTGTTGACAGCGAGCACAGCACTAATAGTCTGCTGTGGGAAAGTTAGTGCGGGACATTCCGAACACCAGAATCTATTCGACAGAACAGTTGAAAGATCACATATCCGTACAGATGTGTGAGAGAACGGGACGGGAATGTTTGGTTAGGGCCAAGCACTGGCTCTCTGGTTTTTTCTCTTGCTCAAACACATTCTCAAGCTCTTCTTGAGCCATCTTGTATATGCCAGATTTGAAAGACATGAAGCCAACATGTTTGTCCAAGGCAGGTTTTTAGAAGGACAAAGAGACAGCGGATCCTGTAAATGAGCACCACATGTAGGATGGGGGAAGATGTGCATTTACTGCTAAACCGTAAGAAATTTGGAGAGGATTACAACATATATTTGATAATGCACAAACAAACACATTAAATAAATGGAAGCATTTGCTAATTTAGATCTTATGGTACAAAGTCATGAACTGGGGTAGCAACAAACTTATCTATATCCTAAAGCCAATGTTTTAAATATGTAATATTATTATATTTTGAATTTATGCATTTTGACAGTTCAGTTGAAAAATTGCATACTTTTCCATATATGTTAGTGCTGTCAAATCAATAAATCGCGATTAATCGCATCCAAAATAAAAGTTTGTTAACATAATGTATGTGTGTGTACTGTGTATAATTATGTATGTATAAATACACAAACATGGATGAATATATTTAAGAATTTTATTTATATTTATATATAAAATATTTATTATAAATTATATAAATATATATACAGTATATACATGCAAATATTTCTTAAATATATACGCGTGTATTCAAATATACATAATAATTATACACATATATTATGTAAACACAAACTTTTATTTTGGATGCGATTAATCGATTTGACCGCACTAATTTACACTGTATATATATATATATATATATGTGTGTGTGTGTGTGTGTGTGTGTGTGTGTTATAACTCATGAAGTGCTGCACCACATGAGTTATAGCTATTTTAAAAAACTATAAAATAAAAATAATACATAATAAATATTAATAAAGGGGGTCATTGGGGGACAGCAAACTGTTTGGCGAATGGATGGTTTGATAAATAAATCAAATGAATTCATACAAATGAATAAAAACTGTTGACGGCATAATCCTTCAATAACTACTTTGAGATGAGATTTAGTTCATTTAAAACGTTTAAAAATTAAAAGTGTGGGAAAATGTCTTACTCTATCTTACCCTACCCACCCCTTTAGAGCCTCTTCATAGATGGCACGAGATAAGGATTGACTAAACAAAAAAAGCTGACCTCTTTTTGGTCATTATTTCTAGGCAGGACACTTCAGTACCCTTTCTAACTGAGCATAAGAGAACGTACCAGGACATCCCATAACTCTTACAGTAAAATAGTTGTGCAACATTCTCCGAGACAGTTTTACTAACATTTCCCCAAATATTTAGATGAGAGTGAAAAGGCTGCGCATGGCACAGGAGAGCATTAATCATATAGAAGCGCTCTATAAGAGTGCAGTGTATTTGCAGAGTTAGTAAACATCGCCGACCATCTCTGCGAAAGCCAATGCCATCGGCGTTCCAACACAGCGTGTTTGTTGACTGTGATATAAAATAGTGCTGTGGGGTTTTGGGTTTCCAGAGAGGGAGCTGGGCTTGAGTATATTGAGTCCATGTGGGGAAGACGGTTTTAATCGGAGCGTTACCCACATTTCTTCCTGTTTCTAATTTGGAGCTGCGGTGGTTTTTGTCCCCTGGCCAGCAGCCTCTCATCCACCGAGTGTCCATTTCCTCTGAAGTGAATAGTAGCAGGTGTGTTGGCATCGCTCGAGGAGAACAGACTCCATCTTTTTCTCCGCCTGCACTGCATTTGTCTTCCTTTCAAAGTTAGAACATCCTGTAACAACATTGTTTACGTCCACTCTCCTAAACCCACTAAACCCATTATTGGAGATTAAATCATTTCAAAAATATCACATGCTTTTCAGAAGAGCTTTCAACTGTCTTAAACTATGAACAGATTGATCTAAATATGAACTCATTTAATATTACACCAAATGATCAAAGCTAATGCTATCTGCGTTCATTTAACACATTATGTTATGGAAGTCCATTTCCGCCACATACGAAAATAAATCCTGCTTTGGTAAATCATAATTATGACATAAAAGCCATATAATTATGACATTAAAAACTTCAAAGTATGACATAAAAAGTCACAATTATGAGATAAAAAGTAAATATTATGACATAAAAAGTCAATTATGAGATAAAATGTCAAATTTGTGACTTAACATCATATGATTATGTCATAAATAGTTACATTTATGTCATAATTATGAGATAATTTAAATCATGATATTAAAAAAATCATAATTATGAGATTAAATGCCAAAAATATGACATTAAACAAGTCATAATTATGACAGAAAGTCACATAATTGTCATAAAAAGTAAAAAATATGACATTAACGTCATAATTATGAGATAAAATGTCAAAACCATGACATTAAAAGTCATAATTATGACAAAAAGTGTAAATTATACTAAGTCATAATTATAAGATAAGTTAAAATTGACCTGAAAACAAATATGATAAAATGTCCAAATTTTGTCACATTTATGATACAAAGACATATGATTATGTCTTAAATGGTTACATTTATAACGTCATAATTACAAGATAGAAATTCATGACATAAAAAGTCATAATTATGAGATGCCAAAAATATGACATTAAATAAGTCATAATTATGTCATAAAAAGTTAAAATTATAACATCCTACGTAATAATGAGATAAAGAGTTTAAAATGAAATAAAATGAAAACATTAGTTATAATTATGACAGAAAAAGTTACAATTATAACATCATAATTATGAGATAAAATATGAAAACAATAGTCATAATTATGAGATGAAAATGTCAAAACTGACATTAAAAAGTCAATTATGACACACACAAAAAATAATAATTATAACATCCTAAGCCATAATTATGACAATTTTGACTTAACAAATATCAATTAATTAGGTAATAATTTTGACTTTTTGTCATAACTATGATTTACCACAGCATGATTTTGTTTTCCGTTGGTGGGGAAAATGGGCTTTCATAGTGTGTTAACAAATTACTCATTTGTATCTATTTTTATTTCTAAGCGGGAAACATCTGAGACTTAAATAAAACATTGAGAACTGCATTAAGTTTCCTGAGCAATGGAAATCTCACCAATAACCTTTTCCCCAGGCCTGGTTGAAAGTCAGAACATCCTGTAACATTGCTTAGTATCAAACTAAATAGGGCAACACACAAGTGTCGTGATGCAAGACGTCCCGTGTCACATCTACACCCATCTCCTCCACCTCTTCCTCGCATGACTTCAGAGCTGGAGAGTTGAACCCACCCACTGTGATACACCAGGCCTCCTTGCCGAAAAACAAGCGGGAATGTCATCTCCCGGGAAAAGGGGCGACCTGTGATTGGCAGAGAAGGGAAGAGAAAGTCAAAATCTGTTGGAGTTCATTAGGTCCAGTGAAAGCAAACGCATGACCTTGTCCCGTCACAGGAGATGTGCTGTCAGGACACTCGGATTGGCATTAACCTCAGGCGACCCCGCCTGTAACTTCCGCAGCTCCTCGTTTTCTGCCTAATGAAGGTTTACTTTTGAGGGGCGTCGTCACTTCCCTTGATCTCCGCTCCCAGTCGGCACAGATTAAACAAATCCGATCTGGTCATTGCAGTGCGCTGCTTCCTTCCAGCGATTCATCCGGAGGGTTTAAACATGGAGAAAGTAATAACTTCCAAGCTGCTTTGAAGGCCATATTTCTGTGGCGAATGATGCATGCTTTCCCCAAGGAGAACATACGTTGCATCGATGATGAATAGCTGGGGATAGTACGCACACTCCCCCAACAGAACAACACCAACAAAACAGTTGTTTCCCACGAACCGTGACTTACCTCCACACTCGGACCAGAAGCGATGCAATCTCGGCGTGATTAGTGGGCCGCGTTATTCGAAAATCTGATAAAGTGTTCATTTTGCACGTGAGAACCGCATCCAGTTGGGCTGTAAACATCAGCCAGAAATCTTTTCATCTCTGAGAGGTTCCAGGTTTTTCCTTAATGTGGTGGAGCTTAAATCAATAGAGGATACAGTCCCACATTAATCTTCACGCTGTGAGTTTCACAGCTTTGAAATACGAGCCACAGCCATGAAGGGAACATTGTTGTGAGCTGTTTTTCAGGTGCATCCTAAGTCGGGCAGCTTAAATGCATTTTCTAGACTTTCGATGAATGTTTTTTATTTCACTCTGGCCTAATGCGCTTCCTCCACATGTGAACTCGCACAGTTGTGCTCGAGCGTGCATTGCCTTGAGGTCCGATTGACGTGAACCTTACGGTCTGTTCAAATGACTCCCTGCTGTTAGATGTTCGCTACACCCGATCGGACAGGCATGTCCCGGCTCGATGTCGGCTCGCTGCCTTTTATCTGGGATCAAATCGGAGCGAGTAGCTGTCCGCCTAATTGTATCACATTATCTCGTCATTGTTCTCAGCGAGGAAAGCTTGCCGAAAGCTCATCTGCCACATCATAGGGCCCCTATTAACCTCTGACCCCCGTTCCATGTGTACGGACCCAGTTGCTCCTCACACCCAACCCTGGGCCCATTAACACATCGCTGTGGCCCAGAAAAAAAACTATTTTGACGGGCTGTAATTGCTTCTAAGTGACGGGAGACAAAGGCAGCTTTTGAGCGGGTTGAGATTTCCTTTCGGATGGGATGCGAGACCCCCGTCGAGCCCGCCTCCACGCCCACCTTGCGGCGGCCCCGTTTGAAAGTGTGAGATAATGAGGGGTGTTTTTTTTTGGAGGACGGCGCCCAATTACATGCTCCAAATCGAGGGCGGAGAGTGCTGATTAGGCGATGCGTTCCCTTTCTCGGAGCCTCCGAAGCGACCTCCCTCAGGCTCGGGGTGCGTAATGAGTTTACGTTAGCTACAAAAGGTCAGGGGCCACTAAAGGTCGTGGCATTTCCTTTAAGGCAGCGCACTGTGCAGCAGGTGCTGCCATGAGGTCATTCCGACTCGGGCTGCCAGTGAGGAGGAGAAAACCGACAGCCCAGTCCGTTTGCAAACTTCCAGAAACAAGGTTGTGTTTGTTATGACGGTGCGTCGAGCCAAATTGATTTCGTGTTACCTTCCTCCAGGACACAACTTGAGAAAGCGGCAGGAATGGAGCAGATCTGTTCAAACAGAGCTAAATATATACTTGTGTATATAATCGCCTGTGTTGGTTTTGTTTTGCGGCTCGGGCTAAATTAAATTCTGAGGTAGAGCTCTGTTCCCTGAGGCTCTGAAAGTATGGGATACAGGATACATTAGGTTAAAAAGCGTCTTTTCCGGGCTTATTTTTGTTTGAAAACGCTCTCATCTCACAGAATCTAAAGTTACGTGGTTCTTTTCCTCGTAAAAATGGTACTTTATGTGCCAATTGTATTTTATAACTTGTGCAAATAGGTAACTAAGGAAAAGTGCACAGCCTTTCACAAAGGGGTGCAACAAATCACAAATGAGATTTCTTCAACTTAACAAAAATATCACATGCACAAGAGTTTCAGAAGAGATCTCATGTCTCAAACTATGCTCAGATTTATCTTAATATGAAATAATTCTCATTAAATATTATCAAGACCAAATGTATTCCGTATTCATTTTACAGATTATGTTATGGACGCCAATTTCGGCACATATGAAAAACAATTGTGCTTTGTTAAATCATAATTATGCCATAAAATGACAAAATTATGAGATAAAAATAATAATAGCATGTGAAAACTATGAGAAAAGTTAATTATGAGAAAAAGTCATAAAAAGTAGAAATTATGAATTATGACATACTAAATCATAATGACATAAAAAGGCCTAAATTATTATATAATAAACTGTAATTATGAGATAAAACATCAAAATTAGGAGAAAAAAATAAAATTATGACATAATTATTATATCATAATTACAATAATTAACATAATACAAAAATAAAATTATGATATAATTGATATCTTAATTATGTGATAAAAAGTAGAAATTATGACAACATATTTTTTATGTCAGAATTATGATTTACCACAGAATAATGTTTTCCTTATATAGTGGAAATGTACAATGTAAAAAATATTAATTTTGAAAAATTGTGGAAATTGACAATTACGTATTGGCTCAATAAATGACTTCCAAATAATTATTCCCATGCAAAAAATGCTAATCACAGTTTAAGGTCTTCACTCAAAATAAAAAAATGTATGTTGATCGAACATATTTAATTGTGCTCAGTCAATCTATGAAGTGGAAGTGAAAAATCTGTGTTGGCTGAACAAGTCCTACGTCCCAAAAACTATACGCATGCGGAAAATTGACAGAAATTCAACTTGGTGACCAGTCGCTAGAAAATTTTGAATTGGAGAAGCTTGACATATTTTACAATGTAGTATGTTAACAAATTACTCATACATGTCTATTTTTATTTCTTAGGAGACATCTGAGCCTTAAATGAGACATCATTGAGAACTGCATTAAGTTTCCTGAGCAATGAAAATCTCACCAATATAATTTCCCTCTGGACACCCCTTTCTCCTCAGTTTAGCCACTCGATGGAAATGTACATGATGAGGACGGAGTCTCCCATAGAAATGCCGTCATGCTTGTATTTTTAAGTCTGACGTCAGTCAAAGAGTCGAAGTGGCATGGGAGACTTTTAATACAAGTCTCTTAGTCTGTCATTATGAAACTGGAAACCACCTATCAGAGGCAGAGTGACTGATGTGGGGAACTCTGGTCCTGCGTGCTCGTTTCCTTTTGCCAGTCATTTCCAAAAGCTATAGCAACGGGTGGCCAGTGATGACGTCATCACACTTCCAAAACGCATCAGAGACTGAAATGGATGCAAATGTAAAACAAAATTCAAGTAAATGACAAATATATGTATTTTTGCAGACTGGCGAAGTGTTGAAATAATGCAATTTTATGTAATGAATTATGAAGCAAACCTGAATTGTCAACAACCTCCATTTTCGCACGTTGTCTTAACTTAAATCTGTGGTGTATGGCAAATAATTCAAGGCATTTCATTGATCAGTTATTCATCATCCATTTCGTAAACATATGTTATATTATATGGAATGCCCATTAGGTGGCAGTCTGAATCAGTGAATCTTATCACTATGCATTTACATGTATGCATTGGTGGACAAAGCGGCTTACATTGCATTCAAGTATACATTTTTTATCAGTTCATACGTTCCCTAGGAATCAAACCCATTGCATTGCCGTTGCTAGCGTCAGGCTCTACTGTTTGATGCCTGAAAGTTATATACGAAAGTTTTTGCACTTCTTAAAGTCACCATGAAATTATTTGTTAATGGAAAGTTGCAGTATTTATTTTAAATGATTTATCCATGCACATCTTTTTTTTTTTTATTGTATTCACGTGCCCTTGTAATCTTTAATCAAAATAACTTCCCCTCCCTCTTGCAGTGACATCTTTTCTCTACTCTGATGATGCGTTTAATGGCATGAGGGCGGGACAACCTGTCACTCACATGAGATCCACCAATAGCAAACCACAACCATCCAATCAAGTCCCGCCCTACATTTTTTCTTGTTCGAGAAGCTTTTACTCAGATATACATCACAATAGGGACAGGGTGACCAGATTTCTCATCATGGAATACGGGACGAACACGAATCCCCCTCATTTAATGCATGATAACGATATACATCATATAGTTATTTTATTTTTGTCATATAAAAAAAGAACAAAGAAGCAAATTACAAACAATGTGACAAACACGAACAAGTTACAAATGAAATAAACTACGTTTTTCAAGTACAGTAGGATTATTTAACATGTATACATTTATTTAACATATTTTATTGTTTATTAACATGAATGACACAGACAGGTATTTTAGGCTGATGTCACTTTAAGACCGAATGCTAGGATATACTGACACATATCCGGTTTTCACCGAGCCATAACCGATTGTATTTACGTGAGATACTCCACATGATGGCCATTTTGACGACTGTGTCTGCATTTGACAATTCAGGCGTAAAGAGAACTGAATTCAGGATTGCGAGCTGTCTGAGAGAGCGTTTCTGCTGTGTGTCATTCAGCGCTATACCACGTTGAGTTATTTTTTCACAACTTATTGTGCATAATTTCTTGATAAGAGTTAACTTGATTATCTCTTTTTGAAGATCCTCATTAAATGTATGTGGCAAGGAGCGAGGCAGAGGGACCGTGAGAGCGGGACGAGGCCGCGCTCATCAGGGTGGATGGGCAGCTGCACGCTGCAGCGGTTTCGTGGCTCACAGAGGAGTGACGGGAGTATAAAGGAGGAGCGACGACAGTGAAGGACGAGAGAGGACCAGGCCTGGGATTTTGCGTTGTGTTTTATTTACGTTTTGTTTTTGTATGTAGGCGGCAGTCGTCCGTGAGTCGTCCGCCACCATTTTATTTTGTGTTAATTTATTAAACTTGTTGAATGTTCGCCGGTTCCCGCCTCCTTCTTCCCATACAATCGAACCCCGTTACATTGGTGCCGAAGCCCGGGAGGAAAGAGAGACATGCTGTTGAAGAGCTGCTGAGGGGGATCGTGGTGCTGAGGAGGTCGGGCAGCGCGGATGGGTGAAGACCGTGAGGACCTTGCCTAGGCGGTGGTGCTGGAGCGAGTGAAGATCCGGTGGGACGGACATCTCGCTGCTGTGCCCTGGGTTGAGGTGGGGTGGCTGCCGTCCTAGAGGGAGCGGAGGAGTCACCGGCGTTCGCCGTGGGCCGGAGCCTGTATCCCTCCGCCGTGTAGGGGAGGAGCAGGGAGTGCGCGGAACTCGCTGCCGGCTGACCTCGACAAGAGGAGCCACCGCCGGCCGCCAGGGGGCGGAGGAGGATTGAGCCTTCCACCGAGTGTCCAGTGCCATCGCATGGCACCGCGAGGAAGAGCCTCTCGGCTGGCTGAGGACCGAGCGGCAGTGTGTCTGGGAACCGGACCAGATTTTTTTTTTCCCTTTTCTCCTCTCTCCACTCTCTCGTCTCTGTCGCTCCTCATGCTCCCGGCTCCGTTCTCTCACCTCTCTGTTCTTAACCCCAGGAGCCGTGGCCGCCGTGATCTTTGACTAATATCTTCTCTAATATCCCGCATTCACTAACTGCAAGTTAATCGATAGCGAATTGTGACTGGATGGCTAATCTCACGTGACAGAAGACTGCTACTCGCTTATATATGATCACCTAGCAAAGACAATTTAGGAAGGAAGAAATACAAATCAAAACGTTTTTTTTTCATAATAAGTCAGGACGCTAAAAATAGAGCTGAAATACGGCACTGTCCCGGGAAAAAAACGAGATGTATAGTCACCCTAAATAGGGAAGAAAAACTATTGCACAGATACCAGTCTTTAATCAAAAGTAAGTTTTAAAAAAGTCACAAAGTGCAGTCACATTAGCTAAATCTACTGCAAAAAAGGTTCACTGTATGAAGCACAGCTCAGACAGAAGCTACTTTCAAACTGTGGCAAGCAGGGCGGGGCCAAAAGCCATGGGAACAGAGTGACACAAGTCGAGTCCCGTGGAGAAGCTCTGGAAGGATAAAAGGAGGTGTGACGACGATGAAGGATATGAGAGGATCAGGCCTGGGACATTTATTCTGGTGTTTTTGTTTTAGTTTATGTGGCAGTCGTCTGTGAGGGGCAGCGGCTTTACTTTCGTTTTGTTGTTTATGTTCAACGTTTGCCGGTTCCCACCTCCTCCTTCCCTTGTCAACAAACCTTTGTTACACAAACCAAGCAGCTTTCTGTTGGTCAATGTGGTGAATTCGAGATCAATTCAAGATACGAAAATCAACGAAATCATCTGCATCTGGAGCACTTCATTAAAGGGATTGTCCACCCAAAAATGAAAACTCTGTCATTTACTTATGTCGTACCAAACCCATAAGGTTAATCTTCGAAACACATTTTACAGGCATTTTTAAGGAAACCGAAGAGGTTTCTGTTTCTTCTTTTGAAAGTCCAGGTAACTAAAAATAAAAGATACAAAAAGGTCATAAAGGTGTCGTAAAAAAAATTCATAGGTATCGAGTGGTTTAATCCAAGCATTATAAAGAGATTTAATTCAATTTAATTAAATGCAGGGTTTATCTTTATCTTAGATTTTATCTTAAGGATTTATCTCAGAATTTTTTCGGAAATCTTTAGGATTCAAATTTGTATCTTTATCTACCATCACATATGGTAATCTTCTTTGAATCTTCTTTAAAAATATCTTAATTTGGGTTTTGAAGATAATGTCTTGTGGGTTTGAAACAACATGAGGGTGAGCAAATGATGACAGAATTTCGAACCCTTTAAGTCAAGTCAAGTCAACTTTATTTATATAGCGCTTTTAACAATGTAGATTGTTTCAAAGCAGCTTTACAGTGTTAAACAGGAAAATAATGCAACATAATTTTATTAAGCTGTATAGCCATTTGATGTCATCAGTTCATTTCAATTTCCATATGGTGACAGTGTGGGAGTTAGATCAATAATTAGATCAGTAATTTAGTTTATATGGTTAATTTAGTTTATTAATTAGGTTTATTTCTATGTTTAGTTGAAAAATGTTGTGTCCCAAACTGAGCACGCCAAGCCAGAGGCAGTGGCAAGGAAACCAAAACCCCATTCGTTAAAGTTTAAGTGTCCTGAACTATTAGAGCTCAACCTCTGAGTAATAAAAGACACTATGAACAGCTGAGATCTTTTGTAACACTCACTCAGAGCCTCTGATCAGCGGTTGTCCTTCAAAAGCCGCCCCGATCGCTCTCTTCCCACAGTCCAGTCCTCATGTGACTTTGTGGATGAACACCTGCACAACACAGTAAGATTGTTGGGCAATTAGAGGCCTCTGACCTTTTCAAAGGGAGGAGAACCAAGCCCTGGTTTGGCCCTGTTAGGAGTGGTATCACCCTACTCAATAGGCCTGTTTCTGGCCTTGCTTGCTTACTGTTCCATGAAATGTGCCTGTGGAACAGTGCAAACTTCACTGAAACAGACTGGACACTGTTAGACAACAGTGCTGCCTTTGTGTAGGAATTGTCAAAGCTGGCCCTTTCCTGATGGTCCTCCCTTTCTTCTGTGCCTCAGCTGTGAGCAAACAAAGCAAACGCCAAGGCCATGAGCTTCTACACAGCCGGCCATGTTGGAATGCCTGTCAATTACTACAAGTGTTGGCATTTTCACTTTCGCTGTATGCAGGAAAAGTGTAAGCTGCATATTGTTATGGAATTGAGTTCAAGGCAGGACAAACTGAGTTTAAGTCACCTTTATTTATATAGCGCTTTATACAATACAGATTGTTTCAAGGCAGCTTCACAGTAATACATAAGAAAATATAAGAATCGATGATGCAAACTTCATCAGATATTAGACTAATTCAATTCCTGCTGTAAAGCTGCTCTAAAAAGACAATAGTGTCATTATTCAGCTCAAGTCAGTTCAGTGTTGATTCAATTCAATTCAATTCAATAACTGTATAAATTGGTTAATTATGAAACAAATTTGATTCAGCTATAAAGCAGCTCTACAGAAATCAATAGTGTCAACATCCAGGTCAGTTTAGCTCAAGTTTTGCTCTCATCCGATAGTGTTAGTGTAGTCAAATCAATAATATTACTGAATATTATGCTGGCAGGATGCCTGGTGCTCTTTTTTTGATCGTCTTTTTTCGTATCATATATTTTAGTAATTATCATAAATTAGGTATCATTTGAAAGCTTACGAACTCAAAATACATCCTGTGAAACCCGTTTTGAAATCAGACGTTGCGTTACTATGGAAACTGTACTTTAAATTCTTCTAGCGGGCTCCTCCCCCAGTGGGCGGCGTCATGTTTTGTATTACAAAATGTATTTGAACTACTTTATAATCAAAATCTTTTCTAATCTTGATAAAACATATCGTCGGAAAGGTCTGAGTCTCAAGGTTCCATATTTGATGACTGTTTTGTGATGGAAGTGATATTTGGACAGAAATTTACAGGAAACTGCATCAAAAAACAATCAATGCAATGTGGATGACACGCGGTGGCTATTTTGGTATAGCGCCTAAACAAAATCTCATGGGGACTTCAATTTTTGTGATATCAACTTCAAATTTGGAACACAACTTGGTTAGACATATGGCTTTGATTTTATAGTAATTTTATAGTAAAACATTTTTTGTAAAATATATATTTTATATAAAAGAAAAATATTTATTACAGTATTTTTCTCTCACTTTTTCTTTAAAACAAGACCAAATTTAGATCTATATTCCAAAGCATTCATGAATTACAGCCCTTTAAGTTTGGATAGTGCATTTTCATGACTATTCTCAAAAAGGGGGGTGAACCCAACTAAGCTAGCCAATGGCGACACAGAAACATTGGACGGTGTAGGGTACCGCACACATGCATTTGCAGATCTGATGTGCGATATGTAACAGCAACTCTGCAGAAACGTTATTTGTTACGTTCATTGCAGGAAACATTTCAAGGGCCAAACGACCCAGAGGAGATGCTAAAGCGACCAGTGCAAGACTGTATTACATGTATTACTCCCAATTTGCTCCCTGTTCTGAGAGTTGGTCTACTGTAACTTCATTCAAAGTTAATTGCTTTCCCTTTCTATAAGCTTTTATGTTTTGTCACCTGTATCAGACCATCACATGAGCATAACTACATGCTGTTTCAGTCTGCAGCTCTAACCGTAACCATACATGGGCCACTGGCAAAAAAAAAAGATAGATGAAATCTATAGACGTCTGGAGTAAAAAACCCGAATGAACTACCCGAGGCACTGCGAACCCAACAGCTTACTCCCAAGGCAAAGATAGATTTGGGGAAGCGTTTATTTAGGCAGATTGGTTTTGCGACTGAGGGATTTTTCCTGTCCAAATGAAAACCAGTAGCACTCGGTTTGAAGCCTCCATTCACTTTGCATAATGGCTCCCAAGGTTGCTCTTTTTTATTTCTTGGCTTTCCGTGCCAGTATAATTCAATTTCTCAATCCAAACCAAATATTTGCAGTGTGGCCTACATTTCCACACTGAGCTGCATGCAGGTTGGCGGCATGGGCACTTGCGCATTCCTCAGACACACAGAAGAGATGACTGACAGCTGAGCTTTGCAGTACACCTTGCCGTGATAACATGCTGCTGTAACTCTCTTGTTAAACGTTGCTGTAGTCTTTTGTGAACGCCCCCACTACTGACTTGAGTTTCACTGTCTGAATTTGACAGGGAAATGCTTTTAAAGAAATAGTTGTGCAATGTACATTTTGCTATTATTTACTCACCCTCATGTTGCTCCAATCCTTTCTTTCTGTCTTACTTTATATCTTTCTTCTGTGAAACAAAAAGAGATGTTAAGTATAATTAAACAAAGTTCTTTTTTTCCACCTACAAGGAAACCCTCTACCTTTTAATTGACAAAAGTACTTTTTTAGACTTCTGGCGGAAAGCTGTACACAGTTCGACTTACGGCAAAAGAGTAGTGATGGCATTTTCAAAACAATGCTTTATGAAGCTTCAAAGCTTTACTAATCTTTTGTTTTGAATCAATTGATTCGGAGCGTGTCTCAAACTGCCATAGTCACGTGATTTCAGTAAACGAGGCTTCGTTATGTCATCACCGTTTCGAAATGTCAATGGTTCACCGCTAGGGGGCGATGGTCTCTGTGAACCCATGAACCATGAGCAGTCACTGAGAACCATTGATGTGTCTGTGGGTTTTACCTGATCTCTGATCAGTTTTATACGTTTGTAGAAGTTTTAATCAGACATTAGTATAATTAAAAGGAAAAAAATTGGCCTGTTTATCTGAGCCATCCATGGAACAAACAAAACTAGTCCTGACAATTGATATTTAATTTGATTAGATGATAAGTTAATTGCATTTTACTTTCAATAAAACATTTACAATAGATTTGTAAAAGGTTTTTATACATGTTTGGCCTGGCTTTTGTTGCATTTACACTGTTCTGACCGTGGAGACGGGTGTCGAATTGCTTCGAAGCTTCGACACAATACAGCACATTTGCTTCAACTGTTTCAGTGTTTTATGAAGCCTCGGTCTGCCCATCACTACAAAAGAGCATCCCCTGATGCGATGTATAGAAGCATTGTAAGCTTTGACGCCTCTCGCGGATAGTGCTGGGCAACAAACTCAAGCCCCTCTTCTCTTATTTTGAAATCCTCCGCCATTTCTCTTTAAAAATTCTTGTTTTAGACTCTAATTCATGACCAGTGTTTTGTTTTGCTCTATCCTCTGCGCATCTGTGTTTGTCAATACGCATGCATCAAGGGTCAAGGGTTATCTGCCGGCGATTTGATTTCACCCTGCAACTCAGTCTGGAAACCTGTACATTCATTTCTACTGCTTCTGTTACACTTTTGCGGGAACCAATCACAGACTGGCTTATCCACCTGGCACGTTATTGGCTGGTTTAACGCGATGATGGATAGAGAAGCGATGGGTTGTTGCCCGTTGATCACGCCTCTTGTGGTCTGATTGGTTGAAGGACTATCCAATTTCATACAGAGTCATTTAATTTATGCTCGTTTATCACACCTCTTGTGCAGTAGAAAATAAATAGCAGACTCCCCAGACCAATGTTCAATCTTAAATTGAGCTTGGTCTGGTGATAGCCAGACAAGTCAAGGGTTACTCTTTCGCCGTATATCGGTGCATACGACAATCCACTGGAAGTTAGTTATTTTAGTCTATAAAGTTTTAAATATGGATATTTTTCTTACACTAACATGCCACTTCGCTTCAGAAGGCCTTTATTAACCCCCCGGAGCCGTGTGGAGCAGTTATATGATGGATAGATGCACTTTTATGAACTTCATAAACAAGGCAACAATTCACTGCCATTATAAAGCTTGGATTAACCAGGACTTTTTTAATACAACTCAGATTTTATTCATCTGAAAGAAGAATGTCATATACACCTAGGATGACTTAAGGGTGAGTAAATATTGGGCTAATTTCCTGTAGCTCAAACGGTAGAGCATGGCGCTAGCAACGCCAAGGTCATGGGTTCGATTCCCAGGGAAAGCAAGAACTGACAAAATGTAAAATGTGTACCTTAAATGCAATGTAAGTCGCTTTGGATAACAGCGTCTGCCAAATGTATTATTTAAATTTTTGGGTGAACTATCCCTTTAATGACTCTTTCATGAATGAATCAGCGTTTTTAGCAAATTGGTAAAGTGAATCAGTCAGTGACTCATTCCTAAAGACAGTCACTTATTTGTTCCTGAATTAATCAGTGTTTTCAACAAACTTGTTAAAGGCTTAGTTCACTTGGAGTGAAAATTACCCCATGATTTACGCACGATCAAGCCATCTTAGGTGTATAGGACTTTTATGAGTGACTCGCTCATAAAAACGGTGACTTGTTTTGTTGCTGAATGAATCTGTGCTGTTGAATGAATCAGTCGAATTATTGACTGTACCAAAAGTTACTCACTCAAAAAGTCAACAACTTGTGTAACAACCTGCAGAAAGAGTAACAAAAAAGGTTTTGTGCATATTTAAAGTTCTACAATACCTTTCGCCTTCAGAATTGCCTTAATTCTACGTGGCACTGATTCAACAAGGTGCTGAAAGCATTCTTTAGAAATGTTGGCCCATATTGATAGGATAGCATCTTGCAGTTGATGGAGATTTGTGGGATGAAGGGCACGAAGCTCCCGTTCCACCACATCCCAAAGATGCTCTATTGGGTTGGGATCTGGTGACTGTGGGGGCCATTTTAGTACAGTGAACTCATTGTCATGTTCAAGAAACCAATTAGAAATGATTCGAGCTTTGTGACATGGTGCATTATCCTGCTGGAAGTAGCCATCAGAGGATGGGTACATGGTGGTCATAAAGGGATGGACATGGTCAGAAACAATGCTCAGGTAGGCCGTGGCATTTAAACGATGCCCAGTTGGCACTAAGGGGCCTAAAGTGTGCCAAGAAAACATCCCCCACACCATTACACCACCACCACCAGCCTGCACAGTGGTAACAAGGCATGATGGATCCACGTTGTCATTCTGTTTACGCCAAATTCTGACTCTACCATCTGAATGTCTCAACAGAAATCGAGACTCATCAGACCAGGCAACATTTTTCAAGTCTTCAACTGTCCAATTTTGGTGAGCTCGTGCAAATTGTAGCCTCTTTTTCCTATTTGTAGTGGAGATGAGTGGTACCCGGTGGAGTCTTCTGCTGTTGTAGCCCATCCGCCTCAAGGTTGTGCATGTTGTGGCTTCAGAAATGCTTTGCTGCATACCTCGGTTGTAACGAGTGGTTATTTCAGTTAAAGTTGCTCTTCTATCAGCTTGAATCAGTCGGCCCATTCTCCTCTGACCTCTAGCATCAACAAGGCATTTTCGCCCACAGGACTGCCGCATACTGGATGTTTTTCCCTTTTCACACCATTCTTTGTAAACCCTAAAAATGGTTGTGCGTGAAAATCCCAGTAACTGAGCAGATTGTGAAATACTCAGACCGGCCCATGCCACGCTCAAAATTGCTTAAATCACCTTTCTTTCCCATTCTGACATTCAGTTTGGAGTTCAGGAGATTGTCTTGACCAGGACCACACCCCTAAATGCATTGATGCAACTGCCATGTGATTGGTTGATTAGATAATTGCATTAATGAGAAATTGAACAGGTGTTCCTAATAATCCTTTAGGTGAGTGTATATATACTGTATAAAGGAATTTAATGGGAATTATGAGATTCCCAAAATAAAACACATACAAAAAAAACGTAATAAATATCCAGACACATTCACATGCTAATGTGAAAATGTGCTTAAAAAAAAAATTCACAATGCAAATTTTTGTAACATGTTTTTATACAATATAAAGATGTTGAGGTTCTCTCGCATTTTCTGAGATTTACCCACAAAGAACTGTTTTCATTTAGAGCTAAGAGTCTTTGTTTGTGTTCACAGATAATTGAAGAGTTCCCTTACCTCCTTGAAGCCTACGTTAACCTTTACAAAGCAGACACATTAAAATAGTATGTCAAGTTAAGAGAAGATGTGCTTAAAAGGCCTGTACATATGACCATTTTCTACATATCTAGTCTGATTTATGATACTGTGTCCATTAAGTTCCTAATTGTATATTTAAATTAAACCAGCTTCGGCCCATAAAAATAACGTGCTTTAGAGCAACCTAGCGGTATTTTCCATCGTGAAGTAGGTCATGCGACAGGTGAGAGGGACTCTGTTTGTTTGCTGGCGGTCAGTGGCCATCTTTTCCACGCAATTAGATGACTTCTATTCCAGACACGCAGCTGGCCGTCACAGAGGCCGCCTGTGTCTCTGTGTTGATGTGGACCTGCTGTATCTTCACCGCGACCCAAAACGGGACTCAGAGCTTCCTGTGTTGAGAGACTCAGGTCTACTAGAGAGAGAGAGAGAGAGAGAGAAAGAGAGAGAGAGTGGTGTAAATCTGGAAATGTTGAGGAAAGTTTGGGAAACACCTCAGTCGACGCCCTGCAAGGTTGATTCACACAGCTGTGTCATAAACACGGCATGAAAAGCGTCACGCCACTTCGTGTCACCTCTCGACATGTGCATGCCATTTTGTAGCACTAAAAACAGCTTGGCTGGAATCACATCAACGCATATCGTCTTCGAAATTTTCGTAAACCGTGTCTGAGGTTATTTCCTTTACGCATGTGATGTTTATACACCCTGTTTTTTTGAAAGCCTGTGTGTGTTGCCCAATTATATCTAAGGAAATGAAAAAACACATCTGCAATTCAACAGGTGCCTCTTGGCATCCAGCATGTTCCACGTCTGGAAAACATCTGCATAGGTGGTCTCACTCTCTCTCTCTCATTCTCCAAACTCCTACTTTTTCTTCCTCTCTCTAGGGTCCGAGTGCAGGGAAGGCTGATTGTAAATACGGCAAGGACCTCAGAGCCAGAGAAACAGCCGTATATTTTGGGAGAAGAGAGGCTGGCTTTTACCAGAGCATATTTTTAAATCGCACAACGCCAGCACGGATAGGCCGGAGTTGCACAGCTGCTCCTCTAATTTGTTTAAGCATGTACAAATAGGCCGTCCCACACGAGCCAAAAAAAGTGAGAGGAGGTTTTGCTCAACATGGCATTTTTGTCTGACCAGAAGAGCAAAAAAAAAAAAATCAACAGTGATAGAGACGGACTGGTCATTTTGAGTGATTTTGCAGCAAGTTCCCACCGGATTTGCCGTATATAAAAAGTCTTGCAGTTCAGAACTGGATCCAGAACGATCGAGTCGCACACTCCAAATTCGTCAACGTTAAAAAAGAAATATGATACCCAGATTTGGGAGACCTTGCATGTTTTGAAGCATACAGAAAGAATGGTCTTGATTTCAGCAGATCTTTGGAAGGAACGCAGAGGTCCTGTTGAATGATTCAAGTCATGGAAAAGATATTTATAACAAAGCCGTTCTATGTTCTTTATCCTGGGAAGGATTAGAGGACAAATCTGATTTGGACCTAGTATAAAACTTATGGATAGTATTATCTAACCATGTTAACTAAAACTAAAACCATTAAAAAAAACATTCTTTTTACTAAAACAAATGTTAATTGAAATATAAAAAAAACTAAATATTTTATTTCAGCTAGTTGCCAACACAACATTGCTCATTTACATTTAGTTTAACTTTATATAATAAAATAACTAAAATAAGAATTAATAAATACTTTGTAGACATTTTTTAAACTAATAAAAATTACAGAACATAACTAATTAATAAAACGAATTAAAATGACAACGCAAGATACAAAAAATACTAATTCCAAATATTAAAAAATTAAACTAGCATCAATGATACTAAAATAACACTGACTTATGAGTACTTATACCAGAACCACATAGAACCAGAAGGGGGGTGAATTAATTAAAGTGCCCCTGTTATGTGGTTTCCTGCTTTGAATAACGAAAACAGGCTACTGCCACCAGCTGGTACAGAAAGGTATTTTCTCTTATGCAGGCGCAGAACGGACGTGCTACTTGGCCGTTGGATGTCGAGCGTCAGCTTGGTGTGTCAGGGAGTCTGCAGTCTGCTTTTGTCGCCACTAGTTGGTCGGCGTCGGCTTGGTGTGTTCCTTGCTTAACAGGAAGTGAGACTGGAATTACTGACGACTCATTTAGGCAGTTCAGAATCAGTTCTTTCTTTTAGGAGACCATAACTTAATTTGTTGTGTACTTTGATCTTTAAACCTTTGTAGACCTTTTAAATCCACAAACAGCTGTATTACCCTCTGCATGAAAGGTAATATTTGAATAAACCGGAAAAGCTACAGGGATATAAACAAAGCAGCTCAGAATCTCGCTCACCACAGACGGTCACTTACATTTTTTTTTCTTGTGCACTGGTTTGTTAGCTGAACAGCCAATCAGAAGGATCAGATGGCCTGACTGACCGCCGACCGCCGATTCAAAATGTCGAATAGGCAGTATAATAGCCGACTAGGACCAACTTCAGTCGACGGTGTGAAACACACAGAGGAAAATTATTCGGCTGGCGCACAAAAACGTACTCGGTTACTTAACGTAACCTCGGTTCCCTGAGATAAGGGAAGGAGTACTGCGTCGAAGACGCCATGGGAATTCTCCTATTCTCGAATATACTGAATTGTACTGTATACTGAACTGTAATTGTAAAATCACGCAGTGCTACTGCCCAGTCAAAACAGTGTCGAGACATCTCGCACGCTATTGGCTGGCCAGTGGGAACTGCATGAACCAATGGCAGAACAGCGTAATCTGAGCGAACCAATGGGCACAAATCCCGCAAATCTGAGCGCAAGAGCCCGCGAAAGGGGCATATAAAATAACTGTCAAAAACGTCAGGTTAAATCGACTGAAGCGACGATCACCCGAGTCAGCGCCATAGCACGGCCGTCTACGCAGTACTCCTTCCCTTATCTCAGGGAACCGAGGTTACGTTAAGTAACCGAGTACGTTCCCTTTCGAACGGTCAGTTCGTACTGCGTCGAAGACGCCATGGGAACCTGTAAAATCCCGTCGTGCTATGATAAGCGCAGTGACATGTACTCCCTCAAGTTTGAACACTTATTAGAAAGGGCTCAAGACTAGAGTTACAGACACATCGTTATATATATATATACGTTATATATATGTACACACACATATACTACTGGGCTCATAGAGGCCGGTAACTACAAGGAATGTGTAAGCATTGAAGCATATGAAGGCCCCAATTGCCAACTTATGACGGGACGGGCTTACAAGGCCGTCTAATATTCGTTAGGCCGTCTTAGTATTTATTTATTATAATTTTTTTTAATACAGCGAGGACTTGTGCCTACAGTGCAGGGTCATCCATACTGTAGAATCTGGTAAAAGTAGATGGTGAGGACCAACCTGCCGATCTACAAATGTCACCCATAGAAACTCAACTAGACCACGCCCAGGAGGAGGCTATGCCTCTGGTGGAGTGAGCTTTGACACCTATGGGGCATATGCTAACGTCATATGCTATCATAGTGTCATATGCTATCATAATGTCATATGCTATCATAGTGTCATATGCTAACGCTATCACGTCCACTAGCCATCTGGCTAGGCTTTGTTTGGTGACCGGAAGTTATATGCTATAAATATATATATATATATATATATATATATATATATATATATATATATATATATATATATATATATATATATATATATATATATATATATATATATACTATTTGCTCTAAGCGCCCTAACAGGGCCGAGCAGGTGTAACTGTCTCTCATACTCCGAAGTGGGGAGGGCAGAGAGAGTGATTACCTGTGCTTTGAACGGTGTTGAAGCACTTTAGGTACATAACCATGCCCTGGTTTGAGGATGACTTTAGAATCGCCTGGGTCAATTCTAAACATGACGTGTTCAGAGATACTTGAATGTCTGTCCAACGGCTGACCGTCAGCTTGGTGTATTCCAGGCTTTATATACCTAAGTAACAAGTAAGAAATTTGCATAATGGCAGCCTATGGTCTTCATTGGCTGCCCACGAATGACGTCTACTTTGACCCGCCCTCAAACACTGTAGTTGTAGCTGAGGCCTAGAAGAGTTTGGTTTGTATTGTTGACGTGTGGAGAAGACTCTGTTTTCTACACTGCGAATCCACTTTGCATGCATTTCCAAAGGATGAGGACGCTTGAATTGATACAGTAAAGCCGACACCATTGTTACTGTTCATATCACTGTGCATACAAGCGCTGTAGAAGACGCAGAGCTGAAATTGAGATACGGTAAAGGCCGTGTGGTTTCTGACATGCATTGTACGCAGTAGACCATTCACAACAGACTGAGCCATCTGGCCAATCAGAGTAGGCTCATGGAAAGGAGGGGTTTAGAGAGACTGAATCTTCAAATGAATCGTTTTCAAACTCTTTGAGAACTGAGGTGATGTGCATTGGATATAATAATTTAAAGTTAAAGTGTTTTTTGACCTTGGATGAATGTATGAGACCTCCAAAACAAAATTAGGAAGTTAGGAACCTTTAAAATAGCATAAATAGCATTAATAATAATAAATCAGACAACCCTGAACCTAACAATACATATATCCAGTGGCACAGTACACTTTTATACACTAACCCAAAACGGCAAAGACATATTAGTCTTCTAAATCTGAGAAGTTCTAAATCATGTTTTTCTTAATGCAAATCCTTGTTCCCCATCTCAATCCGTAAATCCCATTCCTTTGTATAGCTTAAAACATCCAATTTAAGCTTAAGTTAAGGAGTGGCCTCCAAAGCTCCATTTGTAAGCATTCGGGAAGCACGATGCATCGCGATACCTACCCACACGACAGCTGATGTCTGAGAATTATTGGTTTTGGAAACTTACACCCAGTGAGAGAGCTCTCATACACATAATTAGGCTCGTTTAAAAGCAGATTATAGGATTGACGCGTAAATACAAGGTTGCCCGTGACGTCTGTCAAAGCCGGTGTCCGAGTAAAGTTAGAAACGTGAAATGTAAATGAATAAGCGAATGGAAAAGTCAAAGTGGAAACTCTAAACATTTGCTCTTCAGAAGTCGGAAAACAGGTGCAAACAAGCTTCCCTTTAATCTGACCATCTCTCATTCACTCCATCGTCCCAAACACAGCGCTCTTTTTCCAGTCCTGAATAACGGAGGGGTATCCCTTGTCCAGGACGCTTATGATTTACTGTTATTGTATAAAACAAAGAGAGAGGGGAAACTTTGTGCATTTGCAAAGGGAAAGGAAAGGAAAAGACATAAAACACATCATCACTGCAACAAAAAAAGTTCTCTGTGTTTGTGTCTTGTATTCTAGTACGATTAAACATTCTTGAAAAGCTAAATGGCTTGAGATATTAAGTTTTGTTTTCGGAAAAAGTTTATGCTTAAAACAAGAAAACATATTTGCCAATGGGGTCAGAAAAATATCTTGTTTGGAAGATATTCTTTCTTGCATAGACTCACTTAATTTCCAATTTAACATAAGAGGACAGGAGACTTTTTTTTTTTGCATTTTCAACTTCCTTTAATAGTGTGTAATGTTGCTGTTTGAGCACAAAAAAAGTTCTGTAGTCTTAAGTTTTATTCTGGGAACAAACATGTCACAATATTCCTCTAATAAAAATTTAATAATTCCACTAATAATTCCTGCCCAAACCATACGCAAAAAAAAGGAGGCAAGGTCTGGTTGAGTTGAGTAAGTAGTGTGATTAAACCAAGCGGCAACCTCCCCCAGTTTCTCTTGAAGGCAATATGGAAGTGACTTAAACTGCAATTCATCGACTGGCCACTAGGGACATGCTCCAGAAGGGAGCAGAATCTCATTGAGCCCCATGTTAAAATGCCCAACTTTACAGCAGAAAAAAACATGTTTACAGCCTGGTACAAATTGTGCTTTTGGTCTATATAGTTAATTTTGCCCTTCATGACAACTGTGAGGGGGGTGTTTTTGGCTATAACTCATTCGTTTACATTATATAAAGCCTTAAAGTTCTGCATAATTAATGGCGTGGCCACTTTGAATGACAGGTGGATTGTCGTTTGTCTGCTGTCTGTTAAGTCATCTTGTCACCTCAGCTCCAGCCACGTCTCGCCTCTTTGCCCATTTTCAGTTATCCAGGTGTGACACGTGGTGATGCGCTGCCAAGATGGCAACGGCCGACTTTACACTTCAAAACTGCTCTTCAGAATCCTATGGGTGACGTCACGGACACTACATCCATATTTATTTACAGTCTATGGTTGAAACTCACAGTTATGATAAGGACTACCACTTGAAGCAGTTGAACAATCACAACACACTGGTCCAGCTGACCAATCAGAGCAAATTGCACGTTTTGGAAGGAGGGGCTTCAAAGAACCTGGAATTAAAAACCGAGCGTTTTTAATTCCTGGGAAGAGAGGTGCTGCAATAATGTCAAAAATGTGAAAAAGAATGCGTTTTTTGAACATTCAAGCATGACAACCTATTCTAGTAGACCCCAAAACCTCTCTAATATCATAATAGACATATCGCTTATCAAGTAAATGTATCTTGATTTAAGAATTTTTAGATATTTGTACTGAAAACCAAGACAGTTAATGAGTAAGAAGATACATTTTGCAATGATGATGTAAGAAGGGCTTAACACATCTTATTCAGTAAACGTCGTTTCAGCTTCTGATATGGAGTAACTCTTCAAGCACATACCCATTGAGAGTTTTGTACACTCTGGAACAATTTGCACTGGAAATCCCCTGTAGGGTCTGGGGCGTCTTTAACATGTATATATATATGTGTATATGCTCGAGCGGGGTTTCCCCAGTAAGCCTCGTCCAAACGACATGCTTCAAACACTAAACTAGGTGCTAATGAACTGGGTCCTGACAAAGTTTACTTTCCTGGGTTGAGTCCCACCATACAATGGTCCCATTCAGCGGCTCTCAACCGTGGAAAGTGTCTGTAAGGCAATCCTGTAAGAGTTTTGCAAGACCTTTTCAAAATTTTCAATATGTCTCTCTGCCTGCATGCGCTGCCTATCGGCCCGTGCCAACGATAACACTAATATGCCTCAGCTGATACTAGCGATCGGCAAGTAAATTTGCATGAGGCAAAATGACATCCTTTCACGAGTCGCTGGCATAGACGTCTAGCCTTTTCTGCCCTATTACTCACCTGGTGCTCTTACAGCCTAAATATCCTAGCTTGCAGCGCTGCCAGGGCTCTTCGCTGGGCACGGGGCCTGAAACAGAACCAAGCAGCCTTTTAGTGTACCTAAATGCACTGGGCCTTATTACAGGTGCTGCTAAACGTAAATGGCAGGACTGTTTGGTTAAAAGTTCCTGGCTATTTTTTTATGTGGGGACTGAGTAGTAGCATGCTGTTTATTTTTGTTGTTTATGCATGTAGAGACTTTTGGCTATCAGGATAAAGTTTAGTCTGGCTAAGAACTGCCTACTCAGGATGAGACCATCTGGCTGCCATGCAAAGCAACAAACCACAGTTTTTTGATGAGCCGAGTTCATCAGAAATAGTTGATACCATAATAATAGACTGAAAAACAAAAAAAACATTTTTATAACATTGCTGTGTTCACCCAGTGCTCTCACAACAACGCCATTCAAGATGGCAAGATGTACAATATCGTACAGCTTGGATTGTACAAATATACTTTTAAAGTTTTTTTCTCTACAAAAATGGTTAGGTTAAAGGTGCACTATGTAAAAAAAATTCTGTAAAATATCCAAAAACCACTAGGCCAGTGTTATATATTTTGTTCAGTTGAGTACTAATATTTCCAACTATTTATAAATCGTGAGAAATTGCTATTTTAACCAAGGAACCAGGACGTGTGAGCGAGTCGCCTGTCAATTGCCTCATATCTGCGTTACCCTCGGTTTCCAGTTTTATTTTGCAGAAACGCTTTACTCTCACTGCAGTGTGCAACAAGTGTCATAGCAGCCGCCGAGCGAACACACAGAGTAACGTCATAACATCATTTTCAACACACTCAGATGTATCTAATATGATAAACAGAGCTGCGTTACCTCATACACATGACCGGAAAAGCGGAAGTGGTGCTGGCGACTGTGTCATAATAAAAGTCCCGCTGCTCGCGAGGCGTGTGTTGCGTTCATCTTATTAACAATCGCTCCAGCTCCAAAACAATCGGTCCTGCTCTGCTTCATACTACAGTAATGTTAATAATCACATCCATGAACATGATTTCTGCCCGAGTCCTATCCCGATTCTTTTCCACCAGTTGTGAGGTGAAGACCACGTCCCACGATTCTGCGCTCAAAGTGGCGTCATCAAACTACGCCTTTGTTTTGAACAGGCGACCTCTAGTGGACGGAAAAGTTACATAGTGCAGCTGTGTAGTGACCCAACATTTGGGTCATAGGTTTTTGTATGACCAATCAAAGTACAATTTTGCCCTTTCATGGAACATATGCCTTCTCATGAAAAAATTATGTGTAGAGTACCAAAAGTAGTGATTATTTCACAGAAATATCTTATGCTTACCAAGGCTGCATTTATTTGTTCAAAAGTACAGTAAAAACAGTAATATTTTGAAATATTATTACATATTCAAAAAACTGTTTTCTGTTTTAAAATATTTTAAAATGTAATTTATTCCTGTGATGCAAAGCTGAATTTTCAGCATCATTACTCCAGTCTTCAGTAGCTGTTTCCATCCAAAGTTGCAAATTTAACAAATTTGGAATATCGCATACAATATTTGCGAATAAAGCTGTATTTTGATCCCATGTGTTCAAGAGAATTGGGGCTAAACATCAGCAATAAAAATGAAAGTTGCAGCAATCGGGGAAGCTCATTTTTCCTACATCATAAATGACGAAGCAAAATCAAGGCTGTCATATTATCTTGCATTCGCGGATACCTGGTCTTTGGGAATGCAATCTTTTAAGTTCTGAATTAAACCAAATCATTTTGATGGCAGACTTCGGCTCATGTGTTTTGACCAAACCAACATTTGAGATGCTGTGGGATGTGATTGGTCCACTGGTTAGTCCAGTTATCAAATCACATCCACTATTGAAGCAAAGTCACTTGAGCTTTTTGGATTTATTTCGGTAAATGTGTTTCCATCGTAGTTTATGCACATATTGTATCTTCTTATCGGATAAAATTTCGATCTCAATTGAGCGCATATATATTTTTTCTTGGCACTTTTTAAAAATGTGAGATCCCAAAATGCACATAGAAATAGGTGCATGGAAACATAAGCCCCGTTTCCCCTGAAAATACCTGGAACAATTTGTCCCAGGAACGTTTTTACCAGGATCTTTATCCCCCCCAGACCTGCTGCTGTCTGCGATTCCATCGTGGTCTGAAATACTGTGAAGATTATTCTGTTGATGTAGGAAAGCGCACAACTTTCCAGAGCACACTGGATTAATAAACTTAATAAAGCCTGAACCTCGTTGTCAGTCCATCTGTCGTATTTTTGATTGCCATTGTTGATTCGACTAGCAAACAACTCTTACTGCACGCACCGCAACAGACTTTAAGGTTGGAATAAAATGCTGCATGAACTCAACCAATCCACATGTTCAACACCCAAGTCCCACCCCCAAAAGTTCCTGAACTTTGAAAAAGTACTACCTCACAAACAGGCCTGTTTTGAAGGGAACATTTTTTACCCAGAACTTCCTTTAGACCCCAGTTCCTGTGGTCGAAACAGTACCCCTAGTGTCAGAGCCGGGAATCAAACTCAGGTCTCTGGCGTGAAAGTCTTAGATTCCACCACTGAGCCACAGGAGGGGTTTGAACCCAGCAGTCAGACGCTTGGGCATTCACAGGTTTAGGAACCAAGCAAGGATGCAGAGAAACAGACCAGCTTAAATACACAGCACAGAATGAGACACAGGTGAAAACAATAGCACAGATTACAAAAGGCACATGTTTAGACATGAGTCCTATGGGGACCTCTAATGGCCAAAATAAAACATTACAAGGCAAAAACTCTGACACCTAGTTCCTTATGCTGCGTTCCAGGCGGGTTTTTGAGCCTGTAAGTTACGACTTCAAACCACGACTCACGACTTTGTAGCATTCCAGGCAAAGTCACACCAAACTGCCTGAGCGGTAGCTAGATGTAAACAAAGAATGGCGAACCTTACGGGGATTATGCTCATTTACAATAATTTCTGTCGCCAAAGGTGCTTACACCATGCTTATTTGAGGGAAACGGAGGAGAAAAAACTGTGCATAAGGCAAGAGAAGCTGTTATACCTTTTATTTTACGTTATTTGCATATTTGGAAATGTATTTGGTATTCATTTATTCTTGCACTCCATGGCCTGAAAACTAGCTAACACTAGAAAAGCTGCTGATAATGCATAACATTTGCGGATAAATAACATTAGAGCAATACCTTATATTTGATTTTTAATGTACGACTTTCATAAACACCGCGTCCATAGGGGCTGCCATTGTTGCTTCGCGGGCTATGTGACATCAGATCTCGTAACTGGGAGTACATCGATCTAGTACGAGTTCACGGGTGGGAAGTCACGGGTTTGACTGCTGTTCCAGTGCACTTTCACGGGTAGAAGGTTGGAAAAACACGGGTTACGGGTTTCCTGGAACGTGGCATTAGTTCCTGGGGAAAGTTCCCACAGTGGAACTATACACAGATATAGGGAGTGTCACATGATCCTTCATTCTAATATGCTGATTAGGTGCTCAAGAAACATCTTATTATCGTCAATGTTGAAAACAGTTGTGCTGCTTAACATGTAATTCACTTGCTACGTGCATTTAAAACAAAGATCTGACGCCACTAACCTGGAAAACTTTGGCAAATCCATCGACCAATTCTTCCTCAAAGGTGCTTGTTCTATCAACATTGCACTTGAAACCAGCTCTTGACATTATTTAGTGCAATATGCATCAAACTGTGGGCTGCGACCAAGTCTGAATTAATCACACGACCCTTGATGAAATCTCTGACAGATATACTACGTCAGCTGAAATAATATCACTCCCTGTTAACACCCCAAGCTGTTTTTGTGTTTAGACGACATTGTGCTGTTGGTAAACTACGAGCTTGGCTTATATGCCTCACGATGCATAAAACTCGAGCAGCCAGACCCGACTGTCAGATCACAAAATACATTTACTTATATTTATCTCCAGCGCACTCGAAGCGTGTGTAGCTCACAGGGGGAGACATCTACAGAAGGGAGAAACCGCAATCTATCTGGCAGATTACCTCTATCAAAACATATGGGCCTGTTCATCCATATCATTCACGTTTCTGGGCCACAGAGATATAAAACACTAGCGGCTCCATTCTGTGTTGTAAGCTGCTAAACAGTAGCTGTGATAATTCAACATGTGATATCCCTTTCCAGAGCCGCTCTATATCTTTAGGGGGTGATGAGAAAGGTATGGCGGGTCTTTGCATACGACAAGCCGTATTTATGGCTTTCTAACCTGACAAGCTGCAAAGTTATATTTATATCAGATGGTTCCATGCGAGCAGAGGCTATGGGACTTGGCTGTTTTTGATGGAAAGTTAAGATCTGCGAGCGGACGGAGTTAATTGAAAATGCATGCGGCCTTTGGATTTCTTTTTTTTCCCCCTGAATCTGTGTGTGTGTGTTTACGTTGTGTGTGTGTGTGTAAGTGCGTGTAGGGGAGGGAGATGGTGACGGGATTGAATGCATGTCTTTCTGTTTTTTTAAGATACACCTGGCCCCAGTAACGGTTTCATAAGGTCCAATGGAAAGATCTACAAGCAGAGACATGGGTTTGCCTCTTTAATGAACCGACAAAGGTTCCACCTATACAAATAAACAATTAATTATGGAAACAGAAAGGTCAACACATGGACACAGAGACGGTCAAGTCTAATAACCATCAGACTTATAAAACTATACACATTATAGACATTTTCTATCAACATTTCATAATCTGCTGCTAGATGTACAAAGAAATCACACATCTATGGCTTTATTCAGACTGACACTATGCATGCACAACAAAATTCTGAGCGATGTCAAAGATAATAAGCTTTGTATATGTTATGGCCAATATTAATAATTTGTCTAGAAGAAGAACTATAATCAATCATTTTAACTGCTACAAGTGAAATTAGGCATCGCTACATTATAATATACAATGTGAAAATTTGATATTCATTTGGAGATTGCTAAAGAGTGTTATTAGATTACTAGTATTTAAATGTAAGTTAGTGTTAGATGATGGCAAAGGTAAACAAGTTTGGGGTCGTTAATAAGAGAAAAAAGTCTCTTATGCTCACCAAGGCTGCATTCATTTGCTCAATAATGAAGTCATATTGTTAAATATTTTTTATGAATTTAAAATAATTGTTTTCTATTTGAATATATTTTAAAATGCAATTTATTCCTGTGATCAAAGCTGAATTTTAATATGATGATTTGCTGCTCAATAAACATGTATTATTATTATCAATGTTTAAAACAGATTTCTTTGTGGAAACAGATCATTTTGTTGTTGTTGCAAGATTACAGAAATGATCTGAAATAGAAATATGCTTTAACAATATAAAAGTATTTACTGCCACTTTTGATCATGATAATAAAATGCATTCTTGCTGAATAAAAGTGATATTTTTTAATCGTATTAAAATGTGATCAGTCACTAGAACATTTTCAATTGGAGACCTGACATTTTTTACAGTGCAATATTGGTGATACAATAATTTTAAATAATCACTAATATCGATAACTGATCAAGTACCAATATATCATGCATCCCTACCGGCATATTTGCCCCGAATCTGTTTGAATAGCAAATCAATGTAGTAAAATGGCAAAAGTTATCAAAATGACAGTAGCACTTTATTTGCCAAATATTTTTTCCCCATGACTTAAAGCGGTACTTCGCCACTGGCAAAATGGTCTTTCAATAAAACTTGGCTGCCTATACAGTAGAAAGGTATTATTTTTTTGTTTAGTTTTTTACTGTTGCTACCGGACAAGAGAAAACAAAAAAAAAGGCTGTTGTCTTCCCTTTTGCCTAATAGGTAGGAAAACTTCAACACCCATAATGCACTGGGCATGCTGCCATCCAAGGCCACTCCCAACCAGTCTGCTATGGATACGCTTACCAGAGTCAAATACCACCTTAATTTAGTAGTAAATACTTCTTATCAAACTTTTAGTTATAATGGTGTCGACTTGTATTGTAAGATTTCAAAAAGTAAACATTTAGCGGGAGTGAGTAACTTTCGGTTATGCTTTCCAGTGAAGGATCCAGCGCATGGCTAAGGATGCAGTGACTAAAGGCTGTGAAGAACCACAAATGTGGAGGGAACGCAGCGACGGAAAATCTGTTTGTAGTCAACATTTTTAAACTTGATGACCATGAACACAGTGCTTTACACTCACCTAAAGGATTATTAGGAACACCATACTAATACTGTGTTTGACCCCCTTTCGCCAGAACTGCCTTAATTCTACGTGGCATTGATTCAACAAGGTGCTGAAAGCATTCTTTAGAAATGTTGGCCCATATTGATAGGATAGCAGCTTGCAGTTGATGGAGATTTGTGGGATGCACATCCAGGACACGAAGCTCCCGTTCCACCACATCCCAAAGATGCTCTATTGGGTTGAGATCTGGTGACTGTTGGGGCCATTTTAGTACAGTGAAAAAACCAATTTGAAATGATTCGAGCTTTGTGACATGGTGCATTATCCTGCTGGAAGTAGCCATCAGAGGATGGGTACATGGTGGTCATAAAGGGATGGACATGGTCAGAAACAATGCTCAGGTAGGCCGTGGCATTTAAACGATGCCCAATTGGCACTAAGGGGCCTAAAGTGTGCCAAGAAAACATCCCCCACACCATTACACCACCACCAGCCTGCACAGTGGTAACAAGGCATGATGGATCCATGTTCTCATTCTGTTTACGCCAAATTCTGACTCTACCATCTGAATGTCTCAACAGAAATCGAGACTCATCAGACCAGGCAACATTTTTCCAGTCTTCAACTGTCCAATTTTGGTGAGCTCATGCAAATTGAAGCCTCTTTTTCCTATTTGTAGTGGAGATGAGTGGTACCTGGTGGAGTCTTCTGCTGTTGTAGCCCATCCGCCTCAAGGTTGTGCGTGTTGTGGCTTCACAAATGCTTTGCTGCATACCTCGGTTGTAACGAGTGGTTATTTCAGTCAAAGTTGCTCTTCTATCAGCTTGAATCAGTCGGCCCATTCTCCTCTGACCTCTAGCATCAACAAGGCATTTTCGCCCACAGGACTGCCGCATAATGGATGTTTTTCCCTTTTCACACCATTCTTTGTAAACCCTAGAAATGGTTGTGTGTGAAAATCCCAGTAACTGAGCAGATTGTGAAATACTCAGACCGGCCCGTCTGGCACTAACAACCATGCCACGCTCAAAATTGCTTAAATCCCCTTTCTTTCCCATTCTGACATTCAGTTTGGAGTTCAGGAGATTGTCTTGACCAGGACCACACCCCTAAATGCATTGAAGCAACTGCTATGTGATTGGTTGATTAGATAATTGCATTAATGAGAAATTGAACAGGTGTTCCTAATAATCCTTTAGGTGAGTGTATAAACTGCAGTTGTCCTGACATTTCATCCTAACCATCAGATTTTCCTACCAGGGTTTACTATGCATGCGCACATCAATATTTAATATTTATTTTTAAAAATATTTACATAGTTTTAAGGGTATAGGTTTAGGGTAGGGGTATCTAAAATCCAAAATCTGACAAGTATGAAAAAAAGAACACTGTTCTGTCAGTTCCGCCCAACCCCGCGAAGCAAATCTCCGTCGGTGTTGCCATAGTGCTCCATTTCTGCCACTGCCATAATGCTGTTTAAAAACTAGACAGTACAATTTTCAGTGATAAACCTGCCTTTACATTAACTGTTCTGTTAATAACCCTCTGTCGATCCAACGGTCCGTGGGAGTGGGTTAACAAACATGCAGAAATATAATCTGTAGGCTTCACGAAAGCCCTGAAGCCGTCAAAAGTCCACTGGATGTTTTTCTGACAAATAAATGTGAATTTCTCTGTCCAGGTAACAGAGGACAAGTAAACATTGTTCATTTACATCATAGACTGTAAAAAAAAAAGATGGACAGCATGTCTCCACTTCCTTCCACTGTTATAAAGCCAAAAACATTTCAGTAACGTCGTTGTCGATTGGAGCCGCGGCATCACAGAAACCACTTTTGGAATAAAAAATAATTTGAAGTGTAATTGGATTTTTTTGTTTAGCTCGCATCCCATTCGATTATATGAAGAGGGCGGGGTTTAAGATCTATACTGCAGGGATCAACATGCTTTGCATTCACTTTCAGGACTTGTGCCGCGCACTTGATTTACATATACTACTTACACTGCAAAAATGCAAAGCAGGTTGAAAATTGGCATAGTTTCACTTAAAGCTACACTGTGTGATATTTTCCCTCATCTAGCGGTGAAAACGTATATGACCATCCAGTAAATATTAGTTTCTGTTCCTCCCAATTCCGATTTCGTTTTAATTCCTACGGTGGCCGATTTAGTCCAAGATTAACATGGCTTCCAGTTCGACCTCGTCCATTAGTGTTGATTTGCCTGTTGTGTTGCCGTCTTAATTCTCTTTTTCGCTTCCTTGGCGACTCTGTTACATATCCTCGAGAATAAGAGTGATCCTCCATCAGCAAAAGACTTTCAAAAAGGCTTTCACGTTTTCATATAGCAGTCTCAAGCAACCCCCCTCTTCACATTCGACACGGTGTCATCGAGTGTTAAAACGCGAAAGACGAAGCTTGAATTTACGGGTATGTCCCTCTTTGGCTAATGTACTTTCAAGATGGAGGGGCAACATGGTGACCCCCATTCGAACCCCTTACCCGTATGTATTTTCAATGGCATATTATAAACTTACGAGAATACTTTATTACTTGAAAGAAGTAAATATACATTAATGAGCACATATATTTTTGAAAGAACTAAGTGTTTTTAGCTAAGAATAAACTAAAAAAGTTACACAGTGTAGCTTTAAACATATTTACAACTGAATCAGGATATTTGGGTGAGATCAAACTAGCCAATAGGCTTTAGTTATATCATGAACATAGACCATGGCTTCACAGCAACACCATCTTTGACTTTTAAAGGGGAGGCTGTGAGGGATAGACATCTCTTCAGTGGGTTGTTCTGTTATTTAATGTGTTTTTGAATTGTTCTGCTGATGAAACACTGCAAAAATATCTTTCTGAGAAATTTCAGTATAAAAAAAAACTCCCAACTATCCCTATAGACTGAGTGTATGCATGTGACGTCACCGTTGGCCTGACTGTGGTTACGCCTACTGAGTGGCAAAAAGACTGAAAAGCAGCATTGGTTTTCAGCGTGAATGCCATAAAAAAACACATAAAACGGGAAAGAGCTTTGAGATTGACTGTACCGAAAGCTACAGAAAAGAGAAGCAAATGGATTGCTGCAATTCACAGAAACAACTGGACTCCAGGCAGCGAAACATGGATTACAGTTATCATTTTGTCTCAATATGTTGAATTTTGGGGTAAAATCATTCCCTATAAATCGTATTGTTATATATTATATTGACAACTCATCAATTAAATATTTACCATCTTATATTCTGCATAATTTGATGATTTTAAATAAACACTGACAACAACTATACAAGTTTTAGGGCTTGACAATATGAAATTATACATAACAGTGATATAAGTGATCACCCGGATTTAGACCTACCTATATTGTATTTATATAAAGCATTCACAGGCAAATTTGCTCTATGTATTTCCCCGGCGTTGAAATCAGACACATATAAAGTAGGGACGGGCAACAGTGGTCGAGTAATCGAGTAGGCTACTCGAACGTGACAGCGATGATCGATCATGAGAATGATGATCGTCCCTGACTTTAAAAAAAAAAAAAGTCTCTTTTTTATTGGTTATTGCGTCATTTTGCGCGGTACCGGAGGTCTGATTGGTTAACGTTATACAGCACGCCTCCTGTGATCATTAGATGTTTAGTGTAAGATGTGCAGCGCCAATCTGTCTACAATCTGTCTATAGCCTACATAGCATTATAATGAGAACACTGTAAATGATCTGTGCTTAGTTCCCCGTGTATCAGCTGTTAAAGGAAATCCACAGAGAAACTAGCGAGAACACTCAGACTAGCGCGTGAAGTTCATGTGCGCATTAGCGTCCTTTTCTGCAGATGCACGTTGTAAGATTACTTTTATGTTGTCTATATCTGATAAATCTAATATAAGAAGCGTTTGGTTGAGCTTAATAAGCTAGCAAAGCGCTGCCGTTATACCGTCGGTTGTTCATTCTCTTCAGTTTCAGCTCAAATGCATTAATGCTCTTAGAGGCGGTCATATTCTTTTTAGGTAGGCTATTTCTTTCTCAGAATCATTGATATTAGTAATGCAGCAGTGCTGTACTGTTCTCGTATTTTTTAACAGTAGACCTAGTTTACGGGCGCATTCACGTCCTTTTATGTTGATTTAAGTTGTAATAGGTTCGTATTAATCTTCATTTTAATATTGATAGTGTAGGGTGCGTTTGGTTGAGTTTATTAACCGGCTAGCAAGCTCTGCAGGGTGGTGTTATTTCACTGTTTCAACTCAAAGCCGATGCTCGATATTATTGACTTGGTTATTTGAGACGGTCATTTTATAAAGATGTTTCTTTTTCAAAGACATTTATGCGTCATAATCTAGCAGTTATTTTTTGTTTTATATGTTCATGTTTTCATATACTGTACCTGTTTTCATGTCACGTTTGTGTTTGTCAACAACCATTTTCATAACAGTATTTTCATTATCTCAATGACGGATATGCCCCGCCCCCTGCACATGCCCCGCCCCCGAGTACTCGTTTTTGAGACCTATCGATGATCGAAATGAGAAATTGACAAAAATGCCCATCCTTAATATAAATGTCAGGAAACGCGATCTTGGAGCATGTCAATATCCTGAAAGGAACACTATATCGAGTCCAACCTTTAAGTTAAACTGATAATTTTTTTGTTTTACTCACCTTTTTGCAGTTTCCCCAATTAAATCCAGTCACCCAGTAGCACTTTTGCCACTCAGTCCGGCTGGGGGGGTATCGTGTTTTGGCGGGAAAGTGACGTCAATGCTTACCCTCTATAGTCCCTCATAGCCTCGCTTTCATATCTGTCATGGCGCTGCTGTGAATAAGGTCTAATTAACATGTTTTGCAATTTGTACTAGTGGTATTACTGGGATGGGTAAAAATCTGTGTAGTGCAGGATGAGTCATCAATATTTTGGGTTTGTTTTACCAGAAGACAAAGACTATAAAAAGCTAAAGCTGAGGGCCTCAAAGCTAACAGACATGGAATAACAGCCACAAAACTCTAATTCTGATTTCATGGGGTCTTTAAATGTCAAGCGCCTGACTTTTACTGTGTATTATTCAAACACATGCTCAAACCCATCCCAGCACGTTGTGTTTTGCGGCCAGAGCAGTCACTGACCGAATGGCACGGCTAAAGCCAGAGTGCAGCATCTCAGGTGCAAAACCAGGATGGACTGTACCAGCGCCAAGCGTGAAACCTCTCCAAACCCTGAGCCTGACTCATAAAGCCGTCACTAAGCTGCGTGCGAGAGAAAGGTCAGGTTCTACTTGCATTCATAAAAAAGGAAAGAATGAAAGAAAGGAAGAATGAGGGGAAAAAGGCAGCAGCCCGGGCTTTCATGAATGGACCATTGTGATGGGAGGCAGTCTCGTCAGTGAATGTTTTCAATTCCATTTGATCCTGTAGTAAGGCTGCTAATTGGTGAAGCGTGTTCCACAGGTCAGCGTGAGGTTTCTCTTTCCACAAACGCACACTGCTCCCTCTGTAGATGGCAATAAGAGTGAACAGGCCCTACAAACAGCCATAGGAGACCATTTGGACGGTCAGAGTGATTTACCATCTCGCATTGGTCCAGAATTAGCTGTAAATCTGGTTGGAGAACGGTGACTTTTGCAATGGAATCATTTGTGGTTTCCACACTACATGTCAGGAATGATGCTAAAGCAAAGAGCAAGTTGAAACGACAAGGGTTTGACTGTATTCTGCACATATTTCCACTTCCAGCATATTAGATGATGTCCCTCTCCTAACCTGAGCGTTTCTCCGTCAAGGTGCGTGTGCACCGGTTTGTTTGCCTCGAATAACAAACAATTAGATTGCAATCTGGTCTTTAAGCAGAAACACACTTCCACCAACTATGCGCCTGGCCCACAGTGTTTGCATCCTTCAGTTCTAGCATCACTCACCCTTTCACCTCTATCTCTCTTCTGCTTCCTTAAGAGGGACTGGAGTTGGATTACCGCTCTAATAAAAAACAGGTGCTTTCATAAGCATAAGTTGCACGCACATGGGGAGTAAATGCAGAGATGCTACAGTCATGAGAGTTTGCATGAGGCAGCTGTGGACAAGGCTCTGACTTACCTACAGGTTTACACAGCCACCTTATGGTTACTTCATGAACTGCATATCCCTAACGCTTCAAATTTCGGATTTCTCTGTTTTTCCAATGGGATCTAGAATCGGGGGACAATCAATTAGTCAATAAAGTCGATTTCAACTCAAACATCTCTATGATCCAATAATAGATCTATAACCCAACTCTAATTAAATCAGAACGACAGGATACAGAATTTCCTGAATTGTAGTTTATTTGACAAAATATTCATATTACACCATTATTTTTGCCTAAGTATTCCCTGATATGTAAATTTCTCAAGTGGTGTTAAAAATATCTCTACTAAGTTCTCTATCTCTTGTAAGTCGTTTTTCAAAACAACTTGTGCATATGTTTTGTAGAATAATTTACACAAAAATATGTTAAATGATTCAAATTTCACTAATTGAGAGTTTACTAATTGTTTACTAACAGTTCACTAATTGTCACATTCCAAATGTACTTTACAGGTGACGTGGTATGTTGGTCTGGAGCATATGAAATCTACATAAAGGTGGTGCAGGGACAATCTTGAAAACTATTTTATTACTAAATTATTACTGATTGTTTGGGACAAAAATGTTTCACATTATTTTACAGTGTCCTTGTTACGCATGTTACTTACTGTAGCAATGACACAAAACAATTACTTTTATTACTAAATGCTATAACAAGGACACTGTAAAATAAAGTGTTACCAAATAATGTGTAGCCAAACGTCTTTAAAAATACTTCAACTGTTACAAACAAGATGAATACTTATTATTAAGAGCGTTAGAATCTTGGTAAAGATGTATTTATTTTTTATTGATATTGACAGACAATATCCCTCTCTTTCATGCTGAAAACAACTAGAATGACCTTCAGACTGCATATGTCACTTCTGGGTCAAGTTATGGTCAGACGATCTCTCTTCGCCAAATTATACCCCCTTACCAGCACAATGCAAGCTGCCAGGAGAGAGATTGTGTCTCGCCCAAAACAACAGTGAGTCTTTCAATCAAATACTGCAGATATAACAATCAAAAAATCAATCAAAAAATGTAATGTTATTTATTTTACTTATTCCATGAAAGTTTTTCAATAAAAAATGATTTCAATTGATTTTAAATGATTAAATTTTTTTTTTGTTGAGTCAGTGTGTTGGCATACAATTATCAGAAACTTTACCAAGATAAATTATATAAAATACATTTTTATTTCATTTTAACAGAAACATATCTAATATCTAAGTTCAACAAGGAGAAGAGCTTACACACATAATAGTAGAATTTTTTATTTTTATTTTTATTTTTTACCAGCCTACAGGGAGGCCTGGTGAGGCCTACCACTCAATAGTAAGTCATGCTAGCTGCCTGAGCACCCTGCCTCGGGAGCTCACCTTCAAAAAAAGAGGCCTAGCGAGTCCCTCTATCTGATAGCAAGCCTCCTCCAGAGAGGCCTAGTGAGGCCTACTAACTGATAGCAATTATGCAAATTGTCAGAGTAACCAAAAAGACCCTGGGGCTCATCTTCAAGGAGGCTACCACCTGATAGCCAGTCAGGCTAGCCATACCAAACCGAAGACACACAGTACCAAACCCCAAGCGGTAGCAAACACCATTCTACCAGAAGGATGTCCTACCGCTTAGAATTCTGCTAACATTTCAGTGGAAATGAGCGGCGGCCTCAACACAACTCTCACCATGAAAGGAAGCCTAGCCTAGTTACATACATATGAATACCATTAGCGGTGGTCTGCCCCGAGAGTCCACAAGGGGAAAGCCAACACACACTCACCTCCACAGCCCAGAGCCTGGCGCTGTAATAAGCCACCTACATGGGAAACTTCAGTTAACTTCCTGCTCCTTATGGTTAACGTAAAACCCATACTCTATACAGGGAACGAAGGTCTGTCAGAAATACAACTTTTAGTGTTATCATACAAAAATGACCACTCTCACTTGCGGCACGTAGAACGAAGACTCACCATGCAGTTCTCATCGCGATGTTCTACCTCCCTTGCATGCCTGAAAGCGGCGTTCTCACTAACCAAGCCAAAGCAGGCCATCAGAACATAGTTCCATTCATCATAGGCCCACCTCAGGCCTGACGTAAGAAGAGCCTGGAAATTAAAAAGAGATTAAAAAGGAAAAAGGAGAGGGCTAAGATGTAAACGCCCTCAAGGGAAGTGATCCATCACCAACGCCGAGCGCGTTTGTCCTGGATCACCTCCCTCCATCAGTCGAACGTGATAATCTCTGAGCTCCGCCATAACTTCTGCTAAGTGAGGTCAAATACAAGCGTGGTCATAGATGTATCGATCGTAGATCATTCTACTCCTCATTCTACTGATCCCTGCAAGCGCTAATGAGGCATCTACGTATACATCTATGACCACGCTTGTATTTGACCTCACTTAGCAGAAGTTATGGCGGAGCTCAGAGACGATCACGTTCGACTGATAAGAGATAAAATAAGAGCATAAATACTGCTCGGTTTCTCACAGAAACTGATCGTTTGGCTAGATAAGACCCTTATTCATCGTTTGGTATCATTTAAAGCTCTTTGAAGCTGTACTGAAACTGTCATTTGGACCTTGAACCGTTTGGAGCCCATTGAAGTCCATTATATGGAGAAAAACCCTGGACTGTTTTCATCCAAAACCTTAATTTCTTTTCAACTGCAGAAAGAAAGACATGGACATCTTGGATGGCATGGGGGTGAGTAAATTATCAGCAAAAGTTTATTTAAAAGTGAACTAATCCTTTAAGATCAGACTGACCAAATATGATGATGATCTGATTAAATCTCAATGAGGAGTTAATCACAGTGTAAAGCATGCCATTTCCTGTTGCCAGCAGGTGGCGCTATGACTAACTAATATTGGCATGTAGATGTGTTCCGGACAGGACTCTTATCAAATATGTGAAGTTTGGGGCGTATCGGACATTGTATGCCTGACTTACAACAGCTTCCTGTTTCACAGGGAAACATTAGACTTTGTCAGGCCGCCACAGACACGCCCTTCAGCGAAAACTCAAGATCTTCACAATTTAACATCACCAAGGCCTTTAGATTAGACTGACCAAACATGATGTTGTTCTGATTAAATCTCTAGGAGATGTTTGTTAAAGTATAACGTCTGGAAATCGAACAAAATTTTGTAGGTAGCGCTATCGAGCCATTTTACCACGCCTAATTCTGAAGCCCATATCAGACGTATATTTTCACCACTGTGTAAAGTTTCATGAGTTTTCAAGCATGTTTAGGCCCTCAAATAAGTGATTAATTTGGGAGAATAATAATAATAGGCTGAGCAATTTCAATAGGGTCCTCACACCATTTACACTTATAGTATATTTATACAATACAAATGGGCCAATTTAGTCCCAAGTATTGGAATAGTACACTTATTAGTGCATTGATAGTCTACGTGTTGCTTGTATCCATACCACCCTGAGCACACCCGATTTCATCTGATCCCGGAAGATCACTTATAGGGAAGGGCCTGATGGTATGTTGTTTCATAGCTCCAGGGCAGGCTAACAACAGAGAACTTGAACATTGACAACATGAAAACTTTACACCTTTCAAGTGCATGTTCACCTGATTTAAAACCCCAGTTTAATGTGTCAGAGCACATTACTAACACTGTACTAATGTGAAGTTTGGCTGGTTAGCATGGTCCAGTCAGCTGCCTGTCATACACCATCTGGCTGAGAAAGCCTCTTTCTCTACCTACAGTAAGCATAGTGTTGAACAATCGACTTTGTTTTTCAATAATGTAGTTTTAGACATCTCAGGGAAGGCACTGACAGCACACTGATCTATGAGAAGTTTGTACAATATGCTTGGCAGCTCTTTCTTTGTTTGAAAAGCAGAATGCAATAAATCCAAGAAAAAGCAATATAAGGTGAGAAAACTCAAAATGGTTCTAATGACATGAATTTCACTATATATTAAAGTAATGTGTTGGTTAAGTAATCAGAATCATGAATCATGTCTGTAGTGTTTTGGTTCGTGTATGTGAGGGAAGGAAGAAGACGGGGTCTTGGACCTGCGGCAAGAGTCCCGGAGCTGGTACGCGAAGGCGAAGGGCAGGCCGGGCTCTCCGAGGGTCAGGGTCCGGAACCACTGCCGTTGTTGCCCTGGGCTCCGGCCGACCCGCTGAAGAATAGCGCGCTTCAGGTCGTCGTAGACCAGGAGATTCTGGACTGGCAGTTGGTGGGCGGCTACCTGCGCCTCTCTGGATAGCAGCGGCAGGAGCCGCATTGGCCAGTCCGACTGGGGCCATCCCTGGGACTCGGCAGACCTCTCGAAGAGGTCGATGAATGCCTCCGGATCATCCTCAGGGCCCATCTTCGAGAGGTGGATGGTGGCGGCCGAGTCGGTGGTGGTGTGGGCGACAGCCTGAATCTCCCGGTCCATCCAGCTCCGGAACAGCTCCCGGTCTTCATGCTGGGCCTGAAGGAGGGCTTTGAACCTTTTCTGTTGCTCCTCCCTTTACGGCCAGCAGGTCTTGATGGGTCTCCTGGTGAAGACCGGCGAGCAATGTTATGATGTCCGCAAGCGGCGTCTTTGGCGGGGTCTGCATAGCGGCGGCACTTCTCCCTTCCCGGGTTTCGGCACCAGTGTAGTGTTTTGGTTCGTGTATGTGAGGGAAGGAAGAAGACGGGGTCGGCGTAACTGGGACTGCGCACTTTATTTGATCTCACGATCCTCAAAACTGTCACGCACAAGGGCGTTCAAACCCAAGACTTTCAAAAACAACAAACAGCGTTGCTCTCAGGCTCAATATATTTCTCAAAACTCTGGTCAGTGTAGGCAGGCATTGGCAGTCCCAGTCCCGGTCTCTCTCTCCCATCTATTTTAAGCTTATAAGCAGTCTCTCCACGCCAATTACTGCAACCAGAGACAGGTGTTATTCATTTGCACTTGACCTACTTACCGACCGCTCGGCCCCGCTCTCTCTTTCCCGCTACAGACCTCGCAAAACCACGCCCCCTCCGCCACAATGTCATTATAGGATTATCCAACTAAGTTTCACTTTTACTCTTTGTCTTGCCAAACACAGCTCCCTCAATAAAGTATAAGTTTCATCTTACTCTGAAAGAAACTCCCATGTACAACCCATGAATAATTAGTTCAGATCCTCTATAAAATCACAGACACGCTCAGGTAATCATCATAGTTGGAGCTAACATCGGTTCTCTTTTGAAAGGTATGTTTTAAACCTATTACACTTGGAAATTTTTCATTTATCTTGTGATTTAGACTCACTTAATGTTATATTTCATAAGATTGAACAAAAATGGATGTCTAATTTACAATGAGCTGTTCATGTGTGTAATCGAAAACACAGTTCTTGCATATTATTGTTCCAGGGAAAACATATCATTAGAGAACAAATATTTATTGTAAATGAAGTCTATAAGTTGCAGCACTGGAGTATATTGTCTAATAACATAATATCTGTTGTTTTCTTAGATTGAGAATTCAAACAATGGACAATATAAATAATACTGAAAAAAATAATTGTCAAACTACTAATACTTTTTCATTTACTAATGCAAATCTATACTCTTATGGGGATAAATTAAAAATACCAATTTTTGCTTCAACTTTTTATTACAATAAAACTTTAGATGACAGTTTAAAAACATTAGAATCTACATCTGGTCCTTTAGTTATCCAAAATGGTAAAATTGTGCCAAATAACAATGTCAAAATAAAACAAGAGTTTCCCTGCTTTATTTTACTTTGGCCAGTAGATGGGAAAAGTGAGGTCAGGACAGGGCAAGGGTTTTATTACAGTCACAAACTTATCATGACAGCCAAACATCTTTTAAATGATCTCCAAAAATTTAAAATTTTTGTCCTTTTCCCAACTTATGAAAATATTTTAATATTTAAAGGCTATAATACCTTACCTTACTTTCCTAATACACTTTTTGTAAATCATGATATTGCTTTATTACAATTACAAGGATGTTTAGAGCCACTAAAACCCATAGAAATCGGCGAGTTATGTGAAAATGACCAGTTATATTTTTACGCTCTTGAGTCAGGGTGTTATGTAAGAAAATGCTGCAGAATCATAAAAAAACCTAATTTAGACATGAAAAAGAAAATGTCAGCTAATGAATTTGTTATTTCTAAAGCAGGCAAAGAAGGAGACAGTGGAACTCCTATCTTTTCAAGCTCTGGCCGATGTGTTGGAATATATATTGGTGTTTTTTTTACAGAAAACAACTCATTAAACCCTTTGGAATTTGGCAGAGCTTTACAATTTGATCGAAATGTTATTGAAAAAAAGCTCACAACTTCAGGTTTTCTGTTCCAAACCATCGCACATTATTTTAATTCTATTTTTTTTTATTTCTTTAAAATAAAAGTTTGATTAATGTTTTTAATAAAGCAAGATCAAAAATTATATTAATTTCTATGTTGTAAAGCCCTTCTATTAAAATTGTTAGATATAGATATATTTTTTACAGTGTTTCTCAGTCTTGCTCATTACGCATCCCACAGCACCCCTAAAGCTGATGGGTTAAATCCGCAGTGGAAAATAAGGGAGACATCTAGAGTGTGAAGTGTTTGGGTGGGAGGGAGTGGCAGGTGTTGGGATGGAGCAGGACTGGGAAACACTTTAACAAGTTCCTTTGCCCATATAATCTTTAAGCTATTAATGTTAAAGTATTTGGCTTGCTGTTGGCAGTAGAGCGGCTTGTGGAAGCAACTAATTGGACTAACTGGTAGCAAGATGCCTAAATTATGATGGGGGAGTTTGGGAGGTGGAGGGATGCCAAAGCACCTGGCATCCCGCCACTTCCCTAACTCCATCTTAATTAAATGAAAAGTTATTGAAATGAATTGAGGTTCACCCCTCCCGAAATTACGTTTAGGAACTTAACTTAAAGCATACAGACATTTGCCAGCGAGGGACGTAACATAATTGGCAAGTTTACAGTTCTTTTTTTATATTGTTATATTGTCCATTGTTTGGCAACTATCCGGAGAGGGATCTTGTGTCTTCCCACAATAAATCTGTGTAAGTTTTTTTTATATATATAAATATTGTTTAAAATACATTTTGTAGAATAATTTACTACTAATTTAATATCACAATACAATGATCAAAGTGTATTAAATGATCAAAATGTTTACAGGTGTCGTATGGAGCAGGTGGAATCTTCATTAAGGTGTCTTGAAGCTTTGGTAAGGAAATTCATCAGAAACACCCACTAACATGGGCGTAGATTACGCGGGGGACGGGGGGGACGTGTCCCCCGCACCTTTAATAAAACGTAAATTCGTCCCCCGCACTTTACCGAGTCTCACCGGTCCAAGTCGACCCGCTCCGTGGGGGATTCGAACCGGCGTCTAGTCGTACCGCTCTTACTGGCCTACGTCTGTTACACGGGCAAGTTTGATTACGTAGAAGCCAATGTGAATAAATCTACATGACCTGTCATTTTATTCGTATCCAAAAACAAGGCGCTCTGAACACCATGGAGTGCTAACACTCTCGTGCAACACTCCAATTCATACTCGAAGCCGGAGGGCGCCCTCTCACAGAAAGTCCAAAACGGATTCGTAGAAGTAATCACGTTCCAAAGGCATTCACAGCGCTGAACCAGCAGCTGAATAAAGAGAATTATGACTGATGAAACGCGACGACAAACACATGATTTCAACATTATATGTGTGTGTTTTTCAAGCCATCTCAAGGTATTTATTGACAATAAAGTATATGAATAATGCAGTGCTAACTGACATCCTTTTTAATGTTTAGTATCTTCTGCTCACCAAGGCTGCATTTATTATATAAAACAGCTGTTTACTATGTAACTGAGCTAGTAAACGTGTAATTTTTTCCTGTGATCAAAGCTGAATTTTCAGCATCATTAAACCAGTCTTCTGTGTCATATCGATTATAATATGAGGATTTGCTGCTCAAGAAACATTTATGATTATTATAAATGTTGAAAACAGTTGTGCTGCTTAAAAATGTTGTGGAAACCATGATGCATTTTATTTTTCAGGATTCTTTGATGAATAGAAAGTTAAATTAACTGCATTTATTTGCATTAAATAAAGCACTTATTAAATATAAATCTTTATTTATATTATAAATATCACTTGTGATCAATTTAATGCATGTTTAATTAATAAAAGTATGAATTTCTCTCTTTTTTAATCTTACCACAAAAGTTTGAATACTATCATGGTTTCCACAAAAATTAAGCAGCAGTGTTTTCAGCAGTGAATTAAGTAAGCAACTGTTTTCATCACTGATAATAATCATAAATGTTTCTTGAGCAGCAAATCAGCATATTAGAATGATTTCTGAAGGATCATGTGACACTGAAGACTGGAGTAATGATGCTGAAAATTCAGCTTTGATCACATTTATATATTCACATAGATAACAGCTGCTTTAAATTGGCATAATATTTCACTGTATTTTTTTTTTACTGCATTTTTTATTAAATAAATGCAGCCTTGGTGAGCAGAAGTCTTACTGGTGTCGAACGACATGAGGGTGAGTAATTAATGACAGAATTTTCATTTTTGGGTGAACTAACCCTTTAATGCACAAGTGTTTGTAGTGCATAAACCAATCATAAAATTGGCATAAAATATAGGGGGAAATATTATACATATTAGTGGTTATTGTTCAGCAGTGTATTTGATATCTTACTGAATTAAAAGCAATAGATCAATTAAATCTGTCAATTAGACAGAGGTCAGAAAAAAACAGGTATTATACCTGACATTTATGTCCCCCTCACTTATGAAAAGACGGCTACGCCCCTGCCCACTAATATGGCAGTAAACTGCAGAAATTATTTAAATGTTGCAATCTAGAACCAAGATTAGCCCAAGGGAATGTTTACACAACACTGTTTTCAACTGAAAACTTTTTATGCTTTTTTGCCATTCATTTACACGTGTTGTGGCAAAATTTCAACTATCGCCGCATTACTGAATAAGAGACAAAACCTTGCCCAATTGTCTTTATAAAGATTTAATTTCTTGCAAGAAATGAGTCACAGTCATACAGCCATCTTCAATGTCTGCAGAGTGCACTAACTAGACATAACAGCACTCAGCTTTTATCAGTTTCCCAAACAAAGTCACTCCTCCTGTAAATTTCCACACATGACAAGAAAAGCAGCACTTGCTCAAATCCCAAGTGTGCTGTTCATTTTAATTCTGATCCCTACGTTTAGGCCATCCTGACCCCTGAGTGTCAAATCCCAGTCTTCATGTCTCCTGTACTAAACATGTTTTCCATGTGTAAGTGTAGAACGTGTTCTCTATATTCTGTATATGACCTTTTACCTAGTAAGCTGGTTCTGTATGAATATATGCAAATCAATAAACATTTCATGCGCAATGTTTAATGTATAGCTATGATTACATTTTCCCATAACACACGACAACTGTGTTTTTGGGGCCTAAAAAATGCAAGCTTTTGAAAACTGGTTTCAACGTGCACGCTTTTAAAAACAATGTCATGTAAATAACAAAGGGACTTTAAGCAACAACTGCTGATGGAACGGCAACGGCGCTCTGGCATTCTATTGCTATACCGTCTACTATGGGAGAATAGCTGATTTGCCGTAGTCGTTAATACGTGACAGATTAGATAAGTAAATGTCATCTGGCATTTTACTTGTATCTGTATATAATGCAACCATTTCCTTGTTTTTTTTTATTATTATTTTTTTGTATTTTGTCAAATGATCCATTGCGTCGTCCTCTTTATTGTTGCTTGATTTTTGCGTTCTTTGACTACAGCAGTTAACAGTTTACTTGTATGGTTGCCGTTGCCGTTTTACTAGGCTGTTCCACTCCACTTTTAGACACACACATGCAAACTTCCCTGAGCACTTCCCCTCGGGGGAATCCCTGCCGCCATTTTGAAGTGCGTTCCACTTAGTGATGTGGACGAGGGAAGTTTATATGGACAGACCCTCGCTGCCTTGATTTTGACCATCTACTTCATATGTACACTTCAGGCATCTCCATATACCACAATGCAACACTATTGTGACATCACCGCATATTGCATTTAATTTACCCCACCACAAACAACTCTATGATATTTAAAAAAAAATTTTTTTAATATTTAAAACAACCCAAACACACCTATACACATATAGAATGCTGCATTAATCAATTCGTAAGGTTAAAAAATGATAATAAATCAACTTCATAGTGGATTCCAAGTGATCAAGGGCTTAGGACGTTCCAGATCCGTCCACTGCAAAGGTTCCGCCAGTAGTGGACACTCATGCAACGTAAGCAATGACGCACATCCGAGTGAACGAGACGAAGGGAAGTTAGCAAGTGAAGGGCATAATAAAACGGAACTGCAATGCAGCCCTAATTGGATCGGGTCTCCTTTAGGACCCCAAGGGATCTCATTGGTTCAAATTGCTTTTAGTAGGTACTCTCTTTAGTGCCTGATTACAATTCCTACAAAATACTGTTATGATAAATGCTGTTTCAGCTACGTTATAATGACCATTTATGTCTTATTAGTCTTTATAAGTTAGCTTATATACTAGCATAGCATACAGATAAGTGATAAGCCTGATAGCTTAGTTTATACACAGATTTGCACTTACCCTACATACAGCTCTGGAAATCAATGTTAAGTGGTCTCTTCATTTTTTCCAGAGCTGTATATTCTCAATTACCTTAAAAATGTTCTCCCAACAAAGAAAATTCTGTCATTAATTACTCACCCTCATGCTGTTCCCAACCCTCAAGTCCTTCGTTCATCTACGGAACACAAAATAAGATTTTTTTTAATGAAATCTGAAAGCTCTCTGACCCCTCCATAGACAGCAATTGAATTACCACTTTCAAGGTCCAGAATAAAACAGTTAAAATAGTCCATATGACTCCAGTGGTTCAACCTTAATTTTATGAAGCAGCAAGAATACTTTTTGTGAGCAAAAACAAACAAAAATAACTTTTTTCAACATTTCTTTTAGCCTGTGTCAGTCTCCTACACTGTTTACATTGCACTTTTGAGTTCTACGGTAGCTGATGCTGTTCAAGTGAGCACCATGATGCATGCGTGGGACGACGCAGGAGCTGACCAATGAAAACTGCGCAGCTGCGCAACTTTTCATTTTCCGTCGGTCTTAGTACATAATGTAACTACAGAAGAGTCAAGTTTTAAATAGGAAAAATATCGAAACTCTTTGGTCATTACCAAAGAGTTACTAACGGTCTAATCAGATTCAATGATCTATGCTAAGCTAAGCTGAAAGTGCTACCGTCAGACCCGGAGATCGGTTGAATGGATTCGAAAACCGTAAAACACAACTGTTTAACTCGAGGGGACTTGAAAAATGAGCCTATTTTCAAAAATAGTGGAGTGTTCCTTTAATAATGTAATTATGTGTTAAATTAAGTGTTAAAATGTCCAAATATTTCAGTTATATATAAAACGAATAACTGATGTTCAATTATCCACTTAATAGGCTATTGTTATTATTTATTAATTAACAGTTAATAAAGTGTAAGAAATTACGTTCAATTGATTTTATTATGCACTGATGTGTTTTCTTATGGTGCGTTCACACCGCCGCCGGCGAGAGCGTCAAAGTGGCCGGAAGTCATTCATTTTCAATGGGAGCCCGGCGGCGAGCTCCGGCGAGAGCGGCGCGGCGCGTCTTGGACGATTTGGGCATCGAGGAGAGTTGGAATCAGGTCAACTTTATGGTAATGAGCTATGACGCGGTTCGGCGGCAACCGGCGGCAACCAATGGGAATATAGAAGTGCTCCGCTTGAAATGATTCCAGAGAACGCAGTACTGGAAACTTTGGTTCCGACCACATTAGTTCCCCAGCAAAATAGAGGAGAGGTTGATCATTGCGGTAGCGGGTTTCCCTATAATATATATATATATATTCTGCGCAACGCCTTTTATATGCAACATTTTCGCGCTAGAAAGCCTTTTTTTTTCAGCGGGAATGCAATTAATTTGCTCAAAACAACACCGATTTGACCAATTGCATGAATGCTGCACTTAAACCAGGACAGTTATTGTAAAGTAGGTTGCACACAAATTAATGTTAATGTTAAAGACCAAGGCTAGCACCTATAAACTTGTTGAAATTAGACTAGCACTTCCAAGAACACAAAAGCCACACCACACAAATGGCTTTTAAATGGTTTATTTCATTAGCAAACATGCAACTATAATTAAGTTAACTTTCACATTTAAATTATTTCATGATGTTATCTTCCCTACTGTGGTCAGTCTGCACAAATGCCGATTTTAAAAATGCGAACATGATTGTTTGCTTTGCGGCCCCTTTAAATGCAGTTTTAAAAAAGACCAAGCATTCGATCTACGTCAGAGCGGCAGCGCGTCCACAGATCTTTCTACAGCGTCGATGGCAGGGCGGGAGCGAAGTTTGACGCTCTCGCCGGCGGCGGTGTGAACGCACAGTTACACATTATACAGTAACTATTTTAAATTAATATCATTCATATTTAGGACAGTTTGGGGAGACCCGATTTCAAGGAGGACCCGATTTGTCATGACACCATTCCATCAGAAGCTGTTGCTTAAAGTCCCTTTTAAAAAGGGGAATTTGTGAAAATGGTAACGCGATGTGCATGCGTATTACATGTTTGTGGGGTGTTTCTTTACAAAGTGACCGCATTATACAGCCTTTTTAATCATTTTCACAGATCCATGTGAACGGGAATCGTTTTTAGTACATCGTTGTCATGTAAACATACCCTAAACCTTGTCAAAATGCATTAAATCCAGAGACAGACTTTTTACTGGGAGTGTTTGTTTTATTTATTTTGACAGAAAACTGAAGTGAAAAGATCTGTTTCAAGATATATCTTCAAGATATCACCCACCGCCACACTGCATACGTCACATCTAATCACATGATCCTTCTTCGTTAAACTGAATCTCATACCGGCTGTAAAACAAGCAAGGCAAAAGAACATTTTTACTTGCTAGCAATGCCAGCTACCAGGACAGAGATTGTCTTAACCCACAAAAGTAAGTATTTTGATCAAATTTTGCAGATAAAAAAATAAATTTAAAAATCTTATTTATTTTACTAATTGCATAAAACCTGCATGAAAGCTTTTTCAATAAGTAACTTTGTAGTAATTACATTACTTGTTGAGTTTATGAGTATCAGTGTTGGCACACAATCATCAGAAACTTTGCAAAGATTAATGATGTAAAAACTGTCTCTCTCTGTCTAGGGAAATGACACGGCCTGCACCTCACTCTGTCTCTCAGAGCCATGTTGAAAAAAAAAACACCTCCTACAACCATCAACTTTATAATCTCTGTCACAAGTATGCTTTGGTTTCGTGCTCAAGGACTTGTTTGTTTAACTTTGTTTCCTGTTTCCATTTGTTCCTATGCTCAAGTTTGTCATTAGTTACAATGGTTATTCAGGTAATATTGTATCCATAGCAAAACTGGAAAGGTGACTGTGGGGAGAAGTGGAGGGAGCAGGAATTTAAGGAGTATCTCTCTCACTCTGTATTTACAGAAAGAAAGGCTAGCTTTGTGCAATCATTGAGCGCTCTGTGAACTTTGATTTGTTATAAATCACTTCCAATAAAATGTATTTCTGGTCTGTCAGCATGCTGTTTATTTTGTAGCTTCTATATGTGAAAACACATGGTAACCTTCTGAAAATAAATTGTTAACTCATTAGTATCCTCGAAATGGATAATGCTTGAGATAGGAATTATTTAATTAAACAGGTTAATATATATAACTTTAAGGTGCTGCTTTTATATTACGTAATTTACCCAAACCAACCCTGACCCCCTCCTCTTCTCCAAATCCTGACCATTATTAACCATAATTACCCATGTTACCCATTAACCTTAAAGGGTTAGTTCACCCAAACTTTAAGAAGTTTTTTTTTCTTTACAATGGAAGTCAATGGGGACCAGAAACTGTTTTGGTTTCCCAAATTCTTCAAAATATATTCCTTTATGTTCAACAGAGGAAAGAAGTTTATGCATGTTTAGTAAACTTGAGGGTGACAGCATTTTTATTTTTGGCTGAACTATCCCTTTAACCATAGATTTTTCTTTGTCACTTTCTAACCCTTTTTGGCCCAGGAGGAGATCCCAATCATATTGTTGTAATCAGTGGACAGAGAAAAAGCCTCTTTTTTCAAGATTTACCCATTTAAATTGATAGTAAAATTCCATTAAATTGAATTGAATTGATTATTCCTTCAAATTTAATAATCCTTACATATTTTACATAAAGATTATTCAATTCAATTTCATGGAATTTTACTATTAATTGAAATGTGTAAATCTTGGGGAAAAAGGCTTGTTTTTTTGTTGTTTTTTTTAGTCTGTCATAGCATAACATGTTTTGTTGTTTTAACCATAGGTTGTAAAATAATATGTGCTTAGTGTCCGTGACGTCACCCCTTAGGTTTCTGAAGGGCATTTTTGAAACCTAAAGCTGACCGTCGCCACTCCCGGATAACTGAAAATGGGCAAAGAGGTGAGACGTGGGTGGAGCTGAGGTGTCTGGTTACTGAAACCACGCCCGCCTAGCTCGACCATAGTGGCAATCCACCTGTCACTCAAGTGGCCCTTAATTATGCAGAACTTTAAGGCTTAATATAATTTAAATGGACGAGTTATAAAAGTCTGGTTACTGAAACCCACGTCATACAGTTAGCTGTATAGACCAAAACCACTTTCAGTTGGGCATTTTATCATGGGGGAGATACAGATATGACTTCCTTTTCCCTGTCTCCTAGCAGCCAGTCGATGAATTGCAGTTTAAGTTACTTCAGTGTTGGCTTCAAGAGAGACTGCGGGAGGTTAGGGCTTGGTTTTAACAGAAACATTCATTCAAAGAATCATATATTTTCTGATCCACCAGATGGAGATAAAGGCTGTTTTACATTTATAATTTGTAAAAATGTACATCCAACATCCAACAAATCCACTGTCAGTTGAAGTGAATATCTTTGATTAGGCCTATTATAACAATGGCACCTGTCGAGGGGTAAGACATATTAGGCAGACATACGCGAACAGTCAGTTCTTGAATTTCACGTGTTAGAAGCAGGAAAAATGAGCAAGTGAAAAGATCACTTTGACTTTGATAAGGGCCAAAAAGATATAGCTAGATCATGACTGGGTCAGAGCATCTCCAAAACGACATGTCTTGTGGGGAGTTCCTGGTACACTCTAAAAAAAAAAGGTTCTATATGGCACCAAAAATGGTTCTTCGTTGTAATCATAGGGGAACCACTTTTGGTGCTATATAGCACCATATCTTAACATGTTCTGTATATGGTAGCGGTGCTATATAGCACCATAGTTAGCGGTGCTATATAGCACCTTAGTCAAAGAACCGGTGAAGAACCTCTGAAGAACCGCTGAAGAACCACTGAAGCACCAAAATTGGTGCTATATAGCACTTAAAAAGGTTCCCCTATGATTACGAGCCAAGAACCATTTTTGGTGCCATATAGAACCTTTTTTTTTTTTGAGTGTATGCAGCAGTTAGTAAAATTGATGCAAGGAAGGACAACCAGTGAACTGGCATCAGGGTCATGAGTGCCCAAGGCTAATTGATGCATGTGGGGAGCAAAGACTAGCCCATCCAGTCATACTTTAGTTTTAGTATCTGCATCAAAATAACCAAAACATCTATATTTCAGTCTTGTCCTGATTCAATTTTAAGACAATACTGTCTAACATTTGGGATGTTAGACTGGAGAGGAAAATGCATGGCAGATCAAATAATTTCTTACAATAGCATTACCTTTGTTTACATTTAATAAACAAAGTTACAATTATTTATTCATGGATGGAGTATTTATATGCATAAAAGTTCATATGATAATATTCATTCAGGCATCAAGTTGTTTGAGGTACTGAAGCCACAGAAAAAAGTGGATATGAGAGTCTTAAAGGCTTTCTGAAAACGAGGATAGAAAAAACCATAGATCAATGGGTTACAAGTGGAGTTAAAGTATCCAAACCAAACCAAAGCATCAAAAACATCAATAGGAGTCGTGAAATTGATGAAGGGATCAACAGCAGTGGCGGTAAAAAAAGGCAGCCAGCAGATATAAAAAACACCCATGACAATGGCAAGAGTTTTTGCTGCTTTTCCTTCTCTTTGAACAGAGCTTTGGCTCTTCAACCCTCCTTTTGCCACAGTCACTCTTTCTGACATAACCTTTGCATGTTTTCTTGCAACATGGAAGATTTTCACATACAGAGAGCTCATGGTTGTCACAGGGAGGAAAAATGTGAGAAGTGAGCAAATAAGACCCCACTGTTTGTTAAAAAACAGAACACAACTTCCCACACAGTAAATCTGCATGATAAACGACTCCAGGCCAATTGTGTTCACCCCTGAAAACACAATAGAAAAGCTGTACACAAAGGAAAACAGCCATGCGAAGGTAGTAAATACAGTCACAGTGTTGTTTGTGACCCTCATTTTGTACCTTAAAGGATCACAAATTGCCCAGTACCTGTCAACAGATATTAAACATAGATGTATTTTAGAAGAAATGCTGAAAGTCATGTCCAAACTTGAATGCACTTTACACACAACATCTCCCAGATACCAGCAGCCTTCAACAGATCGCACCATGCTGTACGGCATGACCAAAGAGCCCAGCAGACAATCACAAGCTGCCAAACAGCGAACAATTAGATTTGTTGGAGACTGTAGATGTTTGAAGTGAGAGATGGCGATGACGATCAGCAGATTCCCAAAAACTGTTATGAAGATCATCAGCAGCATTAAAAAATAAATTGCCACTTTAAGGACGGTAAGACGGTGAGCTCTTAGACAGGAGTCCAGCAGGAGTGGATAGCAGAGAAGCACATTCTCAGAGTAAATGTCAGTTTCATTTGAGGTCATTACGAAGATATAAACTGATATGCAGGATCAAAACACAATATTTTCTTTGTAAATGTAAAAAATAGAATCACAAAGATATCATTGAAACTCGGAAGGGAATCAACCACAGTCAGACAGAGACCAAAAAACACAGAAAATATACAGTACATGCACATAAGGAACTACATATAGTATATGGATTCAGCAGCTCAGTTTGAGCAATATATACACACTCAGGTTCCAAAACAGGTAACACCCTGACCCTCATTAACATATTTGAATATGCTAAGGCCCTGTCCACACGAACATGGGTATTTTCAAAACTGCATCTTTTTCTATGCGGTTTGGCCATTCATCCTCACGTAAACGCAGTATCCAGACACTGAAACCAAACTTTTTTGAAAACTCCTGCCAGGGTGAACATTTTTAGAAACTCCGGTTTCAGTGTTGTCGTGTGGACAGTGAAACCGGAGATTTTGGCTTGTTGCGTCAGAACCAGAACCGGCAATAACCTTTTTTCCAGGCTTCTGATTGGCCAACATGACTTTACGGTTAGGGTTATATTGCCACCTGTTGGTTTGGCATGCTCTTGACAGCGCTTCATATGGACTGCATTTATAGAGCGCTTTTAACAGACCTACGGCCATCCAAAGCGCTTTACATTTTTGCTTCACATTCACCCATTCACACACTCATTCATACACCGACGGTGTTGTCAGCCATGCAAGGCACCATCCAGCTCATCGGGAGCAGCTGGGGTTAGGTGTCTTGCTCATGGACACCTAGGCACTTGGTCAGGTGGAACCGGGGATCGAACCACCAACCTTCCAGTTTGTAGACAACCTACATGAACCACTGAGCCACTGCCGCCCCGTAGCATGTTTTGCGTTTACATGTGGATCCGTTTTTTTTTTTTTAAATGGAAAAATTTTAAAAACAAATTTTACGTTTATAAAAATACCCGTGTACATGTGGACTAGGCCTAAGAGGTGCAGTAACTAATCATGGTACATGATATGCTCCCAGGTGGAGACAATATGATCTATCGATCGATAACATGAAATGCGACATTCATATGTGGTTTGAAATCCTATTCGAATCGCATTTCTGGAAATTTCATTTCTGGACTGCTCAGATCGGATTTTACGTGGTTTATGTGACTCTCTCACTGCATGTAAAATGTAGAACGTCATACATTGTTATAGGAAACATGATGAAAGTTGCTGCAGGAACCACTCTCGGAGTGTTTGGCATGGTAATGGGTATGACAATGTTGATATGTTTGGTCTTGGTGGAATAGATCTGCTATGCTGCTGCTTCTGCAGAGCAAGTATGGGACTTTCTACTGCCAATACATACACAACACGCTGCTGTGAGCAGGTAAGACATGCTGCTGCTGTACAATATAGCGTACATGGATTACCCCCCAACAGAGAAGGTGACATGGTTTTTGAACAATACAAGCCGATTGTATTGTACGTCAGAAAATCCCCCATCAGAGGCAAGATGACAATTCAGCCCCCACCCCACAGTAGATCTACCTCCAAAGAAATATGTACTGCTGCTGCGCTGAAGAGCCATAGGGACCGTGTGTATGCTAGCTGTGTGCCTGGCCCTTTAGTCTTGAGTATGAGAAATGGGGCATATGCTTGTTCTTGTCAGAGTAGATCTGCCTACGCATTATTCCCCCAAGCAGATCTAGCCGTTAGACATGTGGAGCTGCCATGAGGTGCATATAAGGCAAGTGACACATCTCGCAATGTAGCCCTATGTGTACTAGTGTATCCCCTTTTTTAAGGGGTGTCCCTAGTAACTTACCAATGTGGTGTTAGCTACATATGTTCCTACATACCAGTGTCACTAAACTAAGTAGTTTGGGCCGTAAGTCTTGGCTCTAATGGCCTATTAGATGTGTGCCTTGGCCTGCTTTGCCAAATGACTTAACTCTATTGGCTTATGACTATGTGTGTCTGGGCTACCACGCCGAATGGCTTAGCACTAGTGAACAATATGACTATGTGTGCCTGGGCTACCACATCGAATGGCTTAGCTCTAGTGAACAATATGACTATGTGTGCCTGGGCTACCACACCGAATGGCTAAGCACTAGTGAACAATATGACTATGTGTGCCTGGGCTACCATGTTGAATGGCTTAGCTCTAGTGAACAATATGACTATGTGTGCCTGGGCTACCATGCCGAATGGCTTAGCTCTAGTGAACAATATGACTATGTGTGCCTGGGCTACCATGTTGAATGGCTTAGCACTAGTGAACAATATGACTATGTGTGCCTGGGCTACCATGCCGAATGGCTTAGCGCTAGTGAACAATATGACTATGTGTGCCTGGGCTACCACACCGAATGGCTTAGCACTAGTGAACAATATGACTATGTGTGCCTGGGCTACCATGTTGAATGGCTTAGCTCTAGTGAACAATATGACTATGTGTGCCTGGTCTACCACACCGAATGGCTTAGCACTAGTGAACAATATGACTATGTGTGCCTGGGCTACCATGTTGAATGGCTTAGCTCTAGTGAGCAATATGACTATGTGTGCCTGGCCTACCACACCGAATGGCTTAGCACTAGTGAACAATATGACTATGTGTGCCTGGGCTACCACGCCGAATGGCTTAGCACTAGTGAACAATATGACTATGTTTGCCTGGCCTACCACACCGAATGGCTGAGCTCTAGTGAACAATATGACTATGTGTGCCTGGGCTACCACACCGAATGGCTGAGCTCTAGTGAACAATATGACTATGTGTACCTGGGCTACCACACCGAATGGCTTAGCACTAGTGAACAATATGACTATGTGTGCCTGGGCTACCACACCGAATGGCTGAGCTCTAGTGAACAATATGACTATGTGTGCCTGGGCTACCACACCGAATGGCTTAGCTCTAGTAAACAATATGACTATGTGTGCCTGGGCTACCACACCGAATGGCTTAGCACTAGTGAACAATATGACTATGTGTGCCTGGGCTACCAAGCTGAATGGCTTAGCACTAGTGAACAATATGACTATGTGTGCCTGGGCTACCACGCCGAATGGCTTAGCACTAGTGAACAAATTGACTATGTGTGCCTGGGCTACCATACCGAATGGCTTAGCACTAGTGAACGATATGACTATGTGTGCCTGGGCTACCACACCGAATGGCTTAACTCTAGTGGCCTATGTGTGCCTGAGCCAAAAGGCTCAAAGTAATCCATTTAGAATGTGCATTATGTGTAGCATTAAAGGATGAGTTCCCTTCAAAATAAAATTTCCTGATAATTTACTCACCCCAATGCCATCCAAGATGTTCATGTCTTTCTTTCTTTAGTCGAAAATAATCTAAGTTTTTTGAGGAAAACATTTCAGGATTTTTCTCCATATAATGTATTTTAATGGCAACCAAAATGTTGAAGGTCCAAATCAGTGCAGTTTCAAAGGGCTTTGATGTGTTTCAAAGAGCTCTGCGTGATCCCAGCTGAGAAATAGGGTCTTATCTAGCAAAACGATCTGTCATTTTCTAAAAAAAAAAAAAAAATGTATAAAAAATGTATTAAAAAATGTATAAACAATGTATAAAACGTAAAAAAAAATTATATACGGTTTCGCGTGCTACTCGTAAACAAAGAAGCTGGCGAACAGCGGTCTTTCGAATCGGCTTTGGCCGCGACTCTGGAAGACTTGGAGTTAAGCTTTTCTTTGAGAAAAGAGCAAAGAACTGCACTGAAGTCATTCTTAAGAAAGGAAGATGTGTTCGGAGTTTTGCAGACAGGATACAGCAAAAGTTTAATCTATCAGCTAGCTCCGCTTCACCTTCTTCGTTGCTCTGGTTGGTTGTAGCGCTATCCAATTGTATGCAGAGGGAATTTGAAAGACAACCGTTTATCCCGCCCCTCGGATTGAGCCCTGCCAATTGTGAGTTCCCAGACCCAAAATCTTGATGTGGGTCTGGCTTGTCAGGCTAACTTTAAGGCCGATTATGAATTAAATTCGATACGTACGACTGATCATGCCCAAAACGCACTGAGTCACAGCCAGTTGTGTTCAGTGTTATTTTTAAAATAAGCGAAATCACAGCTTATCCTGAATTTTTACAAAACGCAGTTTTACTTTTTTCCATCTGCAGAAAAAAAGAAAATAGCCTAAAACAATTAATTTGCAATGTTAACATGAATTAAAACAAGAAACATCAAAAAGATTGATGTGTTTGTTAAAAATTATGTTTGACAGGGAACGCATCTCAGCATCTCGCTGGCGCCAGTCCTAAAATTAAACATGTTTAGTTTATGAGGACAACTGGTTAGCTGGTTCTTAAATTCTAAGAGTAGAAAGATTTAAAACAAACACTATAAAGGTTATAATTAATGAATCAGGAAATGCATAATGAAATGTATCTGCTCAGACAATAACGGCAAAAAGAAAACGAGACCTGATTTCAAGGGAGCACCCGATTTGTCATGATGACACCGGTTTTAGCACTGCTGAGTGAAGCACGTCAGTGAATGTCACACCTTTGCGTTTTGGTATGAAACCGGCAGAGTTATTATGCATTAAGTTCAAATGGAAACCCTATACAGTAGCCTACAGTTAGTCTATCTAAAACAGTGGTTGTGCATTAACAGGTGTCAACAATGTCTATATGCAAATGATTGGTCTGAATTTATTTACCCAGGGCATTTTTTATTTTGCTCGCGCACAGCATCACTTATGTGCACCCTGCATATAGCCTAAATGAACAGTCAGTTCGTAAATTTCACGTGTTAAAAGAAGAAAAAATGGGCAAGTGAAAAGATCAGAATGACTTTGACCAGGGCCAAATAGATATATGACTGGGCTAGATGACTGGGTCAGAGCATCTCCAGAACGACATGTCTTTTGTGTAGTTCCTGGTATGCAGTGGTTATTATCTATCCAAATTAGTGCAGGGAAGGACAACCAGTGAACTGGTGTCAGGGTCATGAGTGTCCAAGGCTCATTATGCACGGGGGGAGCTTTAGTTCAATTTTAAGACAATACTGTCTAACATTTGGGATGGTTAGACTGGAGAGGATAATGCATGCCTGATCAAATAATTTCTTACAATAGCATTACCTTTGTTTACATTTAATAAACAAAGTTACAATGATTTGTTCATGAATGAAGTAGCAGTAAAAAATTAATAAAAGTTAATATGATAATATTCATTCAGGTATCAAGTTGTTCGAGGTACTGAAGCCACAGATATAAGTGGATATGAGAATCTTAAAGGCTTTCTGAAAACGAGGATAGAAAAAACCATAGATCAATGGGTTACAAGTGGAGTTAAAGTATCCAAACCAAACCAAAGCATCAAAAACTTCACCAGGAGTCATGAAATTGAGAAAGGGATCAACAGCAGTGGCGGTAAAAAAAGGCAGCCAGCAGAGATAAAAAACACCCATGACAATGGCAAGAGTTTTTGCTGCTTTTCCTTCTCTTTGAACAGAGCTTTGGCTCTTCAACCCTCCTTTTGCCGCCACAGTCACTCTTTCTGACATAACCTTTGCATGTTTTCTTGCAACATGGAAGATTTTCATATACAGAGAGCTCATGATTGTCCCAGGGAGGAAAAATGTGAGAAGTGAGCAAATAAGACCCCACTGTTTGTTAAAAAACAGAACACAACTTCCCACACAGTAAATCTGCATGATAAACGACTCCAGGCCAATTTTGTTCACCCCTGAAAACACAATAGAAAAGCTGTACATAAAGGAAAACAGCCATGCGAAGGTAGTAAATACAGTCACAGTGTTGTTTGTGACCCTCATTTTGTACCTTAAAGGATCACAAATTGCCCAGTACCTGTCAACAGATATTAAACTGAGATGTATTAAAGAAGAAATGCTGAAAGTCATGTCCAAACTCGAATGCACTTTACACACAACATCTCCCAGATACCAGCAGCCTTCAACAGATCGCACCATGCTGTACGGCATGACCAAAGAGCCCAGCAGACAATCACTGGCAGCCAGAGAGCGAACGAACAGATGAGTTGGAGACTGTAGATGTTTGAAGTGAGAGATAGAGAAGATGATCAGCAGATTCCCAAAAACTGTTGTGAGGATCATCAGCGCCATGAAAGCATACATTGCCACTTTAAGGACAGTAAGACGGTGAGCTCTTGGACAGGAGTCCAGCAGGAGTGGATAGCAGAGAAGCACATTCTCAGAGTAAATGTCTGTTTCATTTGAGGTCATTATGAAGATATAAACTGATATGCAGGATCAAAACACAATATTTCCTTTGTAAATGTAAAAAATAAAATCAAAAAGATATCATTGAAACTTGGAAGGGAATCAACCACAGTCAGACAGAGACCAAAAAACACAGAAAATATACAGTACATGCACATAAGGAAACTACATATAGTATATGGATTCAGCAGCTCAGTTTGAGCAATATATACACACTCAGGTTCCAAAACAGGTAACACCCTGACCCTCATTAACATATTTGAATATGCTAACAATGGTGCAGTAACTGTAGTATTCGTGGTACATGAGGCGCTCAGGTGGCGATAAATATCTATCTATCTATCTATCTATCTATCTATCTATCTATCTATCTATCTATCTATCTATCTATCTATCTATCTATCTATCTATCTATCTATCTATCTATCTATCTATCTATCTATCTATCTATCTATCTATCTATCTATCTATCTATCTATCTATCTATCCACAAGCTTTCGATTTGATTATTTTGGATATATCATACGGTACATGGTAAATTTTCTCTCAACTAATGTTGTAAACTATATACAGTTGGTACTACATTACTGTAATACTGAAGGTTAAAATTAACTTATTTGTATACAAACACTTAAATTACACTCAAGATATAATAATAACTTTACAATCATATAATTATATTTGTTTACAAGCTGTTTTATTGTGTCTTTCTGCGGTTGAAACTGATTGAGCGATTACATGTGACGTGATACAGATGAGATGATCAGTTCACGTGGGCTCCGTGCTGCCGCTTCTCTTACAGTTTTTCTCAGTCGCTTTGGTACATTTCTCGAATCATCCTCGACATTTGCAAAACAGTAAGTGCATTTCTCAAAACAATTCGTACAAATAGCAAAACATCATGGATTACCTGCAAAAGCCAGTCTCTTGCTCAAAATCCTTAGTTCATCTCTCAAAAGTAAATATCTGTGTCAATGAACATGTCAGTGCTATCAGAATGACAAGTCCTTGTGTCATTGTGCACGGATAACACAGTCAAATTGTTTAGTCATGTTGTCAATATAACAGTGTACTCTGTCTGGAGGGATGTTCTGATGTAAACTATGGCTAAAGTTTTGATGACAATTATTGTAAATTGTAGGTTACACCTTAGTGTATGTGAGAGTTTGATTGCAAGAGACTGGACAAGATTCACATTTACACTTTTACTGTTTGTACTGTAATTTGTTGACAGACCATGTCATTGCGATACAGAAAGGAAAAGACAGCACTGCATATAGCACAAAGATAAAATAAACACAGGACAATCTCCTTAGGGAAAACTGTACATGAAGTGCTGTAGGAATTACAGTGCAGTCTTCCTACACCTCCTGACGTATTTTTTAATACATTTCCATTAGACTTTTTTTCTAAAGATATTCGTTGTGATGTGGGTGAGAGTTTGTGGTCTAACAGACAGGAACTGTTAGACCACAAACTCTCACCCACATCACAACGAATATCTTTAGAAAAAAAGTCTAATGGAAATGTATAGAAATATGCTTGACATATTATGACAACTTGTTCAACCATTTTGCATGTAAAGACTTATGCTATGAACTAATGCCTAAATGTTGTGGGGGGTGAGACTATTCAACAGAGACCCATTATAATACATTTTGACATAACATGACATAAGCAATTGATAATGTAGGAAACAGCAGAGAATTGTACATAATCATTTGCATGGATGTACCAAAGCATTTGCAACTTGTTCAAAGAAATGAGAAACTGCTTTTTTGATGTGCACAAGTGACACAATGATGTGAAGATTGAACAGGTAGTTTTGAGAATTTCAATTCTGATCTGAGAAATGTACCAAAGCGACTGAGAAAAACTGTAAACCGAGGTGTTACTGCCATCTGTCACGCCACAGAATAGAGACACCAAAACAGTATTTATTTTTTTAATTTCGTCATAAAATAGACTTTGTTTCATACCAAAAGTGACAAAGCACAAAGATTAATTAAGTGGATGGGACTGGAGGCGGCTACAATGTTCCGTTAATTCATGAACTTAAAACAGGATAGACTAATCAATTTTTGGTATTTAAGAATCAATATTGGTTCGTAAAAATGAGAATCGATTAAAATCGAGAAATCAATGTTATTTACCCAGCCCTACCACATACCTTATTTCAAGCATTTACTGTAAGCACCAGTGTGTGTGCACACCTGGTGGCTGTGTTTAACCAAGTGGTTCATGGGTGTGTTCATTCGAAAGCCTTTGCTTTAGAATTGCAAGGAAGGGACATCATGATAAATTGCTGTGTCAAATGCATGCAAGTGTTTATTGTTTTGCAATTCACTGTGTGTAATGTTTTGCAAAAAGTGTGAAGCTAACAATGTGCTTACAGTTGTGCAAATCTAGGCCGGTGTTTTGCTCCTTAAGTGTAAGGTTTTGCTAATTGTGGGAAAGTTTTAATTTTAGTGTGTAAGCAATTGAAAAAAACTGTAACCAAAAACCCATTGACTTCAGGACGAAGAACCGGAAGTGCTAAAATGCTAACTCGTTTCCAGGTTTTGGCCTACAAAAATACATCATCCCTGGAGAACTCTTTAACTTTATGATTATAATACCGACACAGACACATTAGAAAAAGTGCTTCAATCAAGAATGATTTTTCTGTCAGTGTAGTTTATCTGAGTTAGTAGGCCTATGCTACTGTACTATTAAATATCTTTGTTTAAACTCTCCATAGGCTTATGTTTAAATATAGTTGTCACACTGAAGAACACTGTTGTCGTTGTGATACATCAATTGCCCATAAACAGTATGTACTGTATATACACAGTAGCGATCAGGCATAACATTATGACAGGTGAAGTGAATAACACTGATTATCTCTTCCTCACTGCACCTGTTAGTGGGTGGGATATATTAGGCAGCAAGTGAACATTTTGTCCTCAAAGTTGATTGTTAGAAGCAGGAAAAATTGTCAAGCGAGCAAATTTGAAGAGGAGGTGGAAGAAAGTGGCCTGGTCTGGTAAATCACATTATCTTTTACGTCACGTGGATGGCCGTGTGCGTGGCTTATCTGGGGAACACATGGCACCAGGATGCACTATGGGAAGAAGGCAAGCTGGCGAAGGCAGTGTGATGCTTTGGGCAATGTTCTGCTGGGAAACCTTGGGTCCTGCCATCCATGTGGATGTTACTTTGACACGTACCACTTACCTAAGAATTGTTGCAGACCATATACACCCTTTCATGGAAACGGTATTCCCTGGTGGCTGTGGCTCTTTCAGCAGATAATGCGCCCTGCCACAAAGCACAAATGGTTCAGGAATGGTTTGAGGAGGACAACAATGAGTTTGAGGTGTTGACTTGGCCTCCAAATTCCCCAGATCTCAATCCAATCGAGCATCTGTGGGATGTGCTGAACAAACAAGTCCGATCCATGGATGCCCCACCTTGCAACTTACAGGACTTAAAGGATCTACTGCTAATATCTTGGTGCCACATTCCACAGCACACCTACAGGGGTCTAGTGGAGTCCATGCCTCGACACGTCAGGGCTGTTTTGGCAGCAAAAGGTGGACCAACACAATATTAGGTCATAATGTTACGCTTGCTCGTGTATAGTCTACATATAAATAATTGTGTGCATTATGTAAAGAACCTTTACTTTGATTTTAACCTCTCTCAAAATGGTATACACAGAACACTTTGAAACCCATCATAACAATTTGAAACCCATTATAAATTAAAATTAATTGATGGATGTTTATCTGAAATAGTAGGCCTAGGCTACTGTACTATTAAATATGATTTTTAAACTGTTTAAATGTAGACTGACTTCATCAAGGCCAATTTGCAGTAATTGCTCACAATGTTTGATCTTCCATAAACGTCGCTCATTCATACTGTTCTCACACACACACACACACACACACACACACACAAACACACACACACACACACACACACACACACACACACACACACACACACACACACACACACACACACACACACACACACACACACACACACACACACACACACACACACACACACACACACACACACACACACACAAACACACACACACACACACACACCTTAGTTATGATGCAATGTTTGTGTTTTTCATCCACACGAATACCCAGGAGACTTATTATCATTTCTCACTTTTAATGACAGTGTGACTCTCAGGAAAAAAGTTGTTGAAAGTCATTCTTCCAGTTGTATCATGAAACAGAGTGGTTTACTGTCACAGCTCACATCAAATCAACCCAATATACTTACAGATACAGATAATTACTAGTCATTCACTTTAGAAACGATGGTTGAGGTATTGGTAATGGTCATTGACCTCGATTTACATTTGCTTCCATCTAAATCATTACTAAAGCCCCTTCAACAGGCTTATGACAGGCCAAAAATATATTTTATTAGGGTGTTCAAGAAAAACTTCACTTGGACTAGTGGGTGATAAAGTCTTCAACCTTCATTCAAATTATATATATATAGGTAATAAGGTAATATCATTTCATATTCATTCAAATGTCAATGTGTGTGACTCACTGATGCCACAGATATAAGTGGATATGAGAATCTTAAAGGCTTTCTGAAAGCGAGGGTAGAAAAAACCATAGATCAATGGGTTACAAGTGGAGTTAAAGTATCCAAACCAAACCAAAGCATCAAAAATATTAACAGGAGTCATGAAATTGATGAAGGGATCAACAGCAGTGGCGGTAAAAAAAGGCAGCCAGCAGAGATAAAAAACACCCATGACAATGGCAAGAGTCTTTGCTGCTTTCCCTTCTCTTTGAGCAGAGCTTTGGCTCTTCAACCCTCCTTTTGCCACAGTCACTCTTTCTGACATAACCTTTGCATGTTTTTTCACAACTTTGAAGATGCTCAAGTACAGAGAGGTCATGATAGTTCCTGGAATTAGGAACACAAAAAGTGCACAAATTAAGCCCCATTCTTTGTTAAAAAACAGAACACAGCCACCAAAACAAGAAATCTGCAATATAAGTTCTTCCAAACCAACGTTGTTTACCCCTGTAAAAACAACAGAAAAGCTGTACACAATCGAAAACAGCCATGTGAAGGTAATAAATACAGCCACAGTGTTATTCGTGACCCTCATTTGGTACCTTAAAGGATCACAAATTGCCCAGTACCTGTCAATAGCTATTAAACTGAGATGCAATATGGAAGAAATGCTGAAAGTCATGTCCAAACTTGAATGTACTTTACACACAACGTCTCCCAGATACCAGCAGCCTTCAACAGATCGCACCATGCTGTACGGCATGACCAAAGAGCCCAGCAGACAATCACAAGCTGCCAGAGACTGAACGATCATGTGAGTCGGAGACTGTAGATGTTTAAAGTGAAAGATGGAGAAGATGATCAGCAGATTCCCAAAAACTGTTGTGAGGATCATCAGTGCCATGAAAGCGTACATTGCCACTTTAAGGACAGTAAGACGGTGAGCTCTTGGACAGGAGTCCAGCAGGAGTGGATAGCAGAGAAGCACATTCTCAGAGTAAATGTCGGTTTCATTTGAAATCATCACGGCTGCCCCAGTTAATGACTGATATGCAAGATTAAAACACAATATTTGTTTTGTAAATGTAAAAAGATACAAAAATATTAACCAAAATAAGCCCAGACTTATTTCATAAATAATGATACGGTAAAGACAAATATCCAAAGAAAGATGAATATAAATACGGTACATGCCCACACAAATAGGCTAAATTGTTCAATGGACTCAGTCTCAGCTCAGTCTTGTTCATATATACTCTCAGATTTGAGGTAACCCCCCTTCATCTGTCAATGTAACCCATAGTTACAAAAACAACATGAACTCAGCAGATTAACCCTTAGTGCCTGAAATATATTACTAAAGATAAATAAAATAAATAAAATAATAAATTATATTTTCAACTCATTTACACTTTAAATAGTATTTAAACATTTCACGTAAATGCATAAGACAAGACAGGCTTCGGATAGTTTTATGTTGTGCCAGTGTAACAGAAGCCAGCTAGTAGTCGCTGTGCGAGTAAACCTCACTCCTCTGATCTCAAGAGACGCTCTAGTGACTGATGCTAGAGGTTGCAGTCTTTAGCCTCCTTGTTAGAGCGTCCAACTCTCATGCCGGCGGACCAGGGTTCGAGTCCCGCTTGGAGCAGGCGGTTTGAACAGGAGGGGTTACATTGGTGCCTTGACCCGGATGGGAGTGAGGTTTGGGGGGGTGAGTGTAATGGAAGCCAGCTAGTTGTTGCTGTGCGAGTAAACCTCACTCCTCTGATCTCAAGAGACGCTCTAACTACTGACGATATGGGTTGCATCCTTTAGCCTCCTTGTTAGAGCGTCCGACTCTCATGCCGGTGGACCAGGGTTCGAGTCCTGCTTGGAGCGGGCGGTTCGAACATGAGAGGTTACACCAGTGAGTCTACATGGTTCCACTGGTTTCACTAAAAAGTTGCCCAACTCTCTTTGATTTAGCTCTGCCATTTCTGTTGTTGTGTATGATAAACATTAAAGGAATATTTTACCCTAAATTGAAAATTAAGTCTTAAAGGTCCCATGGCATGGATTTTTTGTATGTTTCCTGAGGTTTACTTATATTGTTAGTATGGTTTTTACATAGCAAAAATGTCATAATTTAGAAATAAAAAGCATTTTTTTCTATACTGATATTAGCCCTCTGGCTTGAATGCTCTGTTTCAAGTTGGCGTGTCTGATGTGAGACTTCAGTGAAAACGCCCACTGTTGTGATTGGCTGACTTTGCATTTGAAATGAGTATTAGAATATGTGGCGGAGAGGGCGTGGTTTAGTGAGGCACCGTCTGACTCTGCAAGCAAGCACTGCCAGCCCAGAGAGAGACGGACTGGGCACACAAGATAGCTGAGAAAGTTTTATTGTACTGAGTTGCTGAGAGTGCGAGTTTATTTTGTTTGTATCTGAGAGTTCTGAATAAACACGAGTCCCAGTCATGCGACCCTGTCTTCTTCCTCCTTATTCTACGAACTATGTAACATGTGGAACCCCTCTCGTTTGTTTACCATCACAGCCGTCGAGATGAACGAATCATGAAAGTGTTGATTATAGCATTCTTTTTCGATCTTTTCCCATCACATGAAAGGCTTGAGTATTGAGTACACAGGCAGTCTGTTGATTGCGTGAATGCAGTGATCTCGTCATTGCAGGGCTATTTCGCTCACAAAATGCTTTGACCACAACTAACAGCAAACATGACATCAACATGAATACAGTAAGAGCTTTGTTGTGCAGCAAAACAGCATCATTCATTATAACGGCAGTTTGGGTAAGTGTGCAGATACACTCGCGACGTGTGATGGACAGCTTTGAACATTATAAAGAGAGTGTCAGGATACACACTCAGGAGACCAGGGGCCTATGCCATGAATTCGGTTTAGCTGGCTAGCCAGATATGTTTAAGCTTAGTTTGTGCTAATCCTGGGTTTTAAGAGTTTTATAACCAGAGTTTTTCCTCCTCCGTTTTAAAAAACAATCGCGTCCACACAAGCACGGTTTAAAAAAAATATCTGTCCACATGAAAACGCAAAACCGGGCTATGATTGGCTGCCTGATTTCCACATGGGTCCCATCCACAGCACTGATGCACCGAGGGATGCCATGGGCTCAGTGAAACCCTTCTACAAGTTTACTTTGGACTCAGTGACAGGTAACTGTACACAGGGGCAGGGCTCAAGTGGACTGAAGCTTCACACACTTGCCTTACTATGTTGTATTATTGCATTCTGGCGCCTCTGTTCAGCAATACAATGAGATAACTGCGCATGTATCTGTATACATGTGATAAGCGCTGTTAGCAGAGTTATTAAAAGCTACGTCCACCATTGCATAGACTCCACTCATGTAAACAAAAGCGATAATGGCGTACAATCTGATGTCAAACAAGGGAGAGAACGGCGTACACTTCGACTTAACAAGCCGAAATCTCCGGTTTCACCATCTACACGACAACGCTGTAACCGGAGTTTCTAAAAATCTTCACCCTGGCCGGAGTTTTCAATTAGTCTGGTTTCAGTAACCGGATATTGCGTGTGGACGAACAGTCAAACCGCATAGAAAAAGCTGCAGTTTTGAAAATACCCGCGTTCGTGTGGACAGGGCCTTAGTCACTGGCTTGATTCACTGATGCATTACGCTTAGGGCATCAAGACGGCCTGTTCTAATGCCGTATGCCTAGAGTACGGCATTATGGTAAAAAAAAAAAAAATCATGTCTGTATTTTTGTCTGAATGGCGATAACTATGAAAGCTATGAAAACGAATATAGTGAATGTAACCATGTAGGTATCTAGCCTATGTGCAAAAAAGAGTTAAAATCACTCGCAAGCAAGCACACCTCAAAGGCATCTGTCAGAGTATTTGTTTAAAGCTACTTTAAACAACACGTGTTAACTATATCTTACGTGTTATTTTGAAGCCCTTAATACAAAGCATTTTCTGTGTCCTCCGCGATTTTCCAGATGTGCTCGTAATATCAAACTTTATATCTATATAACTGGTATTGCCTCATCTTATATCGTTTATGAAACATACATCAATGTATTGTACAAACTCGATACTGCCCAGCCCTACGTATATACCCTTATTCTGTAACGTTAACCACAAGGAAGATGAAGATGACTATAAAAAAGTCTCAGAATAGAATAATCCAATATAAGAAACGGTGTGTGTTGCTGTTACAGGTGAGGCTCCCTCCCTCCGCTTCCTCCGGATCATCACCAGAGCTCACCAGAATATTGACTGTTGCTACTCAGACAACAATTTCTATATATATATACACAACAACGCTGTAACCGGAGTTTCTAAAAATCTTCACCCTGGCCGGAGTTTTCAATTAGTCTGGTTTCAGTAACCGGATATTGCGTGTGGACGAACAGCCAAACCGCATAGAAAAAGCTGCAGTTTTGAAAATACCCGCGTTCGTGTGGACAGGGCCTTAGTCACTGGCTTGATTCACTGATAGGGCATATGAAACGTTCATATGAAACGTTACGCTTAGGGCATATGAAACGCATATGAACGTTCTTATATGAAAAAGAACCGGCCCCCGGGTGTCTCCACAACATCGAATCTGGCCCCCTTTTAAAAAAAGTTTGGACACCCCTGCCCTACCAGAAAGATTAAGCCACTGCATAAGGCTTTCAGTACAAACAGTTGCAGAACTGCCAAGATCTAGGAATGCATACGTCTGGACTATCTGATCTTCTTTACTGTCCTTGACTTAAAAGAAAGAAAGGAGACAACATCTTTTCTAGCCCCTGTATGACCACAGGTTTTGGTAGATCCTTCAGAACTCGCATGCCTCTGACTCCTTGGAGACTACATCTGAGTTGATTGTATTTCTGTCAACATGAAGCACAGTGCCACAGTTACGACTCATGTGCCCAGCACTTAGAAAGTCCATATTTTCCCAATGCTTCTTCCTGTGATGGAGCGGTACAGGCTTCAGACACAAGAAATTGCGAATGTCCCCCAGGGAAATATAAAATGACACCTAAAAGATTGTTATTAGGTCACACAGGTTTGATAAAAAGGTAGGCAGAAAATGTATTATTTGTAAGTCACTGTCTTAACCTCTTATCTATGCACGGCTTGTGGGCGGGGCGGTTGACGTGAGTGGGCGTGTCTGTACTTTTATTTACTTTGTTTTATACAAAATATTCAATCAACTATCACAAACTATGCATCATTTGAAAGCTAAAACACTCAAGATTCATATTCTGAACTTGTTTTTGCAATAAATACACCAGAGAGGAAAGGGTTAAATGAAATGCTAAAGGACCGGCCATGTAAACATTAGCATAATATTAGTGGTACTCATCTTTCATCTCCTGTCAGATCAGATCGGACGAATCCACTAAACACCCGCATACATGTCCGTGTAACAGTCCACTCTTCAAAATGCATCCCACTTTTTAATCCAAAACAACGAAAAAATAGGAAAAAACAAAAAATCCTCCGTTGTTTGCAAGAGAGGATTAGCGTAATCAATCATGTCCATTTTCAATTAAATATCGATTCTATAATCCGTTTCTGGCAAACTCAAATAGTCTCTTCTCCGTGATATAAACCCTCCCTCGTCTCTCTCCTTCATTTAGGCCTAGTCCACACGTACACGGGTATTTTTATAACCGGAGTTTTTCCTTCTCCGTTTAAAAAAACAATCGCGTCCACACAAGCACGGTTTAAAAAAAATCTCCGTCCACATGAAAACGCAAAACCGCGCTATGATTGGCTGCCTGATTTCCACATGGGTCCCATCCACGGAGGGATGCTATGGGCTCAGTGAAACCCTTCTACAAGTTTACTTTGGACTCAGTGACAGGTAACTGTATATACAGGGGCAGGGCTCAAGTGGACTGAAGCTTCACACACTTGCCTTACTATGTTGTATTATTGAATTCTGGCACCTGTTCTGCAATACAATGAGATAACTGTGCATGTATCTGTATAGGCTACATGTGATAAGCGCTATTAGCAGAGTTATTAAAAGCTACGTCCGCGCTTGCATAGACTCGACTCATGTAACGTTAAACAAAATCGATAACGGCGCACAAACTGACGTCAAACAAAGGAGAGAACGGCGCACATTTTGACTTAACAAGCCTAAATCTCCGGTTTCACCGTCTACACGACAACGCTGTAACCGGAGTTTCTAAAAAACTTCACCCTGGCCGGAGTTTTCAAAAAAGTCCGGTTTCAGTAACCGGATACTGCGTTTGCGTGTGGACGAACAGCCAAACTGCATAGAAAAAGCTGCGGTTTTGAAAATACCCGTGTTCGTGTGGACAGGGCCTTAGAGTCTCTCCTGTGATGCATCATATAGAGGAAGCGCCTTACAGGCTTGGTGAGCTGTCAATCATTGCGCCCATGGTTTTCGTTGGATAAAGGCACTCGGTGCTTAGCCAATGCCTTTCCAACAAAGGTTTGATTGATGGACTTAGTAACCAATCAAAAGGCATTATCTTGCGCAGTTTATGTAAGTAGGATTTGGTGAATACTACTAGTGCTTATGCTTTCATAACACCGGCACGCGTTTCTCATGGCGCCTGCCAGTGTTTAGGCAGAAACTGCAGTGGAGCACGCAAACTGACACTTCTTATCAACTAAATGAGTTTTTTACACTTTGTAATTTCTGTAAATAGTTACTTTAGTTTTTCAGTAACTGTTTATCCATCATAATTAGCAGTTTATTGCAGGTTATTGCAGATTTATTTGAATGAAAAACTACTCTTTACAATTGCAAATGTTCTGAAATAAATGGCCTTTTTGAAAGGACGCCTAGACTTTTCTTGACATAAAAGCTTACAGAAGCTACATTACTGAGAGAATCATCCTCATATTTGAATCATGACATGATTAGACATTCAGTTTTATATTTAAGTTATTTTCAGGCTCAACATTAAATTCTCATATTTTTTTCCCTAAGTGAAAAAAAAAAAAGTGAGTCACTTACATGTATATTTACATGTATATTACTCTGTTCCCACATTACTTTGAGTTATTATGACTCTTGGGTAGCAACATTTCAGGTGTCTAGTTTAAAATAAGACCAGATTTATGAATATAGACCATAGGGTTTAAGAGCTGCAGACATTTTCATTTGGGTATGTCGTTTTCAAATAGGGGCGCAGGCTAAGAGGTTAATGCATGAACCATTGAGTCATTCATTCATTCATTCAGTAATGAAGCAAGTGGCTTGGTGCGTCCCAATTCACATTCTATCCGTCCTAAATAGTATTCAAAAATATAAAATTTGTAACCCAAATCTTAGTATGTTGAAATGAGTATTCCAAAGATGCCCTGATGTTCTACTATTTCCGGTCAGAATCCGTAGTGCAGATCGATGCACATCCTAATGGCTGATATTGCCCACAATCAATTGCACGTTGGACGAGGATCTGTTTAGAACTATATTTTATTATATTTCATCTGCAGCAGCATTGTGAACTTTTGTAATGATACATTTGGCTATTACCTTTTAAATGCATCATTATATTCAAATTGCAAACGCATGAGGAGAGTCTTCGCATGAAAGACGACTGACAGATCAACGTGCTACAACATTCTCTCCGAAACGGTAGAAATTTTCAATTAAGATTGAATGTGGAGGATTTTAACTGTGACAAGATGATTGACAGGGCAGTTTACAGTGACAGGATGCATGTTACTAAGCGAATGAGCTCAGTTTTTTTTTACAGGGGAACTATTATTTCGTTGCAAAATAAAGGAAAAACTGACAATAGCCTATGTTTCAAATGAACATCACTTAATATTACCCTTTTGTTTGTTGAAATGTCACGTTTGCAATCATGGAGATATTTGGATTTGCATTCTTGCTCGTACACTATTATCGACATTAAAAACAAGAACTCACAAAGGGTATGTTTTGTATCGAAGAGTTTGAATCTTAAATCGATCTCTATGCACTTTCTGGTACAGGCTATTGTTCTTCATGCTAGTAAGTGCTAAATGTAAAGGTACATTGTTGAGAACGGCAGCAATGTAGCACGATTTGCTAAAAATCCCCCTCTGTCCATGAAATCCTGTACTGGTAAAGCCATGGTAATAGCCTGGAAATAATCCTCGGTTTAATACGGAAGGACTGATATTTAGTATAGCAGAAAGTGTTTTTTTTTTCTTTTCTCGAGTCTTGATTATTTAGGTTTTAAATTGCCTCAATCTTAATCAGGCAATTTAAATAAATGTGAATGTTTTTTTTAAAGGGAGAACATATGTGAACCCATTCAAATGTTATCAAGAGAGGTTCATTGAGCAAATCAAATCTTTAATCAATTTAAAATGTTAATTTCACAAAAAAAGCAGGCTAATACAATTAAAACTGCAGAAAGTTCATAGGAAACAAACATTTGGAAAATGCCATATATGAACTAAAAAGAATGACACAAAAATGAAACTTTATTGTAATGCCTGAAGTAAGTGTGAGTCGTATTCATTCAAAAGTCATTGTATTTAAATTATTGATGCCACAGATATAAGTGGATATAAGAATCTTAAAGGCATTTTGAAAACAAGGGTAGAAAAATCCATAAATCATAGGGTTGCAAGTGGAGTTAAAATATGCAAACCATATTACAACCTCATAAACATCAGCTGGGGTTACATAATTGTAAAAAGGGTCAAGAACAGTAACAGTAAAAAAAGGCAGCCAGCAGAGATAAAAAACACCCATGACAATGGCAAGAGTTTTTGCTGCCTTTCTCTCTCTGTGTGCAGAGCTTTTGCTCTTCCACCCTCCTTTTGCCACCACAGTCACTCTTTCTGACATAACCTTTGCATGTTTTCTTGCAACATGGAAGATTTTCATATACAGAGAGCTCATGATCATTCCAGGAAGGAAGAATGTGAGAATTGGACATAAAAGACCCCACCGTTTGTTAAAAAACATAACACAACTTCCCACACAGTAAACCTGCAATATAAGCATCTCTAGTCCAACTGCACTTATCCCTGAAAACACAACATAAAAGCTGTACACAAATGAAAACAGCCATGTGAAGGTAGTAAATACAGTCACAGTGTTGTTTGTGACCCTCGTGTTGTACCTTAAAGGATCACAAATGGCCCAGTACCTGTCAACAGATATTAAACTGAGATGCAGTAAGGAAGAGATACAGAAGGTCATGTCTAAACTAAAATGCACTTTACACACAACATCTCCCAGATACCAGCAGCCTTCAACAGATCGCACCATGCTGTACGGCATGACCAAAGAGCCCAGCAGACAATCACTCGCAGCCAGAGAGCGAACGATCAGATGAGTTGGAGACTGTAGATGTTTGAAGTGAGAGATGGAGATGATGATTAGCAGATTCCCAAAAACTGTTGTGAGGATCATCAGCGCCATAAGAACATACATTGCCACTTTAACTACAGTAAGACGGTGCAATTTAGGACAGGAGTCCAGCAGAAGTGGATAGCAGAGAAGCACATTCTCAGAGTCGGTTCCGTTTGAAGTCATCACGTCTGCTCCAGATGCTGAGAAGATTTTCTTTGTAACCATAAAAAGGCAGACATTTAGAACCCAAAGTAAAAACAGAATAATTTAGTAAATTATAGTTTGGTGAAGAAGACCAGTATCCAAAGAAAGGTACAGTACATGCCCATCTAGTTTAACTCACTATATGGACTCAGAGCAGTTCAGTCTTGTTCATAAATACTCTCAGATATGAAGTAACCCCTGTACACCAGTCCATGTAACCCATAGTTAGAAAAACAACATCTCAGGAGATTAAAATGAAAAAAAAAAAAATACTTCAACGCTTCTACAAACATTTGTGAAAGAATGGGTCGCTCTCAGGAGCTCAGTGAATTCAAGCATGGTACCGTGATAGGTTGCCACCCGTGCAATAAATCCATTTGTGAAATGTTGGCACTATTAAATATTCCACGGTCAACTGTTAGTGGTATTATAGCAAAGTGGAAGCAATTGGGAACAACAGCAACTCAGCCACGAAGTGGTAGGCCATGTAAAATCACAGAGCGGGGTCAGCGCATGCTGAGGCGCACAGTGTGCAGAAGTCACCAACTTTCTGCAGAGTCAATAGCTACAGACCTCCAAACTTTGTGTGGTCTTTAGATTAGCTCAAGAACAGTGTGTAGAGAGCTTCAGGGAATGGGTTTCCATGGCCGAGCAGCTAATCCAAGCCTTTCATCGCCAAGTGCAATGCAAAGCGTCGGATGCAGTGGAGCTTGGTCCTTTAGTTCCAGTGAAAGGAACTCTTAATGCTTCAGCGTACCAAGACATTTTGGACAATTTCATGCTCCCAACTTTGTGGGAACAGTTTGGGGATGACCCCTTCCTGTTCCAACATGACTGCGTACCAGTACACAAAGCAAGGTCTATAAAGACATGGATGAGCGAGTTTGGTGTGGAGGAACTTGACTGGCCTGCACCTCAACCCGATAGAACATCTTTGAGATGAATTAGAGCGGAGACTGCGAGCCAGGCCTTCTCTAGCAACATCAGTACCTGCCCTGACCTGTGCTACGCTTTTAGAAGAATGGTTAAAAATTCCCATAAACACACTCCTAAACCTTGTGGAAAGCCTTCCCAGAAGAGTTGAAGCTATTAAAGCATCCGTATTAAACCCTACGGATTAAGAATGGGATATCATTAAAGATCATCTGCATGTAAAGGCAGGCTTCCCAAAACTTTTGGCAATATAGTGTATACTGCCAAAATTTCAACTTTAGTGACTACATAGCTTTTTAAATCTTCAAACTACACCAAAAAACGTTGTGTAGGATTTACTTTGAAACTATTTTCACACAGAAATTGCTTGAACATTTTACAAATAAAGAAACAGCAAGTAACGCATTGAATTAAACATGAAATTTTGAAGTATAAAGACTGAAATAATATTTTCTTGTAAAACATACTCTAACAATCTTTGTTTTATTTAAAACTTTGAAAAACACCAACAGACGGCGGACCAATGCGGACAGTCACCAGATTACAGTATGCCCAGACATTCCACGACCAGAGAAATGCAGATTCAACATGTTTAATCAGTGAAAACAAGGACCGACCAATGCCAACAGGGGCAACACACTGATCTGACTAAACCCAACAAAGTCTGTATCTGTCTGTTGTCATCTGACTGTGCAGTGAGAATTGGCATTCACAGTATAAAACTTAGGTCCTTAATCTGTCTTTAAATTTCTTACAACAAACTATATAATAACTTCTGCACTGACCTGGCTCTCTCGTATCCTTTAGAAGAGGTTGTAAAGCTCTGTTTAACACTTTTATTATATTCGTTATATTTACATCCATTCCAGAGATTTTTGCACAGTAAATGTCTGTTTGGCCTTCAAATCCACAGCTGCCAATCACACACACCTCATTAATGATGCTTTGTGTCTTTTAGACCCATGAGACTTGTTATCAGTCCTCCATTTCATTGGAGTGACTCTCAAAGGAGTCTGACCAATCAAAGGTGTTAATACCAGCTCTCACCTGCTTAACACATGAAGCTTATTAGCTGTATCCTGTCACAATATTATCACAGCAAACTTGTTTACCCATAATGCCCAAAAGAGCTGAAGTTTTATCATTAGGGAGGCAGACAGGACAAACAAACTTTTAACTTCTTTGTGCTTCAATCTAATAACATACAACATCAGAGAAATAATGGAGTTCTAAACATAGTAAGTAAAACATTAACAATATGGATAAACGTTAAAATTAGCCATGTACTAGAAAGATATAATTTTTAACAACATGCTAACTAGTCACATGTGAAGTGGATATCATTGATCATCTGGGTAGATAATATGGTAAGCAAACAATCAGTTCTTGTAATTAACATGTTGGATGCAGGAGAAATAGGCAGGAATAAAGATCTGAGCGACTTTGACAAAGGCCAAATTGTTATGGCAAGGCAACTGGGTCAGAGTATCTCTGAAACAGCAAGGCTTGTGTGTTGCTCCCGGACAGCAGTGGTGAGAATTTACCAACAGTGTCCGCAGAGGGACAAACCACAAACCGGTGACAGGCTGTTGGGCGGCCAAGGCTCATCAATGCACGAGAGAAACGAGGGCTACCGTCTGGTCCGAGTCAACAGAAGGTCTACTGTGGCACAAGTCACACAAAATAGAGTGTAAAAAAGATGGACAACGCACCTTCTCTCTCTTCCATTGTAGAAAAGCCGCCAATGTCCAAATATGGCGCTGACATCTTGAGCTGATTTGGCACCTGAGTCTGCGCAGTAGTGAGTGTGAAGTGGAGACTGTCCCGCTCACACTCCCGCAGAATCGTTTAGTACAGTTTACTGCAGAACAACTCATTATGTCGGTGTGAGTGAGTGAACAGTTTTGGAAATGTAGAAATTAAAGTTAAAGCTCCAATCTCCTCCTGAAATCCTGAAAAAAGTATTTTGGTACTTCACTCAGAGAAGCTGTCAATCATGATGTCACACCCCCATTTTTATTAACATTAAATAACTAAAGCCCCATTTCCACCGAAATTACCCAGAACAATTTGTACCAGGACCTTTTTTTACAGGACCATGAGATAGCTCAGACGAACGCGATGCCATCGGACAGAAAGAGCAAGACTGATATTTGCTGAACGCAGAACGATCCTCGCAAAAGACTTTGCCGGTTGAAATAAAATGCTCCGTGAGCTCAACCAATCAGCACGTTCAGCGTTCCTGAACTTTGAAAAAGTACCACCTCGCTAGCAGGGCCGTTCGGAGGGGGAAATATTTACCCGGAACTTCATTTAGACCCTGGCTCCTGTGGTCCCATTTTCTTTTATATCACGTGGACGGCCATGTACATGTGTGCCGTTTATCTGGGGAAGTGATGGTACCAGGATTCACTTTAGGACAACGACAAGCCAGTGGAGGGAGTGTGAAGCTCTGGGCAATGTTCTGCTGGGAAACCCTGGGTCTGGCCATTCATGTGGAAGTAAATTTGATACATGCCGCATACCGACACATTGTTGCAGACCAGGTACAACCCTTCATGACAATGGTGTTCCCGAGTGGATGTCCCTCATTTAGCAGGATAATGATCACTGACACACTGCACACATTGTTCAGGAATGGTTTGAGGAACATGATGAATAGTTTGAGGTGTTGCCCTGGGGGCACATTACAGAAACATCTTAACTTTAGAATCCTATCTTATCTGTTTGGTAACCATCGCAATTTCAGTTAGAATCCCATTTAGGACAAAAGCTATGACATTTCTTAAGTGCATAATCTTATCTTAACTATGGATAGGAAACGGGTATTACAGAAGCATCCCAACTTGACAAAAAAATCCTAAAAGCTGTCTGAACTTTAGGACAACCCCATGGTGTCCTAACTTCAAACCTTTTCGAAATCCAACGGTAAAAACCCAAAAAGCCTACAAAAAAGCCTTTACAAAAAGTACAAAAAGCCTTTTTCGGGAATGGCGTTACATTTATTAATTATACAAGATGAAGAGCAGTGACGTTTGATGGTGGAAAAACTTTTGGAGGACCCAGAGGATGTGCTGCGCTTTGATAATAAAATACTCGTAAATAAGTTACAGACTCCCACAACACTTGATTTTGCAGTTAGTTGAGGAATTGAGACCAACATTGCAGAGGCCAATGAGCCGACCCGGAGCATTACCGGTCAACGTTTTTTTTTTTTTATTGCAAAAGGCAATTTATAAAACAGGCTTTAACTTTTCAACGGAGCTTATCAAAATTTCAATCTCTGCCGCACTGAAATTAAAAGCACGCCGTTGTTTCTCCATTTTGATTTTAGGTTATACCTCAGAAGCACTTTGCGAGTTGTTGGTTGCTTGGTAACAGACCTGACTGGTGATTACCGAACTCGATGGAGCGGTTTAAGATTTCCTAAACACAGATGAGATTTTGTAAGATAGGATAATAAACCTAAATCAAGTTAAGATTTGCTTCTGTAATAGGAAATTGTGAAAAATCCTAAATTAACTTACCATATCTTAAGTTAAGACCTAAGATAGAACGTTTCTGTAATACGCCCCCTGGCCTCCAAATTCCCCAGATCTCAATCCAATTGAGCATCTCTGGGATGTGCTGGACCAACAAGTTCAATCCACGGCGACTACACTCTACAACCTACAGGTCATCAAGGATCTTGGTAGTTTAGCGTGGTGCCAGAGACCACAGGACACCTTTAGGGGTCTTGTAGAGTCCATGCCTTGGTGGGACGGTGCTGTTTTAGCAGCACATGAAAGACCAGCAGCATAGTAGGCAGGTGGTCATGATGTTTTGGATCAATGGTGTATGTATATGTGTGTATTTTGTATGTATGTATGTATAATTCAATAAAAAATAATAACTGAAATGATAAAGATTTGACTATTTTTGTGTGATTTGGTAGAAGCACAATCAAATAACATTCAACCCATGAAAAAGTCATTCTCATAGAAGCAGGGACAGCACAAGGCCCAAAATATTATTTTTGTGTGCATGAAGATGACACAATCCATGCACACAAATTTGCATAATCATAAGCTAAAAATAAGCTATTCAAAAGAGCATGAAAGTATGATTCAAAACTGTAAAAGAAATACAGTTTAGAATCAAAAGATGGTGAGGCTACTCTACATGATTCACTAATTGATTCACTGAAGGATTCTTGTTTCTAATAAGAGATTTTTAAAAACATTTCATGATAACATTTTACGTTTTTAAATTTCATGACAGCTCAAATAATTCACATTTCACACGTTTGCTTCATGTCTATTATCACAAACACACATGCATAGGGACTAAACAAACTTCCCATACACACAAACACACTCCTCTGTAGTGACGTAATGTTTTCTGTTTGTTTGGAGAGCAAAAGTTCCCATGAGACTTGCTACAACCACTCCATTTTAATGACTCTCAAACATGCCTCAAAATCCAAATGTATGTGTGAAGTCCCATGATTAACACTGTCAGTCATTAGGATGAATACAATAACAGCCTCCTCAGCACTAATAACCCATCAGGTGCAGTATGACATCAGCCTGTTTACCACAAATCACCCAGTGATCTTTATGCCAGGCGTAATATGAAATGCCAGTCAAGAGACAAGCAGCACACACCAGCGCTTTGATCCAAACTTTCAAATCCAACAGCAGATTAATGAAAGAGTTTAATAACAGAGAATTGTCTAAAACACAAAAAAAAAATCTGAATCAAATGGATATATCTGAATCAAAATGCATATATTCATTTTTATATAAACATTTAGTATTAAATCTTACAGGAGTGCATTATTATAAATCATCAGCAGCATGCAGTAAATGCATTATCATCATAGCACACATGGCTATAATACCGTTTCACCCCAGAAAATGTTCACAAATGAGCTGCTTTTGTTACCACTATTTTAATCATGTTCTGACCATTATTATCAGGAGTATTATTGCAGTGACTCTCTTTTGGGCACTGACGACTCCTGGTATAGCTTACCATAAAAAAGATTTAAAAATGAAAATATAAATAATTGAATCTTCTGAAGCCATATGACAAATAACAACTGTAAAAAGACATTTGAGTGCTGCAGCAGAGGGGAATATTTTCAATGAATAATAACTTAAAATGCAATCTTTTCAGCATATAAAACTTCAGAGGACTTGAAATGTATAGTGCACAAGTTGTTGGCTATAGACTGTTTATGTTTATATAGTGGGATTTTTTTGCCAACTTTTGTGATTGACAGCCAAGGTCACTACAAAATTCTGATGGAAATATCATTATGGCAGTTGTGGTCTAATATTGGGGGGGGGGGGGGGGGGAGGGGGTGTTCACTACTCACTGCTCCTAAATGTGTGGGCAATAACTTGAATGGGTTAAATGCAGAGGACAACTATGGATTGCCATACTTGGCCTTCACTTCACTACATTTTCTGGTAAAATATTATTTTTGAAAAAGTTTGTTCTTAGATATGATATTCTTATCTCTCTTTTTACAACAACATTGCATAAGGAACTTCCAAAAAAAATAGCTGACTTTGGAATAGCATACATTAACTCTTACTATTCCTGCCATATATGGTAGAAGACACTTTTCAAAATTGTCAAGCCAAAATCACGTGATTTCATCAGCAAACAATGCTTTGTTACATCACAGCTGTTTCGGAACGTTTCGTAAAGGTTCGCCGCTAGGGGGAGCGATCTCAATTTCGAATCAGTGTCGAATTTGTTGGTGTGAGAATGCCTTGTTTCAGTAAAATAACCATTATAAAATTGACTGTTGTTATTCTGGAGTGAATTACTGCAATGTATTTTTTTACTTTGGAAATTAAAAGCTGCAAGCAGCGATGAAAGGGCCCTCGCATCGGTTCCACCGCCACCCGATGGCTTTAGGAAAACAGAGCACGGTGGGAAATATGCATTTAAGTATATAAAAATAGGCCAGTCATTTGTATTTGCCACATTTCCTGCTACCAGCTGGTGGCGCTATGACCATGACTAAATTTTGGCATGTAGATGTCTTCAGGCCAGGGCACTTATCAAACATGTGAAGCTTGAGGTAGATTGGACATTGTATGCTTGAGTTACAACAACTTCCTGTTTCATGGCGAAACTTCAAATTTTGTCAGGCCGCCACAGACACAGTCTTCAGCGAAAACTCAAGATCTTCGCAATTTAACGTTGCCAAGGCCTTTAGATTAGACTGACCAAATATGATGTTTATCTGGTAAAATCTCTAGGGAAATCTCTAGCGAAAACTCAAGATCTTCGCAATTTAAAGTCGCCAAGGCCTTTAGATTAGACTGACCAAATATGATGTTTATCTGGTAAAATCTCTAGGAGGAGTTAAAGTACAACGTCTGGAAATGGCAAAAAACGCAAACATTTTGCTGAGAAAATTTTAAATATCACACTTCCTGTTGGGTTTTCAGATTTTGCTCCCAGGGACTTTTTTAAATGTCATGTGTCTACCGAATTTCATACTTGTACGTGAAACGTGCGAATGGTGCTTAATCGAAATTTTGTAGGTGGTGCTATCGAGCCATTTTGCCACACCTAATTCTGAAACCCATATCAGACGTACATTTTCACCACTTCTGATGCTTGTGCAAAGTTTCATCAAATACGATTCATTTCGGAAAAGAATAATAGATTGAGAACTTCCAATAGGGTCCTCGCACCATTGGTGCTCGGGCTATAATGAATTGAATTCCGAATTGAGACGGCTGACAAATGCAACCACTGGAGGAGAGAAATGAGACACAGTTAGTAAACCCATGAACCAAGGGTCTACATGATTTTTACTTGATCTAGGATCAGTTTTATAATGTAGACATTTTAATGGTACATTTGTATATCAAAAAAGATTAGACAAGCCCTCCATAAAACTGACAAAACAAGCTCTGCAAATTAATAAAAGAACACAAATGGTTTGCAAAAAGTATCTTCATGCAAGTTTGTGCAGAGTTGTGGTTGTATTGTGGTTGTATTCATACAGTATTGACCAACAGGTGTTGCCATTTGCGAAGCAAATTGATTGGCCTAAATGATTCGGAGTAAGAGTATGCTATTCCGGATTAGGCTTTATGCTACCTTCACATGCTATTAGAAATTTGATAATTCCGACTTTTGAAGTCGTGATTACTAGCTCATTGCATTCAAGTTTCAAAATGTGAGGGCGTTCATGTGCAATTTTTACCTACCCTTACGAAAATTAACCATGGTTTTATTGTAGTAAAAATGTAGTAACCATGTTTTTTTGGCTAATTGAATACCATTTATATAACAACAGTTTTACCACAAATACCATGGTTAAACTGTGGTTAGAGAAGCAAAACCATGGTTAATTTGCGGTTACCATTGTTTTACTACAATAACCATGGTTTTTTGGTTTTATTTGTAGTAAAACCATGGTTTATTTTCGTAAGGAGAGGAAACTCGTATTTACGATAATTCCGAGAGCACGTGAAGGCAGCCTTAGTTACAAGTATAACTGGTTTCTGCTGCTATTGTTTTGAAATATTTTCCCGGTAACAATAATTCTTACAGCTTTTCTAAACCATGAATACATAAACGCATAAATAAAAGGATTTAAGGTGGAATTAACATAGCCAAACCAAACAAGCGCATCAATCAGCATTGGGGGTGTTGTGTAGCCAATAAAAGGATTCAGGATGTTATAGAGGAAAAAGGGAGTCCAGCAAACCAAGAAAACTCCGACCACGATAGCAATCGTTATCGTAGCCTTCTGTGCCCGATGTTGCACGCTTCCCGATGGATAACTTCTCCTCAGCTGGTTCAGTTGATGATTAATAGATCTCGCCTGGTTTTGGGCCACCATGTAGATTCTAGAATAGATCCCAATAATGATGAAGCCAGGGATGTAGAAGGAAACCAGGGAGGTGACCACCGCCGGACCGTGACTAAAGAAGACGTGGCACCCTCCCACACAGCGTACATGTGTTTCGTAGAACTCCTTGCCGCCCTGGAGGTTGAGCTCGAAGAAGGTTGTCACGTAAGCGAATATGGCAGGGATTAGCCAGCTGGTAGAGATCATTAACAGCACCGCTGGAAAACCGATGCGGGAATGATACGTTAATGGGCTGCACACGGCGCAACAGCGCTCAGCAGACACACTCACGAGGTGGAAAATCGAAGCAGTGCTGAGAGTAATGTCAATGCATGTGTGTAACTTACACAAGAAATCACCAAAGTACCAACAGCCCTGAATGGAACGAACGGCACTCAGCGGCATTACAAACAGCCCGAGCAGAAAGTCACACAGAGCGAGAGACAGAATCAGCTGGTTTGTTGGTGTGTGGAGTTGCTTGAAATGCCCAATGGAGATGATGACCACTAAATTCCCAATGACGGTCACAAAGGTGATCAACATCACTGCGATGAGCATTGGAATGTGGACACTGTACGGTCGTACATACTTCCCACAGGATCCATTCAAAGCCTCATAACAGAGATCCATTTAAGTGTTTGATAGTCCATTGAGCTTGAGCCGATGATGAATCTTTTACATGAAGCAGAAACTCATGTAACAAATAGTCTTGTGGAATATGATGGGAGGGCTTTAGTCTGTTTAATTCAAATAGTTCTGTTGACATTTGTATATCTACATTGTAAAATGGCTATAAAAAGCGCCATGGTATAAATTTAACTTCTTTCCAAAAAAACAGATATTTTCCCAAGAGAGAAATTAATCTTCCTGAATTTTCCATTTAAGGAATTGCAATAGAAGAAGCTACTACAGTCTCTCTAAGCAGAAATTTTTCTCATAAAATATTAATAGAATGTGTCTGTCCAGCTTCTGTTAGCAAATAAAACGCATATTAAATTAGTCCACCTACTTTATACACGTATAGGGGCAAAGTACAATCAATCTGTCTATATATTTATCCATGTAAGCATAGCAACTGTGTCTAAGTTTTTGCATTTGCATTTGTTTGCATACTACAAGAGCAAACAGCTGCACATGAAGAAATCAATACAGAAGCTCCATTCCCGTCTTCATGAAAACAAAGGGCAGATAAGGAATTCAAATGTGTTTTCTAATGTTAAATTAGTCACAACTTAAAACAAATGTTTCTAGAACTGAGTTCAATCACTGAAACTGCAGGAAAGTGACATCATGACAACGCTGATTGGTTGATGGCACCACGAGAATCCACAAAGTCTCGAGGACAGCAGACAAGGAAAATAAATGTAATATTTAAAATATTTAATATTTAAAGAAAAGTCTATATCATGCTTTAAAGCAGGCATTCTCAACCCTGGTCCTCGAGGGCCACTGTCCTGAAGAGTTTAGTTCCAACCCTAATCAAACACACCTGAAACAGCTAATTCAGCTCTTCAGGATTACTTGAAAGCTACAGGCAGGTGAGTTTGATCAAGGTTGGAGCTAAACTCTGTAGGGTAGTGGACGTTTACATGATATAACGGTTCCACTGAGGCGAGTGTATGTGAATCCAAGTGCAGTTTATTATTTAAACAAAAAATGAACAAATACAAAATAAAGACTAGACTTGATATTGCATAGAAACATGAAATAAACATGAACTGGACTAAGCATGTACAGAAGTACAGGGAACAATGCAACATGAGGGATATATATACACTCACAAGACTAATGACCAAACAAGAAACACCGGAACACAATGAAATGATGATGAACCAATCAAAACGTGACACATAAGACAAGGAACCAATAGGAACATAGGACACATGAACAAATCCACCAATCAGAACATGACACATACAGGGGAAGCACATGACAGGATCACATGATGGGATAAGGGAATCACATGACGTTCACGCCATGTCGTAATTACCGTAATTACGAGATTTCAACTTGTAAAAAGCGTTCACATACTCATAGAGATTGTAATTACAACTTGTAAGCTGGGAATTTTCTGAAAGCTCCTACTTGTACCTTGTGACCGCTGTACCACCTGACCGCTGTAGATTAATTTATGCATTGATGGTGTTGCCAGAGAAACGCATAATTCCCAGAGTACAACGTAGAGGTGTTAGTGAGGCCAGTAGGGGGTGCTCACCCTGTGGTCTATGTGGGTCCTAACACCCCAGTTTAGTAATGGGGACCCAGGGGGTCCTTCAGAAAAAGAGTAGGGGTGTAACCCCGGCATCCTAGCCAAATTTGCCCATTGGCCTCTGTCCATCATGGCCTCCTAATCATCCCCATACACTGATTGGCTTCATCACTCTGTCTATCCACCAATCAGCTGGTGTGTGGTGGGCGTTCTGGCACAATATGGCTGCCGTCACATCATCCAGGTGGATGCTTCACATTGGTGGTGATTGAGGAGACCCCCCCCCCCCCCATGTAAAGCGCTTTGAATACCCAGAAAAACGCTATAAAATGTAACAAATTATTATTATTATTATTATTATTATTAACGTCACGTGTTGTCATTTCGAAATTATGGTAATTACGACATGGCGTGAACGCAGCATATGACTGTGACTAATACAAAATAAGGACATTAAACATGAATAGGAAACAAAATCAAAACTATACATGACACACAACAACAGCGCACTAAAAACATTTCTTTGTGCTTTTCGCGTACTGACGACAACATTATCAAAACCATCCTCATTCAAAGAAATCCACAAAAATGTCTAAAAATGCTGTATTATACTGTCAGGTCAGTAGTTGGCGATGTCCCTTTGCAAAGTAACACTACGTGCCTATAGACTAAACATGTAATACGCATAGACATGCCATTACCGTTTTCAAAAAATCAATTTTTTTGTTGTTTCACAAGTTCGTTTGCCCATATACTCTTTAGCTAATAAGGTTTAAGTATATTTGGCTTGCTGTCCGCGGTGGAGGGGCTCGAGGAAGCAGCTTCAACTCAAGCTTAGATTTACCCCCAGGGACTACTAGTGCTAGGAAGAGGAGAATAGTAAATGAGATGCCTAAATTTATGTAGGTGGAGTTGGGGAGGTGGAGGGATGCAAAACAGCTGATGCCTGAAGGAGGTAGGAGACTGCTTATGCTTTGGCGGTTAATTGAAAGATTAGATGGGTTCACGCCTCCCAAACTTGCGTTTGTCTACATCACTAATTGAAAGATTAGATGGGTTCACTCCTCCCGAAATTACTTTGTGAACTTATATGGAGATGATAAGGCAATTGTTTTCAAAAACGTTAGTTTTGCAAAAACGCATAAACAATTGTGTAGTGTAAATGGCCCCAAAATACTTCTTTTTTTAATTATTAGCAAAACGTACTTTAATATAATGACATTTTCCATATTCCAAAATAAAATAAATAAATTCACAGCTAATTTTGAATAGCCATCAATAGAAAAACATGTCATGTCCAGATGGTGCAGTTACATAATCTACTAGCAGAGGCTAACTGGACAACCAGCCAAACTGACCACTAGAAACACACACAGTTTACTCTTGCAACATCTTGAGACCCAAAAGCCAATAAGGAATTCCTTGTAATCACATGACAAGATTAAGCTTTTTTATTGGTTCAGAGAAACACTCTCTCTGTGTGTGAAAGTATTCAAAAAGGAAGAAAATACAGGTGTTCCAATATCTGCTCAGAACACAGGAAGTCTTTCTGTGGTAAGATTACAAACGCACACACACACACACACAAACGACACTTATCAAATTCTTATCGTATGTAAAAAATAAGATGTTAACATAAGATTTTAACAAATTCTGTTTACAACAAAAAAGAGGCCTAATCAAGTTTCTTTCTCATTCTAGTTATTAAAGTGCCTGTACAATGGCTCAACTGTGGACAGCAGAGTCTTTCGGCCTCTGTTTCGAATCCCTGAACGACTCATGTGTGAAGATTGTCTATTCTCCTGTCATTCGTGTTCCTTTCTACCTCCTCTTTGCTATAGCAATTATTGTGATTGTGTTCGGCAACCTGTGGGTCATCTGCACCATCTCATGTTTCCAGGAGCTTCACACACCCACCAACTATCTGATCGTCTCAATGGCCGTAGCCGACCTGCTCCTGGGCAGCTTTGTCATGCCCCCCAGTATGGTGCGCTCTTTGGAGACGTGCTGGTACTTTGGAGACTTCTTTTGCAAGTTTCACTCCGGCACTGATTTTACGCTGTGTAACGCATCTGTTTTGCACCTCACGTTCATTTCAATTGACCGTTATTTCGCAGTTTGTCAACCACTCCAATATCACAGCAGGATTACCACACGTGTGAGCGTAGCCATGATCCTGGTCAGCTGGTGTTTCTCTGCCTTTGTTGGCTTTGGCATCATATTCTCAGAGCTAAAAATCGAAGTAAAAAGAACAGAGGAGCTGCATGTTGCCTGCAAGGGAGGGTGTTTAGCACTGCATGGAAGAGAAATCGGAGTGACATATTCAATCGTGTTTTACTTCCTCCCCATGTTTATTATTGTCAGCATTTACAGCAGGATTTTTGTTATAGCACAGAAACATGTTCGTGTTATTAATAAATACCCTTCAAGCTCATCGGTTAGTAAAAAGGATCTGAAAGCCACTAAGACGCTTGCTATTGTCATTGGAGTTTTTATGTCTTGCTGGACACCTTATTTCATGTGTAACATCATAGATCCTGTTGTTAACCACACAATACCAATACTATTATATGAGGTCCTAATGTGGGTAGCTTATTTGAACGCAGTATTTAACCCTTTGATTTATGCTTTCTTTTACAGTTGGTTCAGAGAAAAATCCAAACTTTTATACAAAAAACTATATAAATTGTGCTAAAGGGTCTAAAGACCCTGAAATTTAGAACATTCTAAATGTTTTCTGCTTATTTCATAACATGTCATGTGAACATAAAACGTGAATAAAACCATGTTTCGATTTCTAGTTTTGATAATTGCTTTTCTCTTTAATGATGCAAATGTCCTACTGCCTTTCTATATATATTTTTTTCTTGAATCTAAGGAATGTAATGCTTCTTTAGCATCAAATCTGTGTTTGTTTTTAAATCATGCAATACATAAAATAAAACATTTGTGGTATTTTCATTCCCTAAAGATCAATTGAGGCCTTTTTACTCATATAGCCTCCCAATCCTGTCCTATTGTTCCTTATCATATGTTGGCTATAAACCCATCTGTGGTATTTGGTACTTTCTCTACATTTTCATTGACAGCAGTGAATGTTATCACTCAATCTCAATAAAAATAAATCCTTAAATCCTGAATCATATACCAGCCCGGGCCTAAAGCTGCGTCTAAATGAAATCACTACATAAAATGTTTAGTATTTAGTATTTACCTCTGTAGACAATCATTTTAGTCAAAAAGTCAAAAAGTGTTAGGTTGTGCCTCGCTCTCCCGTACATTCGCAAACAGCGTCACAAACTTACGTGGTTGGAACTACAGCTGTGTTAACCACTCAAGCTGTTGTTAGAAACATCGTTTCTTGTTAGTATGTCATGTGGACTTACATAGATCATGCTCTTGGACACAATAAGCAAACTATCATTCATTACATTCTATATATTTCATCCTATTTCAATTTATATACATTTGAATTTGAATGTGTATTAATGTATAAGGGAACCCCGCAGAGTATAACGTAAGAGGAAACCCGTGGAAAATTAAACATAAAATAAAGCAAAACAACAGGGAACAAAAACAGTTCTCAGTTCGTTACAGCAGCATGTCTGAAAAATTTGGTACACTCTAAAAAAAAAAGGTTCTATATGGCACCAAAAATGGTTCTTGGCTCGTAATCATAGGGGAACCTTTTTTAGTGCTATATAGCACCAATTTTGGTGCTTCAGTGGTTCTTCAGCGGTTCTTCAGAGGTTCTTCAGAGGTTCTTCACCGGTTCTTTGACTAAGGTGCTATATAGCACCTCTGAAGAACTGCTGAAGAACCACTGAAGCACCAAAATTGGTGCTATATAGCACTAAAAAAGGTTCCCCTATGATTACAAGCCAAGAACCATTTTTGGTGCCATATAGAACCTTTTTTTTTTAGAGTGTAACGTGGAGAAAGCTGTTGACTGAATGAACCGCATGTATAAGGGAGTAAAGTGTAGACACCAAATACTGTATGCCAACGCGATTAAACAATGAGCAGCTTACTATTGTTTATGTAAATAAACTATAATAAAGTTTAATACATTCATTGCAATCTCAAATCAATTAATTAGCAGAAGTTATTACTCCACCACCAGTCACCAAATGTGACGTCATTAACCACAGTCCTATATTGTTAAATGAATGTGGTTAAAACGACAAAAGTCAACAATGTATTGTACTATGGTGGTTAAGCAGTGAGTTAAGTCATAGTACAGGAAATGCACCCCTGTTTAATTCCTGTCACTATGAAGCTTCTCCTTCCAAAAAGCGCAATGTGTTCTGATTGGTCGGTTGGACCAGTGTGCTGTGATTGGTCAACCGCTTCCACCGTGTTTCGGAAATATCACGCCTCTTGCCATAAACCTCTCCCAGTTTCTCTTGAAGCCAATACGGAAGTGACTTAAACTGCAATTCATCGACTGGCCGCTAGAGACAGGCTCCAGAAGGGAGCAGAATCTCATTGAGCACCATGTTAAAATAAAAAAAAAAAAACATTTTCACAGCCTGGTACAAATTGTGGTTTTGGTCTAGTTAATTTTGCCCTTCATGACAACTGTGAGGGGGGCTGAATTTTTTTATAACTCATTTGTTTACATTATATAAAGTCTTAAAGTTCTGCATAATTAAGGGCGTGGCCACTTTGAGTGACAGGTGGATTGTCGTTTGTCTGCTGTCTGTTAGTCATCACCTCACCTGAGCTCCAGCCACGTCCCGCCTCTTTGCCCATTTTCAGTTATCCGGGTGTGACGTGCAGTGACGCGCTGCCAAGATGGCAACGGCCAGCTCAACCCTACTTTACGCTTCAAAACTGCTCTTCAGAATCCTATGGGTGACGTCACAGAGTCCATATTTTTTTACAGTCAATGGTTTCAACACACTACTTACTCAGCTGAAGCAGGCTTGCCCCTTTATTGCGTATGCCATGGGTGGGAGTTATTTAAATGAGGAATATTGTGACGTGTTCATTCTTGGAAGAAAGATCAAGACAACATGAAAGGTGAATAGGATATGATAGGGCCTTTAAGACTGAGCTTGTAAGTGTAGTAGGTTAAGTTTAGGGTATATTCACTCTGTATACACACACACTGGCTAAAAAATGACACAAGAAGAACACATTTTTTATAGCATGAGGTTTCTTATGTACACTCACCTAAAGGATTATTAGGAACACTTGTTCAATTTCTCATTGATGCAATTATCTAATCAACCAATCACATGGCAGTTGCTTCAATGCATTTAGGGGTGTGGTCCTGGTCAAGACAATCTCCTGAACTGAATTTGCTTTGAATACCCAGAAAAACGCTATAAAATGTAACAAATTATTATTATTATTATTAACGTCACGTGTTGTCATTTCGAAATTATGGTAATACGACATGGCGTGAACGCAGCATATGACTGTGACTAATGCAAAATAAGGACATTAAACATGAATAGGAAACAAAATCAAAACTATACATGACATACAACAACAGCGCACTAAAAACATTTCTTTGTGTTTTTCGCGTACTGACGACAACATTATCAAAACCATCCTCATTCAAAGAAATCCACGAAAATGTCTAAAAATGCTGTATTATGCTGTCAGGTCAGTAGTTGGCGATGTCCCTTTGCAAAGTAACACTACGTGCCTATAGACTAAACATGTAATACGCATAGACATGCCATCACCGTTTTCAAAAAATATTTTTTTTTGTTGTTTCACGAGTTCGTTTACCCATATACTCTTTAGCTAATAAGGTTTAAGCATATTTGGCTTGCTGTCCGCGGTGGAGGGGCTCGAGGAAGCAGCTTCAACTCGAAGTTTAGGGTATATTCACTCTGTATACACACACACTGGCTAAAAATGACACAAGAAGAACACATTTTTTATAGCATGAGGTTGCTTATGTACACTCACCTAAAGGATTATTAGGAACACTTGTTCAATTTCTCATTGATGCAATTATCTAATCAACCAATCACATGGCAGTTGCTTCAATGCATTTAGGGGTGTGGTCCTGGTCAAGACAATCTCCTGAACTCCAAACTGAATGTCAGAATGGGAAAGAAAGGTGATTTAAGCAATTTTGAGCGTGGCATGGTTATTGGTGCCAGACGGGCCGGTCTGAGTATTTCACAATCTGCTCAGTTACTGGGATTTTCACGCACAACCATTTCTAGGGTTTACAAAGAATGGTGTGAAAAGGGAAAAACATCCAGTATGCGGCAGTCCTGTGGGCGAAAATGCCTTGTTGATGCTAGAGGTCAGAGGAGAATGGGCCGACTGATTCAAGCTGATAGAAGAGCAACTTTGACTGAAATAACCACTCGTTACAACCGAGGTATGCAGCAAAGCATTTGTGAAGCCACAACACGCACAACCTTGAGGCGGATGGGCTACAACAGCAGAAGACCCCACCGGGTACCACTCATCTCCACTACAAATAGGAAAAAGAGGCTACAATTTGCACGAGCTCACCAAAATTGGAAAGTTGAAAAATGTTGTCTGGTCTGATGAGTCTCGATTTCTGATGAGACATTCAGATGGTAGAGTCAGAGTTTGGCGTAAACAGAATGAGAACATGGATCCATCATGCCTTGTTACCACTGTGCAGGCTGGTGGTGGTGGTGTAATTGTGTGGGGGATGTTTTCTTGGTACACTTTAGGCCCCTTAGTGCCAATTGGGCATCGTTTAAATGCCACGACCTACCTGAGCATTGTTTCTGACCATGTCCATCCCTTTATGACCACCATGTACCCATCCTCTGATGGCTACTTCCAGCAGGATAATGCACCATGTCACACTTCGAATCATTTCATTTTAGTTCACTGTACTAAAATGGCCCCCACAGTCACCAGATCTCAACCCAATAGAGCATCTTTGGGATGTGGTGGAACGGGAGCTTCGTGCCCTGGATGTGCAACCCACAAATCTCCATCAACTGCAAGATGCTATCCTATCAATATGGGCCAACATTTCTAAAGAATGCTTTCAGCACCTTGTTGAATCAATGCCATGTAGAATTAAGGCAGTTCTGAAGGCGAAAGGGGGTCAAACACAGTATTAGTATGGTGTTCCTAATAATCCTTTACGTGAGTGTATATTCACTTCAGTTTGTGTGACTGGGATAGATTGGATCAAGCACTGATCATGCAGTTTCTGCAGTTTTTCCACAGGTGGGTCTCTGCTCGGCAACAATATAATTCTTAAACATTTTTGTTTTAGGTTTCAAGTAAAGTATCTAAAATTTGTTTAAAACAAAAGGCATTTGAGAAAAAACAATGTATGACATATTAAGACTTGTTTTTAGAGAATGAATCATGAAAATAAGTATGCTTTGTCTTGTTTCAGTGGCATTTTTTTCACTTCCATGTGAAATACTCTTTTATTCAAGATTCAAATCTTCTCTTTTTATTCGATAACAAGTCAAACAACACTAATTATAAACTCATATACGTTTTTGCAGTGTTGATCAGTTATGAATAAGGGGATGATCAGGAAACCTGGCAGATGGCCTTTATTTCTGCGTTGCTGAAGCCCATCAAGTATCAAAATACAGCAATATGACAGCTTAGACACATGATGAACAAATGCAGAATGTCATGTTGTTTCATTAAGTTTCAATAAACACATTTGGCTTGGATCACTGTGATATCACATTTACAATAACATTGTTCTTGAAGAATTGCTATGAAATATTCTTACAGACAGAATGACTCTGAATGCATGTCTGAACCAGCTGTAAAAGAAGGCGTACACTATAGGATTACATGTGGAATTATAATATCCCACCCAAAAGAACAAATCAAACAGCAGTGGAGGTACAGAGTACCCAATGAAGGGATCAATAAGATTGCAAAGAAAAAAAGGTGTCCAGAAAGTCAGAAACACCCCTATGACGATGGCTAAAGTCTTAGTGGCTTTCCCCTCTTTTTTAAATTCAGAATTCACGCTCTGAATGGCCTGCACCTGCCTTTGAGCCACATGTAAGATTTTCAGATATATGCAGAGCATGACAAAAGTGGGAATGTAAAAACAGATTGTTGAGAATACAATAGCTCCAGCTTTACTCTGAAACAATGTGCAACTTCCATCGCATTTAATGTTCTCATAGTAAAAATCTTCCATGCCAAGGATATTCAGCTCCATGAAGATCATGCCAAACCCCAGAGCAGCTGAAACAGTCCAGCAGATAATAATCATAACTAGTGTGGCAAGTGACGTCATTTTACTGTGATATTGAAAGGGGTGACATATGGCATAATATCTGTCTAAAGAAATGATACAGAGGTTTAAAATTGAGGCAGTGCTCAAAGTCACATCAAGACTGCTGTGTATTTTACAGAACAAATCTCCCAGATACCAGCACGTCTCGATGGAGCGCAGCATGCTGGGAGGCATCACAACTCCTCCTACAAGCAGATCGGCCACGGCCAGCGATAGGATGAGGTAGTTAGTTGGTGTGTGAAGCTGCTTGAAATGAATGACCGTTGTGATCACCAACAGGTTTCCTAAGATTGTGACAATCGAAGAGACGCTAAAAAGGATGTAGAGTAATATCCGAGTTTCCAAAGGATAGACAAACTTCTTACAAGATGTGTTACTAAACTCATAACAAAGAAAAGGCTTTTCCAGGATTCCATTTTGGCTGATGTTGATTTGCACATCCATTTACACAATTCAGCTCCTGTTTGAAACGAGGGAGAACTTTATTTCAGCCTGCAACATAAGTACAAGTTCTATAATTTATGATCATTTCATATAATTGAGAACATAAACTATATGCAGCATTGTTTTGCATTATAAATTTTTTTTTAAAATCACTTTGTAAGTGTGTGCCAAAATCTTATGATTTATAATATTTCAGTTATAAAAACAGTTTACATGTTAATTTACATGAAATATCACAGTTTCACAGACTCTCATCAATGTTCTTACCTTTCCATCGATGAACCAAAACTACATCATGACGCAGAAAGGGCACATTTATAGCACAAGAGTTTCATAACAACCTCCCGCCTGTCAAATCACACCACATTTAAGTTTCCAAGGTAACATCTTTTCAACAGTCTTACAGTCAAAAGATCAACAAGGCCCTGAATCTGCATTTCATTTACCAAATTAGTCTTCATTTCTAGAAACGTCCACCATAATAATTAGTTCCACCTTATCAGAAATAGTGGCGGTTACTATTTCTGCCATTAGTTATATTTAATTCTGATTTCAGACAATATTCTAAACTACATAAAGTAACACTATTCCACTTGTACTAAAGAAAAATCAGGTAGGCTACAGAATAAAAAATTTAATTAAATTAAATCATAAGATCAGTGACCTTAGCTAGTGGTTAGTGCTTGCTATGATGTTTCACACTGAATTTATTGAGGAGGACTGTTTCAAACCAAAATCGAAAAACACAATGAGAGTCAACAATGCCACTTTCATACAAATAGTAGAAAAATTACTAAACACTGTTTTATCATGCTTGGAGCCATATGTCACGGCTTAAGCTTAATTGCAAAATCAGTGGAATTATGTGTAAAACTGCAGAAGATGTAATAGGGAAAAGCAAGGGGAATAGGAAAAGAAAAGCAGTTCCCTGATGGCAAGAGAAGATAGCAGAATGGCTTTTAGGGTAAGAAATATATTATTAAGGAAAGTAAGGAAGACTTTTTCATTTGATGAGTTCCCTTCAAAATTAAAATTTCCTGATCATTTACTCACCCCCATCTCATACAAGATGTTCATGTCTTTCTCTCTCTTCAGTCGAAAAAGAAATTAAGTTTTTTGAGGAAAACATTCCAGGATTTTTCTCCACATAATAGACTTCAATGGCAACTAAAATGTTGAAGGTCCAAATCAATGCAGTTTCAAAGAGCTTTAGAGGGCTCTGCACGATCCCAGCCGAGGAATAGAGTCTTATCTAGCGAAACCATCGGTCATTCAAAGAACAAAAGAAATAGTATATACTTTTTAACCTCAAATGCTCGACTTCGGTGTTGTGCTTCTTCACGATGTATGACGCCATCACATCGGAAAGGTCATGTACGTAACATAGGTGGAAGTATCGACCCAGAGCCGAAAAACTCCATCTCATGTTCTTCTCCAACTTTAAAATTGTCCCACATCGTTTTTTTTACCTTTATTTTTGTAAAGGTCATTTGATTTAGCCTTTGCACGTTCATTTTAACACTGGGTCGGTACTTCCACGTACATCATGGAAGTGACCTTACGTTGTGATGTAAAGAACACAACACTGAAGTCGAGCATTTGAGGTTAAAAAGTATATACTTATTTTTTTATTTTTTTGAAAATGGCCGATGGTTTGGTTAGATAAGACCCTATTCCTCAGCTGGGATCGTGCAGAGCCTCTGAAGCCCTTCCTTTGAAACTGCATTGATTCGGACCTTCAACCGTTGGTTGCCATTGAAGTCCATTTTCACGAGTTCGTTTACCCATATACTCTTTAGCTGATAAGGTTTTTTAGCGTATTTGGCTTGCTGTCCGCGGTGGAGGGGCTCGAGGAAGCCGCTTCCACTCAAGCTTAGATTTACCCCCCAGGGACTACTAGTGCTAGGAAGAAGAGAAAGGTAAACATGAATGTAAGTAGGTGGAGTTGGGGAGGTGGAGGGATGCAAACGACTGATGCCTGAAGGAGGTAGGAGGCTGCTTATATGCTTAGCAGTTGATTGAAAGATTAGATGGGTTCACTCCTCCCGAATTTGCGTTTGTGTACGTTGCTAATTGAAAGATTACATGGGTTCACTCCTCCCGAAATTATGTTTTGAACTTCACATGTGGAGAAAAAAAATTGATTTTTTTCCTCAAAAAAACATTATTTCTTTTCGACTGAAGAAAGAAAGACACAAACATCTTGAATGGCATGGGGGTGAGTAAAATATCAGGAAATGTTAATGGAATTGAGCTAATCCTTTAAGGGGATTTTAAATGACGGGTGTCAGCGCTGGTCAATGCAGTGATCTCAATGAAATGAAGCGTTAGCTTCAACGTTACTCCATGCCGTGTTGCTTGTTGACTGAGCCTTGTAAGGAGGTGTGCAAAGTTCAAGTAATTTCCTTTCTTAAAACCTTGTTGTTTTGTTCATGAATTAATCTGCATTTTTTAATTGAATGGTCTACCAACACACTATACAGATAGTCCCTTGGCACCACCTACTGGCTTAAAGGTCCCATGGCATGAAATTTTCATTTTATGAGGTTTTTCAACATTAATATGAGTTCCCCTAGCCTGAATATTGTCCCCAAGTGGATAGAAATGTTGATCGGTGTAAACCCGAGTTCTGGCTGTCTCTCTCTGCCTTTGAGAAAATGACAGGCCAGACGAGCCAATCCTGAAGGCTCCTGTTTTGACGTCCAAGCAGGAACGGTTACCTCCCTTTCCTCCGCCCAGAGAATCTGGCACGCCCATGCAAACACTCGAGATCATTAACGTTACTTGTGAATGCTGGCAGTTTCTCAGTGTTTGGATGTACAAATGAAAACAGAAGTCTTTCTTCAGTTCCTTCTGATCTGTGATCAGTGATCTCTTATGTGTAGCTAATTATTTATTATTCGTGCACACACTGCGGCTTCTCTCCAGACAGAACGGTGTTTTCGTGTTTTCTATCTTGTGAGTCAGTGTTTTTGTACGTCCTCGTCGCGTCTACCGGTTCTAAAATGTGCATACAGTCTTTTCTGTTTAACATCAGCAGTCACATCTTTAGAGATAAACCTCACACACGCCGAAGCTCGGCCTTCAATATCCCCGACCCCCAGTACTGCATCTGGCCCACAGTGGAGGCACCAAACGCGGCGTGAGATTAAGCAGAAGGGGGGTAAGCATGAGCATATCTGGGCTAGGCTAGCCATCTTTCCCCACAATAAACTGGATTACATTCGTTTACTGCTGTTGTGTCTTTGTTTGCGCTGTGTAACGTTACTCAATGCGCGTCACTGACGCTATTCATATGATTGGAACATATCTAGAAATAATGCTATACTCAACACTTACTAACTCGTTCATCTCGCTGTAATGGTACATTGCATGTGTTACAAAGTTGGTAATAATGATGAAGACGGACTCGGTGTGACTGGGACTCGTGTTTATTCAGAACTCTCAGATACAAACACAATAAACTCGCGCTGACTGACAGCGCTCTCATAACTCAGTAGGTACTATAAATAACTTTGTTAGCAATCGCTCCGTCTCCATGATGTCCGGTTCGCGAACGAATCATTCTTTTGAATCGGTTCTTTTTAGTGAACCGAACCAGTTCACCAAATCGGACTGAATCGTTCTAAACGGTTCACGTCTCCAGTCAGCGCTGATCCATAATTTACTAAAGTTACTAACTTTCTGACATGAGTGACAGCCCCTCCGACTAGAAATAAACTAATAACCTGAAGTATATGCTAGTAACTACAACAGTTCACCCTGAACTGAGACATGCTGAGAACTGATGAGAAGTGAACTCAGGTCCATCCGTCTCTGGCAGACTCGTGCCTGCTCGTGCCTCGTTAAACCACGCCCCCTCCGCTCATTTAAAATGCAAAGATGTCAGCCAATCACAACAGTGGGCGTTTTTACTGAAGTCTCACAGCAGACACGCCTCTTGAAGCAGGGCATTCAGCCACAGGGCAAACAGCAGTATAGAAAAAATGCCTTTTATTTCTAAATTATGACATTTTATGATGTAAAAATCATACTAAGTTCTAGTTCTACCATACACCGTCTGGTGCTACTTGGACACGTCATCAGTGATGATCCCGGGGTCAACAGGTGTTTCGGGTCTTTAATCAACAGACACCCTCGCCCGGGCGACCCTGCCGGGGGTGATCAGTCCCCGGCCTGTGTCCAAGTGGCATGCTACACCACGGATCCCCCCTCCGGATCCACAGCCATCGTGAGGCTTTTTCAGCAGCCTCTGAGATGTTCTTTATGGCTCGTCTACACAGTTGACCTTTAACTCCAAGGATTTTGAGTGTTCGGAGCAACGACTGTCCAGCAAAGCCCCTACAACCGACCTCCACTGGCTCACTGCGTACTTTCCAGCCGCTGCTCCTGCACTCCTCCACCAGCTCTGCATACTTGGCTCTCTTGCGCTCGTTTGCCTCCTCCAATCTGTCTTCCCAGGGGACAGTAAGTTCCACTATGACCACCTGCTTGGTCGACTCTGATGTTATCACCACGTCTGGGCGGAGTGAAGTGGTCGTGATGTGCTTCGGGAACTTAAGCTGTCTTCCCAGATCCACTTGGAGGTGCCAGTCTCTTGCATTGGAGAGGAGCCCACCTGGTGAACTTAGCTGCTGTTGTGCCTTCTCCCCAGCTCTGACAAAGGAGATGGTATGCTTGGAGGGATACTGACACTTACTGTTCTGTATCGCTGCAGTGATTGTATCTGCCAGAGCCCTAAGGACCTGATCATGGCGCCAGCGATACCGCCCATCCCCCAGAGCCTTTGGACAGCAGCTGAGGATATGCTCCAGTGTGCCACTCCTCTGGCACAATTGGCATGCTGGAGAGTCTACCAAGCCCCAGCGGTGCAGGTTGGATGGGCTAGGTAGAAGGTCGTACACCGAACTGACGAGGAACTTGATGCGCAGTGGTTCAGAGCTCCACAACTCTGCCCAGGAGATCTTGCGCTTCTCTGCGTTCTCCCACCGAGTCCAGGTGCCTTGCTGCTGCATACCAACCATCTTGGTCAGGCGGTCTTCCTCCACCTCTGCCCGCACCTCGTCCTGCACCAACTGACGTTTCTCCCTCCCTCTTGCTTTATCGTAGCGTGGCTTGGGAAAACTGCCCAAGCCTGCACGTCCCACCGCCACGTTACCCACCAGGACACCATGCCTCAGCCTTGCCTCCGCTCTGTCCACCGCTTCCTGTGCCTGCCACTTCCTTCCAGTCTTAACACAGATTCCAGCTGAGGAGACTTTGGCATCCGAGGAATCTCTGTACATCAAGACCTCCCGGGCACGTGTGACCTTGAACTCCTCGGATAAGCTGCTGAAGGGAAGCTGAAGTTTGGTGGAATGACTGTAGAGGGCGATGTTACTTAGGGACCGTGGGAGCCCTAACCACCTCCTGAGGAACTGACTAATGGTTCTCTCCATTTTTTCTACCGTTGTCGTGGGTACCTCGTATACGAGAAGGGGCCAGAGAAGCCTCGGTAGGATTCCATGCTGGTACATCCATGTTTTGTACTTTCCTGGAAGCCCTGACTTGTCGACTGCAGTGAGCCAGTTCGTCACGTCGATCCTGGTTTGTTGGAGAGCGTTTGTGTCCTTCAAGGAGCTGTCAAAGATCTTCCCCAAGCTCTTGACCGGTCTCTCTGTTACTGATGGAATTTGTGACCCCTCCAAGGTAAAGCGGAACCGGTCGGCCACTTTGCCTTTCTTTAGAACCAGGGACCTAGATTTGGCTGGCTTAAAACTCATCCTTGCCCATAGGATGAGACGTTGGAGCCCCTGGAGAAGCCATCTACACCCCGGAACTGAAGCTGCTGTCACGGTTAGGTCATCCATAAAGGCTCTTATGGGTGGCTGCCGAGTACCAGATCTAGACATGGGACCCCTACACTCCACCTCTGCTGATTTGACGATCATGTTCATGGCTAGAGCGAAGAGTGGTACCGAGATTGTGCAGCCGGTAATGATGCCCTTCTCTAGCCGTTGCCAGGCAGATGTTACCGTTCCTGATGAAACTCTCAATCTGAAACTGTTGTAGTAGTCCAGAATGAGGTTGCGGATCGTCTCTGGCACATGATGTCTTGTCAGTGCTTCATTGACCAGCTTGTGGGGAATGGACCCATAGGCGTTGGTAAGATCCAGCCAGAGCACGGCCAGGTCTCCTCTGGTCTCCTTTGCCTCCCGGATCAACTGGCTCACCACTCCTGTGTGTTCTAAGCAACCAGGTACTCCTGGGACTCCCCCCTTCTGCACTGAGGTGTCTATGTACCCATTCTTCAGGAGGTACTCCATTAGCCGTTGGGACACGATCTTAAAGAAGATTTTCCCTTCGACGCAGAGCAGCGAGATTATACGAAACTGCTCAATGGTGCTTGCGTTCTCTTCTTTGGGTATCCAGATCCCCTCAGCTGATCTCCATTGGGAAGCCACTCTCCCTCTCTGCCACAAAACCTTCAGGATTTTCCAGAGTCGAACAAGTAGCTTTGGGCACTGTTTGTAGACCTTATAAGGTACCCCGCTAGGACCAGGAGCGGAACTTGATCTTGCTGCCACTACTGCAGCCTTCACCTCTTTCAAGGTGGGCCCGGAGATGTTGAACTGAACTGCTGGTTCTGGAGGTTCTATGAGCTTCTCACAGGGGCCGAGATCTTGCTCCCTTGCAGAGTCACTAAAAGTGATGCTGAGGTGGTGGTTCATCTCCTCAACAGAGCACGTGAGGTTGCCGCTTTTCTTCTGCCCCAGGAGTCTCTTAGTGAAGCTGAAGGGGTTGGAGATGAATGCCCTACGCTTGCGGGCTCGCTCCTTGCCCTTCTTTCGATGCCACTCAGCCCGCCTGAGTGTGGTGAGCCTCTTCCTTGCAATCTCTCGGAGTTCAGCCAGGCTAGTTTTCTCCTCCTCCTTTGCTGCCTTATACTGTCGTTTCAGGGATCGTAGCTCTTGTCTCAGCTGGCTGGCTGCTAACAATATAAGTACACCTCAGAAAACATTATAAAATAATAGAAAAATGCCATGCCATGGGACCTTTAAGAATGCAACCTCCACTGTATTAGTTGATTACTATGTTTATTTTGTGTTTTTCCAAAGCAAATGTCCTGCAGTCCTCATAATACATTACAATGTGTGTTGAGTCAAAGACGAGCCACTCGCGCCCAGCTTGCTACTTGGTATTAAAACTTCTAATTTTCTTTTCTTGGTTTCCTTCGTTGCTTGTTGGGTCTTTACTTTTTTCACTGGGGTTAGTTACCCCAGGCAAGTATCGCCACATAATTATGTTTTTTTAATCTTCGTTATTTGTTGCGTAGTGACGTGTGGGTTGAAGTAAGCCAGCAATACAATTTTGCGCAATACGTTGTATTTAATATATCATGACATGAAGCATTTGGGCTAAATCTGCACAGATTTGGCTTACACAAACTTCCCCAGCAAAGTGAGTGAACAAAATAAGTAACCCGCCAAATTGGCTAGTGATTTGAAAGCGTTACCCACCACAGTTGATTTTTACCCACATTTGGCAGGTTGGCGGGTGTTAATTTCAAACCCTGATTATGTATATATAGTTCTGTCATGAAACTCTAAATGGTGCAGGCTGATGGTTCTAACGCAAGCTGATGATAATGACAGCGTTAACTACTTGGCACAAGCTTTTTTGGTCCATGTTGCATCTGCATCCAATGAGCTTGTTGCTCAACACAGTTAAATGGCTGGTTACATTCACAATAGCAGTTTGCAGCACGCTTCAGAGTTCCTCTAAAACCCTCCACCTTCCCCAGCTCCACCTGTATAGATCTGCTATGGGTTATTGATATATGCTATTTGTGCAGCAGCAGCACATCTTACTCGCACATGTATTGGTGTATGTATTGGCAGAAACAAGTTCCTGTACTTGCTCTGCAGCAGCAGCAATAATAATCAACAGCAGCAGCAATTCAGCAGCAGCGTAGCAGATCTATTCTGCCAAGACCTAATACATTAACATTAACATATCCATTACCATGTTAAAAATCTTCAGAGAGTTATCATGATGGAACTCATGTTTATCTGAAACATCAGAGTCCACGCCAAAAGTCAGAAGAACTTGCCGAGATAAGGCTGTTCTCTGCAGGGCACATGAGCACTGACTGAGGTGATCGCTCGAACCACGAAACTCAGAAAAAACGCTGGGGGAAAGTTTCAAATAGGCGCTCTCTATATAAATAAACCACAGATATGATGTTTAAACAACTACATTCTGGCCTGAAAACACTTAAAACTACATTCCGTGACACAACAGCTGTAGTATTTTGAAAATGATATCCATATCAGTATCATATCAATACATAATTTGAGAACCTGAATTATCTAACTATAAAATTCTAATTTAAAGGTGCACTATGTAACATTTTTTCAGAAAAACATCCAAAAACTACTAGGCCAGTGTTATCCATTTTGTTCAATTGAGTAGGCTACTTACAATATCTAAAATGTTTCTAACTATTTGTAAATCGTGAGAAAATTGTTATTTTAACCAAGGAACTGGGAGGTGTGAGGGAGTCGCCTGTCAATTGCGTCATATAAGAGTTACCCTCGGTTTCCGGTTTTATTTTGCAGAAACGCTTTACTCTCACTGCAGTGTGCAACAACTGTCATAGCAGCCGCCGAGCGAATGCAGAGTAACGTCATAAAACATTTTCAACACACTCAGATGTATCTAATATGACAAACAGAGCTGCGTTACCTCATACTCATGACAAGAAAAGTGGAATTGGCGCTGGCGACTGTGGCATAATAAAAGTCCCTCTGCTGATGAGGCGTGTGTTGCGTTCATCAACAATCGCTCCAGTGGCCTTGCTCAGCTCCACAACACTCGCTCCTGCTCTGCTTCATACTACAGTAACGTTAATAATCACATCCATGAACATGATTTCTGCCCGAGACCTATTCCTTTACCACTGGCTGCGAGGTGAAGACCACGTCCCAAGATTCTTACATAGTGCACCTTTAATAAATATATGTTTACAAATATTTTAAATATAATTTCAACTACACTGAACTGAAATGTTTTATTTAAAAAAAAATACACAATCATCAATTTTTTTTCTTTAATAGGATACATTTGTAACTAATTTTTGGATGAATATATTTTTAAGCTTGCAAAACACAATTAGTGCACATCATTAAATGTTGGGTGTACACAAATGGCACTTCTTTTGTGGAATGACTCGCTATTTTTTATTTGCATGTCACGTGTTGTCTGGGTTGTTGTAGCAGCAGATTCATTAAAGCAGTGGTTCTCAGAGCATTCCTATAATAAATCTCCCTTATCTAACATACTGATTCAACTCATCAGCTCAATAGTTGAGTGCTGTACTAACTTGACTGGGTGTCAGATTAGTGAGGGGCCTGTAATAGATTTGAGAACCACTGCATTCAAGAAAGTATACCTAATCATGTTAAATCCCCCAAAATTGAGCAAAGTAGAGTAAGTTGTGAAATACAAAACATTTTTTTGTTAAATAGTCTTAAATAGTTACAGTAGACAAACTACAAGAAGCATATTACAAATACCTGAGTAAAAGTGTTTTGCACATCTTACTCTAAAAATAATTTACTGAAATGTTTCATGTTGAATTTTATATAATATATATATATATATATATATATATATATATATATATATATATATATATATAAAATGGACAGTCACTGAGAAATATTTGTAAGGGCTGTTTTGTTTTTTTATCTTTTCTCATGTTATTTGAAGTGACCTTATAACACTGACTATGGAGTTTTCACACACTTTATTAGAATTTAATTAATAAGGATCCATGAGAGGGCCAAATATCAACACTGGTGGACTCAGAAGGTTCCTGAATGCCAAGACATACAGCACTCGTATATGCAGGCACATACAAACAGATTTGTTTTGCACTCCTCTGAGAAAGAAGGTTCAGTTAAGATGCAATCTATACCAATCAAAAAAATGAAACATCAAGAAATGCATTTTTATATAAAGTGTTTCATTATTACAACAGCATTGTTCTTGAAGAATTAGTCTGAAATACTCCTTTGGATAGAATGATTCTGAATGCATGTCTGAACCAGCTGTAAAAGAAGGCGTACACTATAGGATTACATGTGGAATTGTAGTAGCCGACCCACAGGAACAAATCAAACAGCAGTGGAGGTACAGAATACCCAATTAAGGGATCAATAAGATTACAAAGAAAAAAAGGTGTCCAGAAAGTCAGGAATGCCCCCATGATGATGGCTAAAGTCTTAGTGGCTTTCCCCTCATTTTTTAATTCAGAATTCACGCTCTGAATGGCCTGCACCTGCCTTTTAGCTGCATGTAAGATCTTCAGGTACACACAGAGCATGACAAAAGCGGGTATATAAAAACAAATTAATGAGAATACAGTAGCTCCAGCTTTACTCTGAAACACAAAGCAGCCTCCATCACAATCAATGTTCTCATAGTAAAAATCTTCAATACCAAGGATATTTAGCTCCATGAAGATCATGCCAAACCCCAGAGCAGCTGAAACAGTCCAGCAGATAATAATCATAACTAGTGTGGCAAGTGACGTCATTTTACTGTGATATTGAAAGGGGTGACATATGGCATAATATCTGTCTAAAGAAATGATACAGAGGTTTAAAATTGACGCAGTGCACAAAGTCACATCAAGACTGCTGTGTATTTTACAGAACAAATCTCCCAGATACCAGCACGTCTCGATGGAGCGCAGCATGCTGGGAGGCATCACAACTCCTCCTACAAGCAGATCGGCCACGGCCAGCGACAGGATGAGGTAGTTAGTTGGTGTGTGAAGCTGCTTGAAATGAATGACCGTTGTGATCACCAACAGGTTTCCTATGATTGTGACAATCGAAGAGACGCTAAAAAGGATGTAGAGTAATATCCGAGTTTCCAAAGGATAGACAAATTTTTGACAAGACATGTTATTAAACTCATAACAAAGAAAAGGCTTTTCCAGGATTCCATTTTGGCTGATGTTGATTTCCGCATCCATTTACACAATTCAGATTCACCGATCTGTAATAAAGAAAAAGGTTAGCTGCTGACACTAGCAAACAATTAAGCTTATTGTGTAGGTATTTCAAACATTACTGTTGTCCTACTACTGTAATCATAATGACAGTATAAGCTCTTTAATTGGTTTTCTAATTGCACACAAATAATAAATGAAAAATAAAATCAGACATATTCAAAAATCAGACATATTGTAAAACAAGAGAAAATCTAAACTCTAAAAATCTAAATACATAGGTTTTGATGAAATAATGAATGATCACAGATTACTTTATTTTAATCTGCAAGTTATAGCATTACTTTACCATCCAGACCCTTACCTCTTTTTTTCCAAGTGGCAAAGGCACACTATGGTGTCAGAGAGCCCAGATTTATTGTAAAGCAAACTCCTTAGTACCTCCCTTTTGTCACCAATTGGGTTGCCTAATCTCTATGATGGACAGAGGCTGTCAAAAAAAATGCATTGCTTTCTTTAATTAGCATTACACCTGTTGCATAGTAAACATTTATTTTTATCAATAAATACAAATAAAATAAAATTATATTACATTAAATTAGTGAAACTTAGGGCCAGAGCGTAATTCCAAAAACTGATGGGAGTGGAAAGTTCTGTGCGTGATCTACTGGCGCAGACAAACTTTTATGATTCATTTAAATAATTTTGCGTGTGTCCATGCTTTTTTCACTGCGCATCTTTAGTAAATCCTGACAGTAGTTTTCTAATGCCAAAAGAGGGTTTGCGCTGGAGCAAGCTGTTAGTAAATCTGTCCCTTAAAGCTGCACTATGTAACATTTTTGCAGTAAAATATTCAAAAACCAGTTGAGTACTAATGCTGCGTTCACACCAAACGCGAATAGAGCGTCAGGAGCGAGTGATTTCAATGTTAAGTCAATGGAAAGGCGCGTTGACACGTGTCTGAAGGTCCTGCGGCGCGATGGACGTGATTCTGCCACACTTGCGCATACAGTTCGAATGACGCGAGTTTGACGCGAATTGAGCGGCATGCGTGATACGTGCAAATTGTGCTTTTTGTGCATTGGCGCATTTGAAGCAAATTCGCGCCTCACAGCCGAGTTGAAAAATTTTAACTTTGGCGTCAATTTGCGCAGCGTTAACCAATCAGGAGCCTGCTTGCTGCTGTCACGTGGTAAAGTGACATGATGAGAAACCCTGCATAATTTAAAAATACTACTATTGTGTCACAAAAGGTAGTTTTAAGACTTTTTCAGGTGAGAATGTAGATGTTTAAAGCTCAAATCTGTGGTTTATTTATAAAGAGAGCGGCTATTTAAAAAAAGAATCTTGCGTTTTTGGAGTTGTGCGATCCAGGCGACTCAGCGCTCATTAACCCCGGCGAGAGCAGCCTTTCCTCGGGCTTCTGACGTTTGCCGCTGGCTCAGATGTCCTGTAGTGGTTCGTCTTGTGTGGATCTAATGGCCAATCATTGGTGTCATTAATCTATAATTTGTTGTCTGCCAAATCGTTTTGACTGAGGGCAAAGAGGGAAGATTTTTTTAAGGATATTTAAATATACATGCAGTGAAGATAATGTAGGAGTTGCCTGGACCACATTTGTGTGGCTATTAATGTTTAATATACATTTTTAATGAAAATGAAAAGAGGCAGAGTGATGTTTTATGATATATTTCTCCTGGGGCACCTTGAACGCGTGTCTATTTCGCTTCAAGCGCTCGATTTATACGTGCGTCCAATTCGCTGTGGACGCGCGAATGGATTCAAAATGTTCAAGCGTCCAACTAGACGCGGTAGACGCGATTTTGACGCTCTAGTCACGTTTGGTGTGAACACAGCATAACAATATCCCAAATGTTTCCAACTATTTGTAAATCGCTATTTTAACCAAGGAACCAGGACGTATGAGGGAGTCGCCTGTCAATTTCGTTAAATCTGTGTTACCCTCGGTTTCCGGTTTTATTTTGCAGAAACGCTTTACTCTCACTGCAGTGTCACAGCTCCCGCAGAGCGAATGCACAGAGTAACGTCATAACATAATTTTCAACACACTCAAATGTATCTAATATGATAAATAGAGCTGTGTTACCTCATACTCATGACCGGAAAAGCGGAAGTGGCGCCGGCAACTGTGTCATAATAAAGTCTCTCTGCTCGCGAAGCGTGTGTTGAGTTCATCTTATTAACAATCGCTCCTCTGGCCTGGCTCAGCTCCACAACACTCGGCCCTGCTCTGCTTCATACTACAGTAACGTTAATAATCACATCCATGAACATGATTTCTGCCCGAGTCCTATCCCAATTCTTTTCAACCGGCTGTGAAAACCACACGTCACCACAAGATTCTGCACTCAAACTTGGCATCATCAAACTACGCCTTTGTTTTGAATAGGCGACCTCTAGTGGATGGAAAAGTTACATAGTGCACTTTTAAATGGATAGTTCACCCAAAAATGAAAAATCTGTCATCATTTACTCACCCTCATGTTGTTCCAATCTGTATGAATTTCTTTGTTCTGCTCAACACAAAGGAAGATATTTGGAAGAATGTTTGCAGCCAAGCAGATCTCGGCAGCCACTGACTACCGTAGTATTTTTTTCCTACTATGGTAGTCAATGGCTGCCAAGATCTGCTTGGTTACAAACATTTTTCCAAATATCTTCCTTTGTGTTGAGCAAAACAAAGAAATGTATACAGGTTTGGAACAACTGGAACAAGCGTGACTAAATGATGACAGAATTTTCATTTTTGGGTGAACTATCCCTTTTAAGGTGCTATTCTTAATGTGTTATTCTTTATTTTGACCACCAGATATCTACAACGTACATCATCACCATGTTGAAAAGCTTGAAAGGAAACCTTCACAAAGCTTGGTTTAACCTTCACTAGAAATTACCTAAGGTAATTATCTTGCGCTCACGAGAAAATGTCACGTGCGCATGTGAAACTTTTCAGGCTATAGCCTGGACAATCCAATTGCTGATCGTCTGTTTAGATGCAGGCAGCCCTTTCTTGGGTGAGCCAAAACACACCAACAACTGATCTGACTTTCTCCACGGGGAAGACTTCTCCAAATCAATTCTTAGGCTTCTGACCAGGCAGAGCAGGTGAAGTCTTCCCACATAGCCCGGTCTAGGATGTAAGATGGCCTTAACTCCGCCGGGGGCAAACTCCAGGCAAGTTGGCATAACAGCCAAGGCCTTGGGATCCCCCACTCTCCTCAGAGAGGTGACAGCAAGGAGAAAGGCCGCCTTAAGTGTCAGGTTCTTTGCCTCAGCCAACTCCAGTGGCTCGAAGGGGGCCTCGACCAACCCTTTGAGTACCACCGCCAGGTCCCAGGTTGGGACTCTGGAGCGAACCGCAGGCCTCAACCTCCGGGCCCCACTGAGGAGCCGTACAACAAAATGGTGCTTCCCCAAAGGCCCATCACCTACAGGCGAGTGGAAAGCCCCAATGGCAGTTAACTGGGTCCACCTCACGATCTCTACACCAAGTGGAAAACACATTCCACTTCAGGCTGTACAGGCTCCTGGTGGAAGGAGCCCTGGAGCTAAGTAGGGTCTCGACCACACCTGCTGACAGGCCAGCCTCCAGGTACCGAGCTCCCTCAGGGGCCAGACCCAGAGGTTCCACAGCTCCGGCCGGGGGTGGAATATTGTGCCCCCTGCCTCCTCAGAGGGACCTGCCACGGAGGGCCGTCTAGCAGTGCTACAATGACCGAGAACCATACCCGGGTCTGGAGGGTCTGGTGAGACAATCTGCATAGAGGGCGGGACCTCAGACCCACCTGATGATTCAGATACAAAACTACAGACGTATTGTCTGTTCGTATCAGGACATGGCGGCCGCCGAGGTCCGGGAAAAAGCTCCTCAGAGCTCTGTAGACCACCAGCATTTCCAGGAAATTTACGTGCCAGGAGGAATGCCAGGTCTCCCACGGACCTCTCGCAAAGCGGCTGTCCATGACCGCGCCCCAACCAGTGAGGGAGGCATCTGTTGAAACGGTTTTTCGGCAACATGATGCTCCCAGCACTGGCCCCCGGGACAGGAACCAAGGATTCTTCCACATGACGAGGGAACGAAGGCATCTGCGCGTTACCCTGATCATACAGAATGGTTTTCCCCTCGAGGAAAACCCCCTGATTCCCAGCCACCACTGTAGTGCCAAGAGATATTCTGTTGGACGCAGCTGCAATGAGCCCCAGCAGTCCTTAAAACTACTTCACAGTGATGCTGTGGCCTAGCTTCATTATAGAGACCATCGCCCGAATGTACTCGACACGCTCAGGAGACAGTTGTGTCTGCAACATAGTCGAATCCCATACGACTCCCAGGAACCCGGTTCTCTGAGAGGACGTCAACCCCAACCCCAAGCACTGAGAGCAGCAAAGGACGACATCTCAATGCCGAACTGCTGCTACTCGCGACTGGGCCAAAATGAGCCCAGTCAATGTAGTTCAGCACACGGATGCCCCAGAGACTAAGTTGGAGCCAGAGCTGCAGCCATGCATCCGGGAACGTGCGAGAGGAAAGAGCCAGGTTGTATGGAAGAACCCGATATTCGCACGCTTTGCCCCCAAAAGCGAACCTCAGGAATTTCCTGTGACACAGAAGAATGGATACATGGAAGTATGCGTCCTCTTTAGACCCATCGTGACAGACCAGTCCTCAGACTGGATCTGAATCATGATGGAGGAATTGTAAGCATCTTGAATCTGAATCTCCTCAGAGAACGATCCAAGTACCTCAGATCTAAAGTTGGACGCAACTCGCCATCCTTCTTAGGAACTATGAAGTACCGGCTGTAGAACCCGGACTCCCTGTCTGACGGAGGAGCACATTCTGTGGCCTCCTTACCAACAGGGGGTAAACTTCCTGTTCCATTACCCGAACCTGCCCAGGGACCACTGCCATCCAGACCACCCCATTGAACTTCGGGGGATGGTAACTGAACTGCAGTCTGTATCCCCTTTTCTACAGTCGCAGGCCCCACGCAGATATATTCGGAGGCATAACCATGCGCCGAGATAATCTGCTAAGGGAACCAGCCTCTCGTGGCTGGCTTCGGGTGTCCACTGAGCCTCACTCACGACCCCCTGAAGCGGCTAACCGGCAGGGAGCAGTCGAGAATGATTCTCAGTGTGCGGACGCGTTCGCTGTCAGCCACAGGTCTTTCTAGAGGCGGATGGAGCAGCGTGCGTTCGCAGGAATTCGATGTGGCCAGAAGCGTACTAGACGGCGGGAGCACAGCATCGATTCCCAAAGCTCTACAGGGGTAGGCGACCTCGATCGCTCCTTCCAGGGAGAGGGGGCTGGCCAGCAGGGGCCTCATCTAAGGGAGCAGCTCGACAAGGCCGCAAAACTAGGGCGGACACTACGATTAGCAATTGCTTGAAACTGATGTGTCCCGCAGGCCACAAGGCGGCGAGAACAACATCAACTTCCTGAGGGCTCAGAGGAGGAGCAACCTCACTATGCATGAAAGCAGCCCCCTCAGGAACTGCCCATGCTATTCTCCCATCTTAGATGAATATTCAGACAAGTAAAACATGCTTGGATGACAGACTGATTAAAATATCTAACTTATCAAAGTCAGATAATATGACACTTAATTCCTCAGAATTAAATGCCACCATTATCACCCAACCCGTGCAACCTAGTCTGAATGATAGGCTGAATAAAATATTTAACTCCTCAAAGTCAGATAATTTCCCCCCCCAAAGCGATCCCCAATTCGTCAGGCAATTCCGACGTACGCCGAACGTGACTAACTGAACGGGAACAGGAGAGATATGCTCAATGGAGGTTCTAGTGATTATATACGGGCAGCTGAGTTCTCGACCAATTGAAGTTTATGAAGAAGTTTGTGAGATAACCCAAATAGGATAGAGTTAAGGCCCGGGTATACTTCACTTACCGCGCCCGGACGCGTCACGCGCGCAGCCCTGTCCGCGCGTCTTTCAAAGTATACTACACAACGGATGCGCGCGGATGATCGCGTTCGACGCATGCGCAGTACATTTTTTCCCTATGCTCTACCAGACATTGGGGGGCAGCACTGAGTCCTGTTATCAACGGGACATTCGCTGGGCATTCATCCTTTCCAATATTTTTGCTTATCTCCCTCCATGAATTTGCCGCCCTAAACACGTCTTTGTACTCCTTCAAACATGAATTGTACAAATGTGGGTACTTTCTAATCTCTTCGCTCAAACGCTCGTCGAGTTCGCCGTCCATTGTCGTGTTTTTCTCTCTTTTTTAAAGCGTGTTGTTTTTAAACCGGTCTTTGCACACTCTTCTTCAACGGCTGAACACTGTGCTCAATACTGTGCGTATTGCCACCTAGTGGACTCTTCTGTACTGCTGGCGCATGCGCTGTTGCACGCGGACCATCCGCGCGGTCTCGAAATTTGGGCTGCGCGTGGACGGGGTGTGCGGCCGGCCGCACGCCCTCCGAATGACGAAAATTACGTCATGCGGGCGGTGCACGAACGCGGACGGCCGAAGTATACCCGGGCCTTTACAATAATCAATTTGTGAAGTGACTAGAGCATGTACAAGAATGGCTGTGGAATTGGGTGTAAAAAATGGTATTCAGTTTTGTCAGTATTCAGCTTGAGAAAATTGCATGAAAACCAGGATTTAATCACAGTCCAAGAGAGAAGAAGAAAGAAGAGAATAATTTGGCTTGGAAGACAAATATGCATGCATTTTATTGTTTTGCCCTTGTCCCAGACATTTTAAAATAAGAAAACCCTTCATAAAATATAAATCATGCATTTGAATAACTATGAACATTTAATGAAAGGGTTAAATAATTATTTCCATTTCAGTATTTGTTGTGAAAATGACGAATTTTTTAACTGCAAATCTGTCCTATCGTGACCCAGAATTTTGCCCCGTAATGTTCAACAGGTTCAGGGAAGAGCTACAGATAAAATATGAGACATGTTTCCAATCACTTCTTCCCATCAAGCCAAGTCAAAGTGAAGAAAACTAAGAAAAATTATGTATGGTCTCAAGGCATAATGATGCATGATGCACTTTGACATTAGTTCATATTTGTCATGTAATGTTAAGCATTATATAATCTACATTTAACCTGCATTAACCTGTTTTGATCTAGTGGCTATAGCTTATAAGTGAGGGGGAAAAATCCCCTTTTTTTATTTCAATGTAATGCAGTACCTAAATTCTGATGTCACATTACATTTTTCATTTTAAAAACTCCCAGACATTTGGCTGCTCAGGTTATAAATAATGCGTGTGTGATCTGGTTATTTGGCATCATGGTTACTGTACAGAGTTGAAATTATTTCTAGTTACATAGCATAGACACAAAACATATCCATGATATTTCTGTTTATTTACATTTATATATTATTTACAAAAATATTAATTTCTAATCACTTCTTCACATCAAGTCAAGATGTGAAGAATTAACTTGAAAGATTTTGGCCAAAAGAATAATTCTCAGAGCTTTTCTAAACCATCTATAAAAGAATGCATACACAAAAGGGTTACACAGAGAATTCAAATATCCAATCCACAACAAAACATCAAATACGGCCGGTGGTATTGTGTGATCAAGAAACGGATTTACTAGATTACAAAAGAAAAAGGGTGAGATGCTCACAAAAAATACCCCCATGATGATAACCAGGGTTTTTGTGGCCTTCCCCTCAGTTTTGTTGATAGATATGCTGGTTTCCTTGCCCACGTGTGCTGAATGCTGTATAGATTTTGATTGTCTTCGTGCAACAAGGAGAATTTTTAGATATATGCTGACAGCAATTATTGCAGGCAGGACAAAAGCAAGAAATGAGGAAATGGTGCTGGCTGTGCGGGTTTGGAAGATAATACATGCTCCCTTACAAGATACATTATCAAAATAAAACTCTTCTGCACCCAAAATGTTGAGTTCTAGAAATACCATAGCAAATCCAACAAAGGCTGCCAGACCCCAGCATAGGGAAATCATAATGAGGGAAATGGGCGGTGTGATTTTATTCCTGTACTGAAGCGGGTGACATACAGCATAATAGCGATCGATAGAGATGAAAGATATGTGCAATAGAGATGTGATGCATAACATCATATCAACACTGCTGTGTATTTTACAGAACATGTCTCCCAAGTACCAGCAAGTCTCAACAGAGCGCAGCATGCTGGGAGGCATCACAAAGCCTCCAATTAGCAGGTCGGCCACTGCCAGCGACAGGATAAGGTAGTTTGTTGGCGTGTGCAGCTGCTTGAAATGAATGATGGCAATCATGACCAGCAGGTTTCCACATACTGTGGTAAGCGCTATGGCACTGAAGAACAAATAGAACAAAATCTGAATCTCAGACGGGTAGACAAATTTAACACATGAGTTGTTGAACGACTCATAGCAGAGAGCAGGTCCACGGTCAATCCTAGTTTCAGGTCCATTTCCAGACATGGTCTGTTTAAAAAAACAAAAACAAAAAAAAACCATACATTTATTTATGAGCAAATAACGAACTGTGACTTTCCCCACTAATAATTATTACATTATATTTCATAGCTATAACCACACAAAAACATTATCAGCCCTGCAGCTTTAACAGAAATAATAGCATTAGACATTCATGACACAGACCTTACCTGTCCATGCAAGAGCGAACGTGCAGAAAGCACATTTTTATATCTCTCACCCCTCCTGCATTGCATCACTACTGTCACTTCACCTGTCAACAAAAGCTGTCAGAAAGCTTTTCCCATGAGATTTCTCTCTATTTGGATACTGAGATAAATAAAACAATAAATGCTGTCTGTTAACTTGTCGGTGTCCCACTTTGTTATTGCCTTTTTCACCTATAACATATTTTTGTAATCATAATAAATTAGGGATCATTCAAAAGCGTGAACACTTTAAATTCATCCTGTAACGTGTAGTTCTATATGTCTGCTTTGTTTCATTGTGTTTTGGTTCTGTTTTCCATTTTCTGGCTTGCCTGGGTTCCCTGTGCTTATTAGGCCATGTCCACACTAATACATTTTTGTTTATAAATACATTTTTGTAATACATCACCGTTTTGGCCTTCCGTCCACACTGAGATGGCGTAGTGTGGACTGTGAAGATGGAGGTATTTGAAAACGATGACGCATGTTTAGTCATGTGACACATATTGTACCAATACATATATCTATGTTTATACCGCCATTGTGCCAGAGTTATGTGATATTCACTTTCACAAAGTTGCTAAAATATGTTACTTTGCACACTTCATATCACAGTCCTGCAAGGATGACAGAAAATGTACTTGCATTTGCTGTCTGGCAGCAAAACACGAGTGGAGTTGCGTTTTAGACCAAACATAATAATGGTTGACCGAGTGCGACCTGGACGCATCAGTGAATGGTGAGATATTTTGCTAAATATAATGATCCTGCCAGAATAATTGAATGATAACTTTATGATGTCTGTATCATCTCAGTGAGCTTTTATGAGGTTTTACGCATGCGCAGTAAGTTGAAATTGGCATGTACTGACGTTTCAGTGTGGATGAGAAACTTTTGGAAAACGCTAGTGTGGACGGAGAGCATTTTGAAACGAAAACTCTGTTTTCAAATCTATCCGGATTCATGTAGTTAATATTAGTTAACTACTGGTTAGTTTAGTTTCCATATTTCCTAATTTACACACCTGTTCTGTTTTCCATTGGTTGGTCTGTGTATTTTAGCCTCCAGTTCATGCAGTTCTTTGTTTGGTCTCGTCTTTGCTTCATGTGGTTGGTTGGTTGTATGTTTGTTTGCTTGTGCGATCTCCTGTATTTTATTTTGTGGATTAATAAAGAAGTTTTTGTTTTGATTCTCCTGTGATATGCGATTACTTCAGCCACAGCGTGACAGAATACCGGACCTAAACTGAATAAAGATGGACTTACCCAGTGTTCAGCTACTCTGCCTTGAGCAGAAGGACCGTTTACTTGAGGACCGTATAGGACTTTTTAGATTTTGTGTGATTAACCCACTAAAACGGTCCTCGAGGAGATTTCACTGCATATGTGGAGTGGGTGCTGGTGAACTGTGGGTCCCCATTCACCATCTGCTCCACTGAGGAGGATGTCACCAGCCCCACTCCAGACCCAGAGCCCGCCTCGCACGGAGTGAATGTCAGAGCCCACCAGAGAGGAGTATGCCAGGCCAGGACTGAGCCTACCATCACCCCTGAGCCCGAACCTAAGGGAAGTCTGATCAGGTGCGTGAGCCAGCCGAACATTGCATGTTTTGTAGGTCCTTCAAAAACTACAAGAATAGTTGATTACTCTTCCTGAAGGCTGAGAAATGCAGTTTCCATCAAGAATCCAACCCTTTCCTCAGTTACCTGATCAGCAGGAATGCACCTTCTGCCCAGGACGATAGATGGGAGTGTCACTTCTTCAGGCATCTACGTGACTCTTTTGATGGTGCACTGCCTGCTGAAGGTGGTGATGGTACCTCAGATAGCTCACCTGACTATGGGAAGAGTGGTGGTTGCCATACTGAACCGTACTGAACTCCTCGAACTCAACACCGGGGGACAAAAAATGTCATTTAACAGCGGATTTTCTTATCCCTCCTGAGATCGTTAAGCCACCTCTTGGGTCACTCGCAGCAACAAGATGGTAAAGACGCTGTGAGCAGCGGCAGAAGAGAGGCAAGCGGGCTGGCGTGGTAGCTATGGGTTAAGGCTAAGCCCCCCCTCCCTACCCTCTTCCTCTCCAATGACCGATCAATCCGCAATAGGATGGCCGAGATTCGATTGCGACTGACAATACAGAGGAATATAGCCAACTGTTGCAGCATGATCTTCAGAGAAACCTGGCTGGATTACACCACCCCGGACGCGGCTATTGAGTTAGCCGGCCTCACTGTTCACCGAGCAGACAGAACAGCGGATTCGGGAGGCTTGTGTATTTACATTAACAACTCTCGGGGCACAAATACCACTGTAGTTAAAAGTCTCTGTTGCCCTGATGTGGAGTTCATGCTCCTTAAATGCAGGCCGCTTTATCGCCCAAGAGAATTTTCTGTTGTGTTTTCTGTGCTGTATCCCCAGATGCTAATGCTAAACTGGCCCTAGCACAGCTACACAACAATATCAATAACAGCCTGGCTGAACACCCAGATAGTGTCTTTATAGCAGCGGGGGATTTTAATCATGCTGACTTAAAGACTGTATACTTCACAAATCCCATCGTAATGTGGAGTGTGCAACCAGCGGAGATAAAACACTGGATCAGGTCTATACCAATGTAGCTGATGCTTAAAGTCCAAGCATATCCTCATTTTGGTTTGAGTGACCATATCTAATTTATGTTGCATCCCCGGGACACTCCCATTATTAAGTCTGCTGGGCCCGTGGTGAAATCAGTTACAATATGGCCTAAAATGCTATCTCTGAGCTACAGGACTGTTTTCACTACACAGACTGGGAATGTTTTTAGAGACTGGGAATTACCAACATGCCAGGCCCTTGATGAGTATATGACCACAGTTATGGATTACATCAATTTTTGTGTAGACAGGGTTACATCCTGGAAGCTGATCCACATTTTTCCCAATCAAAAACCATGGATGACACACAAGGTTCGGCTGCTGGCCGAAGATAGAGGTCTTTACCACTATCTTCAGTCCGTCGCTGTCCAAGTCATGGGTCCCAGCATGTTTTAAGGCAACCACAATCATTCCTTTCCCCAAATAAGCCAATGTCACATGCCTGAATGATTATAGGCCTGTGGCACTCACATCTATCCCTGCAAAGTGCCTGGAGCAGCTGGTCATGAAACACTTAAAAAAGTAATAAACAAGGAGACGGCATACAAGGAGGAGATTGAACTACTGACAGGGTGGTGTAAAAAGCGTAACCTGGTTTTAATATCAAAAATACAAAAGAACTCATAGCTGACTTTCGTAAACCAAACCACCCTGGTCACTCACCCATTATCATTAATGGGGAGTCAGTTGAGAGGGTGACCAACTTTAAATTCCTGGGTCTCACTGTGTCGGAGGATCTGTCCTGGTGCAGTAACATCACTTCAGCGGTAGGGAAGGCCCAGCAGCGGCTCTTTTACCTGACGAAGCTGAAAAGAGCGAAACTCCCCCAGAGGCTCATGATACATTTCTACAACTGTGCAATTCAAAGTGTGCTGACTTATGGGTTGTTAGTGTGGTTCTCTAGCTGCACTATAGCTGAACAGCAGAGGGTGGTGAAAACTATAGACAATATCATCGGGATTGTCCTCCTGGAGACTGTGTACTGTGTACACCTCTCGCTGTCTGCGTAGGACACACAACATTAGAAAGACCGTTCCATCCAGCACACAGCTTGTTCCGTCTGCTACCATCGGGCAGGAGATACAGGTCTGTTCAAGCCAGGACTACCAGAATGGCCAACAGCCTCTACCCCAGGCACTTAGACTGCTGAATAAGCACTGTTCCCCTCTCCCCCCTCCAATCACTTAATCCATCTAATATGCATATTATCCACCAATTGCAATAACTGATAACTGGACCCTGCATTGCTGCAGCACACATAATTACACAATTCTTTCCTGGTTACTAGTGATTCTTCACCTCATATACCCTATTCCTCTGTCTGCTATATGTCGTTTGCCCTGTTTATAAAATGTGCTCTCTTGCATGTCATAAAATTGCACTGTCGATTGATGCTCTAATGTAATCTCATTGTCATAACAATGACAATAAATTATTTTTATTATAACTGAGGTGTGTTTCATCTGCCTCCTCTGCATTCTTCATTCATAATATGAAGAATAATTTATCATGCATTTGTATTAATCTTTGCTATTTTCAGACGTATTTGATGTATAAATGTATTGTTTTTCCCTTGTCCCAGTATTTGTTGTGTGAGAAAAGCCCTTTCTCAACAAAAGTGAAATGAATAAGCCTCAGGCTAAAGGAAATGTACATTCAAGCTTGTACAGTAGAGGGCGCATCTCAAACAAACCTTTCAGATGTGCTGCTATTCTGGATTGCTGAAGATTATTATGCTGGAGAAGAATCAGTGACTTGAAAAAACTAATCTGAATACTTCTAATTACGTACTTGCGTAACTAGTTATGCATTACCCACATTACTGGTGTTCATCTGTTCATTATAAATATAAATATGTTTCATACGAAAGTGTTTCATTAGAAAAATTTACAACAACAAAAAATCATCCAGTGAGACATCATACCTGTGTCTCTAGAGAAATTCTGTGGAAATAACTAGGTTAGTTTTATGTTTTCTTCATCTAAAAAAATTTGCGAGCAAAGGGACTTATTAAATGTGTTAAACATGTTTGCAATATGTTCTGTTGGCACATTCACACCTGTCCTCATTAAACTACAAAAGAATCACACTTTATTCTGATTGATCCCTACAGGAGTGAAAACATTCACCTGCAGCTCAGAGCGTCTGGAGTTGCATCATTGTGATTGTGCTAATTAGATAATACAGTCAACAAAGAACCAAGATGTCTAGTGAAGCTGAGAAAAGTCCATTTATAGAGTTAAAACAAACTAAATTAACATACGAATTAACAATTCAATAGAAAATGAGATAGCCTTTTAATAAGGTGTTCCTGTTGTGTTTTTGAATAAAATATTTGTGTGTAGAATTGAACATAATGGTCAGGGCAAGAATTAGGCCATAGGGTTACATTCATAAACAAGATTGCTCTGCTCCAAAACCTAGTGAGAAAATTGTATTTATTTATATATATATAATGCATTGTTGGATTGTAAATTGTCTCAATAAATCTTGCATTTGTATCTTTGAGGTCCATGTTGAGTGCTTCAGAAAAAGATGAAGAATAAGAGACCTCTTTCAAAAGCATTTAAAAATACTATAAGTGCCAATTTTCTGAATGGTGGTGTATGCCCCAAGATGAAGAATTATTAAAGGGATGGTTCACCCAAAAATGAAAATTAGCCTATGATTTACTCACCCTCAAGTCATCCTATGTGTATATGACATTCTTCTTTCAGACAAATAAAATCAGAGTTATATTAAAAATGTCCTGGCTCTTCCAGCTTTATAATGACAGTGACTGTTGGGTCACTTACGGAAAAAGTGTGGTGCCACTCTAAAAAATGCTGGGTTAAAAATAACCCAAGTTGGGTTGAAATGGACTAACCCAGCAATTGGGTTGTTTTAACCTAGCGGTTGGGTTAAATGTTCGCTTAAAACAACCCAATCGCTGGGTTAGTCCATTTTCAACCCAACTTGGGTTATTTTTAGAGTGTACGTCTGACGAGCGTAACTGGTGTGCAATGTCGTCAGACATAGCGTAAGCATTTTAAACTGCAAGAGGCACTACACTTTTTCCGTAAATTGATCATTTATAATCTACACTCACCTAAAGGATTATTAGGAACACCTGTTCAATTTCTCATTAACGCAATTATCTAATCAACCAATCGCATGGCAGGTGCTTCAATGCATTTAGGGGTGTGGTTCTGGTCAAGACAATTTCCTTAACTCCAAACTGAATGTCAGAATGGGAAAGAAAGGTGATTTAAGCCATTTTGAGCGTGGCATGGTTGTTGGTGCCAGACAGGCCGGTCTGAGTATTTCACAATCTGCTCAGTTACTGGGATTTTCACGCACAACCATTTCTAGGGTTTATAAAGAATGGTGTGAAAAGGGAAAAACATCCAGTATGCGGCAGTCCTGTGGGCAAAAATGCCTTGTTGATGCTAGAGGTCAGAGGAGAATGGGCCGACTGATTCAAGCTGATAGAAGAGCAACTTTGACTGAAATAACCACTCGTTACAACCGAGGTATGCAGCAAAGCATTTGTGAAGCCACAACACGCACAACCTTGAGGAAGATTGGCTACAACAGCAGAAGACTCCACCGGGTACCACTCATCTTCACTACATATAGGAAAAAGAGGCTACAATTTGCACAAGCTCACCAAAATTGGACAGAAGACTGGAAAAATGTTGCCTGGTCTGATGAGTCTCGATTTCTGTTGAGACATTCAGATGGTAGAGTCAGAATTTGGCGTAAACAGAATGAGAACATGGATCCATCATGCCTTGTTACCACTGTGCAGGCTGGTGGTGGTGGTGTAATGGTGTGGGGGATGTTTTCTTGGCACACTTTAGGCCCCTTAGTGCCAATTGGGCATCGTTTAAATGCCACGGCCTACCTGAGCATTGTTTCTGACCATGTCCATCCCTTTATGACCACCATGTACCCATCCTCTGATGGCTACTTCCAGCAGGATAATGCACCATGTCACAAAGCTTGAATCATTTCAAATTGGTTTCTTGAACATGACAATGAGTTCACTGTACTAAAATGGCCCCCACAGTCACCAGATCTCAACCCAATAGAGCATCTTTGGGATGTGGTGGAACGGGAGCTTCGTGCCCTGGATGTGCATCCCACAAATCTCCATCAACTGCAAGATGCTATCCTATCAATATGGGCCAACATTTCTAAAGAATGCTTTCAGCACCTTGTTGAATCAATGCCACGTAGAATTAAGGCAGTTCTGAAGGCGAAAGGGGGTCAGACACAGTATTAGTATGGTGTTCCTAATAATCTTTTAGGTGAGTGTATATCTATAATCTAGATAATTTACTTTATAAAGTTTTAAATATGGATATTTTTCTTACACAAACACATCGCTTCGCTTCAGAAGGCCTTTATTAACCCCCCGGAGCTGTGTGGAGCAGTTATATGATGGATAGATGCACTTTTATGGACTTAAAAAATTACTCAACAGTCACTGCCATTAAAAAGCTGGAAAGAGCCAGGACATTTTTAATATTATAACTCCAATTTTATTTGTCTGAAAGAAGAATATCATATACACCTAGGACGACTTGAGGGTGAGTAAATCATGGGATAATTTTCATTTTTGAGCGATAAGATAAAAATACTGAATACTGTATTTTAAGTGCTTAGCTGTTATTTGCTGTCTCGTCATGTAGGAGGGTCAGAGAAGATGATACAGAGTATTTAAGGTCCTCTTCTCTCAATGTTAAAGTTACTAACTACCGGTCATCCAACTAAGATAGGTTCTTGTTTTCTGAGACGGGCAGGATGGATTTATCTTCACAAGAATACGATCCCACTGAGTTTTGTTTTCCTGCAGTGAACAATTCTTGTCTTAAAGGCACACACCCTGTGTCCACTCAGACTGTGTTGTATCTCATATTGGTGTCGGCGATGACTGTGACTATTCTAGGAAATTGGGTGGTCATCATCTCCATAGCGCACTTCAAACAGCTCCAGACTCCCACTAACATCCTGGTGATGTCTCTGGCTCTAGCGGACTTGCTGCTTGGACTGGTGGTCATGCCTTTCAGTATGACCCGTTCTATCAATGGCTGCTGGTACTATGGAGATGTCTTCTGTTTGCTCCACTCCACTTTTGACTTATTTCTCACATCTGTGTCTATTTTTCATCTTATTTTTATTGCTATTGATCGACATCAGGCTGTGTGTTATCCACTTCAATACCCTTCAAGAATAACCATACCTGTTGCATGGGTCATGGTGCTGATAAGCTGGAGCGTGGCTGCGTTATATTCATATGGTTTAGTGTACTCAAAAGCTAATGTGGAAGGACTGGAGGAATTTATTGAATCCATATACTGTATGGGAAGTTGCACTCTGCTTTTCAATGCATTGTGGGGGGCTTTAGACACATTAATAGCTTTTTTCTTGCCTTGTTCTGTCATGGTTGGACTGTATGCAAGAATTTTTGTGATTGCAAAAAGGCATGCTAGAAAACTTGACGATGCAAACCAGCACGAAAAGGAGAATGTGTTTAAAAGCTCTCGACGATCTGAGCGCAAAGCAGCAAAAACTCTCGGCATTGTAGTGGGTGCTTTTATTATTTGCTGGCTGCCTTTTTTTATTAACTCTATGCTGGATCCCTACATCAACTTTTCCACCCCAGTTGCTCTTTTTGAAGTGTTTGTCTGGTTAGGTTACATTAACTCAACCATAAACCCCATCATATATGGACTTTTCTATCCATGGTTTAGAAAAACCCTTTCTCTCATTTTAACAATGAGAATATGTGAACCAAACTCATCTGATATCAATGTATTCACTGTTTGATTCCATTTCTGATCTCACTGTGCAGCGCACTGATGATTCCTTTATCCTTTTGCAGATCACATAAAGAACAGTGTAAAATCAAATGTATCTGTATTAAATGAAAAGGTGATCTAAATTGCATTATTGTGCATTATGCATAACATTAAATACACATTGCATCCCGAAAGATGAAAAACATTTCAAACTTTTTTTTAAATGTGGGTTTTAATTAGTTTTCAGTTCACATTCAAAAGTGGTATGCTTCTGTGAAGCTTAGGGCATATTTCTTCAGTAGGTTTAACTATCTATAAAAGCATTCCAGGAGAAAGGTCCCTTAGTGTATTTATTCAGCTGAATGGCATTTGCTCTGCTGGTCAGAAATACATGATTTTAAATTAGATTATACAGCTAAAGAAGGATTGTATATGAATTGCGTCCAAGACGTCTTGATTTTCAGAGCAAGAACATAAAGCTCTTTTACCTTCTTGTGCAGTTAACATGTGATGTCTACTTAAAATGGGGTGATATGTTATGATTCGTGGCACTACATAATTCATAGTGTTTATTTGTCTTTTTGGGAGGCCACTAAACAGATCAGAACCATAATCAATTATACTAGCAACAAATGGATGGAATTTTAGCTTTGCAATGGGATAAAATGGCATAGCTTTCATTTATACTGTAATTTACACTTTATTTTAAGCCATGGTTTTTATAGTTAAATAAAACACTAAAGCTAAAATCTTCAAGTAATATCTCCACTACTTGAAGTAAAATAAATTTAACTGAAAAAAAAAAAAAAAAAATGTAACTTAATTTGCCAAGGCAACATTTCTCACTTTCATTTAGTTTAACTTAATATATTACAAAAACTGAAACTGAAATAAAAATTTATGAAATTTGTATATATAAATTTATGAATATATATAGACATATGAAGAAATTGACAAATCTGTTTTTTATGGAATATTGCAGTATTTATTATAATTCATTTATCTGTGCACATAATTTTGTTATTCCAATGCCCTCGTAATTTTTAATAATAATAAATAAATAAAAACTTCCCCTCTATCTGGCAGTGGCATCTCTTCTCTTCCATATCACGCTGAAGCCCAAGACTGGTTGGCTACTGAAGCTATAGAGCTCCGGAGGTCACGTGACCCATTCTGTTTACGACACCATTTTGGCAGGAAAGTACAGCCGGCACCAGTATGAGTTTCAAGGCAATGGAATTCACTGCACACTTTAATTCAAAAGACATAGACTTGCAGTGCGTTTAACATAAAACATGTTATATGCATGTGTGTATGAGAAAGAGGGGAACAGGTCGCATATTCGTCTGTATTTGCAATACACAGAGCCGCGGTTTAGCTGCGCAAGACAAACACTGCCAGTGTGTGAATGCACGACGGGCGCGCGCGGCTCCCGCTGCACATTTCACGGAGGAAAGCTTCGCAAGTTCAATGAAGGATTCGCACAACGGCTTGTCCTGAAAGATGGATTTAAAAACAGAAGCTGTTTACGGGCCACAACCTGTAAGTATGATTTATTTTACGTTGATGTGTTTTCCTGTAATAGTTTGTGTTGTTAATTGTACGTTGTAGCAAGGAAGTAAACATGACAGCGCTGTTTGGCTCTGCAAATCAGTTTGTTAAATGCTCATTCATACTTAACGTTATCCGACAAACACCTAACGTTACAAACTTTTTAAAAAATGTCAACAGTGAACTTGGCATTAGTGTAAATTATTCTTTGATCAGAGCTTTTATGTATTGTTTATCTACAGGCATGCTAAACATGGTTCTGTGTTTGATTTGGCTGCTAGTAAAGCCAATGTTTAGTGTTCGTTCTTGCGACAGATATTTGGCAATAATCGTTCTAAAAATACAAAAGTAACAGTGCCATTCAGTAGCGATCAGTATAGATCCGCAGTCTTTACTCTTGAAGACTGAACAGGTTCTGCTCGATCATCTTCACTAAAATTGTCTGGGTCTGATTCGGGCTCAAATTGGTATGGTTTTATAGACGCCATTGTTTCTAATAGGCTACTACTCAAAGCACAGGCTACCGGTAAAGGTAAGGGGCGTGACGTTTCCGATAAACGTGCACTAGGCGGTTAGCGAATCACAACACACTGGGCCAGCTAACCAATCTGAGCCCATTGCGTATTTTTGAGGGACTGGCTTCATACAACCCGGAAACCATCAGACCGTTTTTACAAGGAGGGACAGAGCAGTGTAGAATAAAGGTAAAATATATGAAAAATAATGAAATTTTTTAAAAACGAAGCATGAACACGTTACAGTGCACCCCACAAACACAATCAAGCCTTCGAAAGAATGTGTTTTACCACCCCTTTAAACAGTCTGGTTTTAAATTATTTTATAGATACCAATGCAACAGCTGCTCTAGAGCCCCCCTGGTTGCCTGCCAAAATGGCGGAGTTTAGGCTGCGTGACATCCAAGCTGACTCGTTGCCTTGCTGCCTTATCAGACAATGGCTTTAAAGGCAGAATTTGTGCATGAAGGCACCTCACAAAACTAATTTTAAAGTACATTTACACAAACTGACCAGCAAACGCAACTTCCGGACGACATCTTTTTTTCCCAGCTCAACTGTCACAGAATCGAACGCAGAGGATTGTGGGATATCAAAGGCAGCGAAGGATACATAGACTCACAAGGATTATTAGGAACACCTGTTCAATTTCTCATTAATGCAATTATCTAATCAACCAATCACATGGCAGTTGCTTCAATGCATTTAGGGGTGTGGTTCTGGTCAAGACAATCTCCTGAACTCCAAACTGAATGTCAGAATGGGAAAGAAAGGGGATTTAAGCAATTTTGAGCGTGGCATGGTTGTTGGTGCCAGACGGGCCGGTCTGAGTATTTCACAATCTGCTCAGTTACTGGGATTTTCAAGCACAACCATTTCTAGGGTTTACAAAGAATGGTGTGAAAAGGGAAAAACATCCAGTATGCGGCAGTCCTGTGGGCGAAAATGCCTTGTTGATGCTAGAGGTCAGAGGAGAATGGGCCGACTGATTCAAGCTCGTTACAACCGAGGTATGCAGCATTTGTGAAGCCACAACACGCACAACCTTGAGGCGGATGGGCTACAACAGCAGAAGACGCCACCGGGTACCACTCATCTCCTCTACAAATAGGAAAAAGAGGCTACAATTTGCACGAGCTCGCCAAAATTGGACAGTTGAAGACTGGAAAAATGTTGCTGGTCTGATGAGTCTCGATTTCTGTTGAGACATTCAGATGGTAGAGTCAGAATTTGGCGTAAACAGAATGAGAACATGGATCCATCATGCCTTGTTACCACTGTGCAGGCTGGTGGTGGTGGTGTAATGGTGTGGGGGATGTTTTCTTGGCACACTTTAGGCCCCTTAGTGCCAATTGGGCATCGTTTAAATGCCACGGCCTACCTGAGCATTGTTTCCATCCCTTTATGACCACCATGTACCCATCCTCTGATGGCTACTTCCAGCAGGATAATGCACCATGTCACAAAGCTCGAATCATTTCAAATTGGTTTCTTGAACATGACAATGGGTTCACTGTACTAAAATGGCCCCCACAGTCACCAGATCTCAACCCAATAGAGCATCTTTGGGATGTGGTGGAACGGGAGCTTCATGCCCTGGATGTGCATCCCACAAATCTCCATCAACTGCAAGATGCTATCCTATCAATATGGGCCAACATTTGTAAAGAAAGCTTTCAGCACCTTGTTGAATCAATGCCACGTAGAATTAAGGCAGTTCTGAAGGCGAAAGGGGGTCAAACACAGTATTAGTATGGTGTTCCTAATAATCCTTTAGGTGAGTGTATATGCTGCCTTCAAAAATTTATCAGATGAAGGTATCTCAGGAGACAGGAAGTGAAGCTAACATTAGATCTTGAAGTGCCTTGATGCCTTCCTACCTTGAAATGTGTCCTCCGAAGACAGCATTTTCCAGGTTTCGGATGCAGCCTATGTATTTGGACATTCTTCTCTGTTGGTGTACTGTTTTTCAAATGCTATATAGCAGGGAAGTATTCAGTCCCTCCAGTTTTTCGCGATTCCGCGATTGCTGAATACAACTCAAAACCAACTAAATGTCGCATTTTTTTGCGATCCTGCATAATTTGTAATTTCAGGTCTCAACTCTGGCCGCCTGCTCTGCCTGCGTCAGCCTGTGCCAGCCTGGTCATCTGCGGCCTGCGCCACCCTGACTGCCTGCCTGGCCCGCACCACCCTGGTCATCTGCCCATCCTTCTCTGCCCTGGCCGTCTGCCCGGCCCGAGCCACCCTGGTCATCTGTTCAGCCTGTTCCGCCCTGGCTGCCTGCTCTGCCTGAGTCTCCAGCCCCTCTTCCGCTCCACGGGCCTGGCCCTCCATCCTGCCCCCTGGTTCCACCTCCGCTCCACCTCCCTCCTGGACAGTTTAGGAGCGTCTGGAAGCCGCTCCTTTGAGGGGGGGCTATGTCCCAATCACCAGTGAGAGTGCCTGTGACCTGATTACCACCTGAGGGCACTCCACCCCGGACTGTCACTCCATCAAGGACTACATCTCCCATAATCCTTTGTCAAATTTCTGAAAATTACAAAATCATTCATTTTGATCGCAAAAATATCGCAAAATCCTGGAGAGACTGAGTATTCAATTTCGGACACAGCATGGGTTGCTGCTGGAAGAGGTGTTAGTGAGGCCAGGAGAGGGTGCTCACCCTGCGGTCTGTGTGGGTCCTAACACCCCAGTATAATGCTGGGGACAATATACCATAACTAGCATGGTCCGTTTCATTATAACAGACATTATAACACTACCTCAGTGGCAAAAAAGTAACACTGATTAAAACCATACTTATATATGTATAAACATGAAGAATTATTAATACACAAACAGAAAATTTAAATAATGTCAGTCTGTATATGTATTGTTAACTCTTCATTTTTAATTGTCATTTGTTGCTCTGCTGATGTGGGAGGGTCAGAGAAGAGCATGAAGAGTATTTAAAGGCCTAACTAGACTAAATACAACACCATTTTATAGGTTCTTGTTTTCTGAGACAGGCAGGATGGATTTATCTTCACAAGAAGAGTTTTGTTTTCCTGCAGCGAACAACTCTTGTCTTAAAGGCACACACCTTGTGTCCACTCAGACTGTGCTGTATCTCATATTGGTGTCGGCGATGACTGTGACTATTCTAGGAAATTCGGTGGTCATCATCTCCATAGCGCACTTCAAACAGCTCCAGACTCCCACTAACATCCTTGTGATGTCTCTGGCTTTTGCGGACTTGCTGCTTGGACTGGTGGTCATGCCTTTCAGTATGATCCGTTCTGTCAATGGCTGCTGGTACTATGGAGATGTCTTCTGTTTGCTCCACTCCACTTTTGACTTATTTCTCACATCTGTGTCTATTTTGCATCTTGTTTGTATTGCTATTGATCGACATCAGGCTGTGTGTTATCCACTTCAATACCATTCAAGAATAACCATACCTGTTGCATGGGTCATGGTGCTGATAAGTTGGTGCATGGTTGCTTTATATTCATATGGTTTATTGTACTCAAAAGCTAATGTGGAAGGACTGGAGGAATTTATTAAATCAAGATACTGTATAGGAAGTTGCAGTCTACTTTTCAGTAAATTGTGGTCAGTTTTAGACACATTACTAACTTTTTTCTTGCCTTGTTCTGTCATGGTTGGACTGTATGTGAGGATTTTTATAGTTGCAAAAAAACATGTAAGAACAATCGGTGAGGCAAACCAGCATGAAAAGGAGAATATGTTTAAAAGCTCTCGACGATCTGAGCGTAAAGCAGCAAAAACTCTCGGCATTGTTGTGGGTGCCTTTATTATTTGTTGGCTGCCGTTTTTTATTAACTCTGTGATGGATCCCTACATCAACTTTTCCACCCCAGGTGCTCTTTTTGAAGTGTTTGTCTGGTTAGGTTACATTAACTCAACCATAAACCCCATCATATATGGCTTTTTCTATCCATGGTTTAGAAAAACCCTTTATCTCATTATATCAATGACAATATTTGAACCAAACTCGTCTGACATCACTGTTTTCACTGTTTGACTTAATTTCATTGTGATCTGACCTCACATAAATAAAGAACAGTGTAAAATCCAATGTGTTTTATCTGTGAAAAAGATCAAAACAGTGGCCTTTCAATGTTTTGAAGAAAAAAAGCAGTCCATCTTAGTTCAGTTGTGAAGCAGATATGACTGTATTTTAAACATAAACATAAATACATACATAAATGCCATGTCCAAAATCTCACTCATTTAGTAAGCACACTCATTTAGTAGGCCTATATGAGAAAAAAAAGAAAGACTCCTCTACACTTTTAAACAGTATTTGCATAGAGTGCTGCAGTAATGATGTATTTTTGTAGGCCAACCCAGAAGATAATATCACCCTGGTTCCCTCGACAAAAACTCAATAGGATTTTTTCCATTGGCTTTTGAATTATTACAGACAATAAGCTCTGTTGCTAACATATTTTATTTTTTTAATGATTCTCACGTTTTGTTCATCATGATAATCTTCACAAATGAACCCGACTTTTATACATTTTCAAGTGTAAAGCCAGCAGCAGAAGTTAAAATCTAAACTACACTAGGGGTTGCACCGACTAGTCGACTAGTCGACTTTAATGCTCTGCCATGACGCTTTAAGCTTGACGTCGACTAGTCGACTAGTCGACTTTAATGCTCTGCCATGACGCTTTAAGCTTGACGTCGACTAGTCGCTGGCCTATAGAGGGCGTGACAGGATAAGCCATTTCCTGACATGCAGGCTGCCAGGCTGTTTCCAACAGTTAAAAAAATGACAAATAAATACTTACTCAGAGAGCTGTCCACAAGACATGTTTGATTATACCATCTGGAAGCTCAAAGTGGATCGGGAGAATGCACGTTTATTGTACAGGTCAGTTAATCACCGTTCTAAATGCGTGCTGCATTGTAACCAGTGCCGCCGCCACCACCACACGCATCACGCGTAGGGCACCAAGTGCTCTGGGGAGCACCACAAGAAAATGCTCTCTCTACCCTCCTGCAGGTCAGCTCTGCAAAATTCGCAAACGCCGCCACCTCGGGCATCATAAAGTGATCGTGCTTAGGGCATCAAAACGGCCAGCGGCGGGACTGATTGTAACACTCACACACACACACATAGCTCGCACATCACGCGGAGATCGCGCGCGCGCCTTACACAAAACCATTCAGTAGCAGAAATGTATCAACACTGTTCTGTGATGTATCACTAAAATAGCTTCGAAACTGAAAAGTTAGAACATATATTTCTTAGTAACTAAAACTCACAGCTTATTAGTAGAGAGATGCTGGCAAGTAGAATTAATTCACACGCAATCGCTCTCTCCACTAATGCATTCATATAGCCTACATAATCTTTATTGTGCTACTTTATCTGTATCTGATTCAGAACGAGCAGAAGTCTGTGAGAAATATAACGACCCAAAGACAAAAGAACTGATACAAAAGCTGTTGTAGTAGGAGCAATAACCTTATGGGCAGCGCTGTGACATATGCCATAGCTGTCCTGTGCATAAGAAAACTCGTGTTCGCGCCTCAGCTCAAGGTTCAGGGTTATTTGTTTATTAATGACGTCATCAACGATTAGTCGACGTCGACTCGACTTTCATCACATAGATGTCAACTTGAAAAAATCGGAAGTCGTTCAACCCCTAAACTACACCATGGTCGCATGACTTCAACATCACCACCAGCTTCCGAGAACTCTTTCAGTCTTTGTTTAAAAACATTTTCTCTGACATTTAGGGTTATAATAGTTTGCAAGAGCATGATTATAAACACATCTCAATATATTATATACTTCTCAGAAACAAACTTTAAATTGCACTTTAGGATACTTGACTTATACAGACAGAAATGTCTAAGTATATTTGGCCTATACTTGTACTCAGTCTTTTGATCAAGATATACTTAAAGGTATAATTAATTATTCTATGTATACTTGGCTTGTAGTTGTTTACTCTTTTGATTGAGTAGCCTAATAAATACTTTTTCACATAGTTTTACGTCTTATAAACTTGCATTAAAATTGACGAGATAATAAAAAAATATATATAATTATATGGTTAGTATTATAAAAACTGCCTGATGTGACGACACAAGACTCTAGCTTGGCGGCCATGATGTTCAAAAACTCTGGCGTGGCGGCCGTGACATGATGAGATGAGACTCTGGCGTGGCGGCCGTGACGTGATGAGATGAGACTTTGGCGTGGCAGCCGTGACATGGCGAGACTCTGGTGTGGCAGCCATGATGTGACAAGACTCAGGTGTGGCAGCCGTGACAAGACGAGACTCTGGCTTGGCGGCCATGATGTGACAAGACTCTGGCGTGGCAGCCGTGACAAGACGAGACTCTGGCGTGGTGGCCGTGACGTGATGAGATGAGACTCTGGCGTGGCAGCCGTGATGTGATGAGATGAGACTCTGGCGTGGCAGCCGTGATGTGATGAGATGAGACTCTGGCGTGGCAGCCGTGACGTGGCAAGACTCTGGTGTGGCAGCCGTGACAAGACGAGACTCTGGCTTGGCGGCCATGATGTGACAAGACTCTGGCGTGGCAGCCGTGACAAGACGAGACTCTGGCTTGGCGGCCATGATGTGACAAGACTCTGGCGTGGCAGCCGTGACAAGACGAGACTCTGGTGTGGTGGCCGTGACGTGATGAAATGAGACTCTGGCGTGTCAGCCGTGACGTGATGAGATGAGACTCTGGCGTGGCAGCAGTGACGTGGCAAGACTCTGGTGTGGCAGCCATGATGTGACAAGACTCAGGTGTGGCAGCCGTGACAAGACGAGACTCTGGCGTGGTGGCCGTGACGTGATGAGATGAGACTCTGGCGTGGCGGCCATGACGTGATGAGACGAGACTCTGGAGTGGCGGCCGTGACAAGACGAGACTCTGGAGTGGTGGCCGTGACGTGATGAGATGAGACTCTGGCGTGGCAGCCGTGACGTGATGAGATGAGACTCTGGCGTGGCAGCCGTGATGTGACAAGACTCAGGTGTGGCAGCCGTGACAAGACGAGACTCTGGCTTGGCGGCCATGATGTGACAAGACTCTGGCGTGGCAGCCGTGACAAGACGAGACTCTGGCTTGGCGGCCATGATGTGACAAGACTCTGGCGTGGCAGCCGTGACAAGACGAGACTCTGGTGTGGTGGCCGTGACGTGATGAAATGAGACTCTGGCGTGTCAGCCGTGACGTGATGAGATGAGACTCTGGCGTGGCAGCCATGATGTGACAAGACTCAGGTGTGGCAGCCGTGACAAGACGAGACTCTGGCTTGACGGCCGTGACAAGACGAGACTCTGGAGTGGCGGCCATGACGTGATGAGATGAGACTCTGGCGTGGCGGCCGTGACGTGATGAGATGAGACTCTGGCGTGGCAGCCGTGATGTGACAAGACTCAGGTGTGGCAGCCGTGACAAGACGAGACTCTGGCTTGGCGGCCATGATGTGACAAGACTCAGGTGTAGCAGCCGTGACAAGACGAGACTCTGGAGTGGCGGCCATGACGTGATGAGATGAGACTCTGGCGTGGCGGCCATGATGTGATGAGACGAGACTCTGGAGTGGCGGCCGTGACAAGACGAGACTCTGGAGTGGTGGCCGTGACGTGATGAGATGAGACTCTGGCGTGGCAGCCGTGACGTGATGAGATGAGACTCTGGCGTGGCGGCCGTGACGTGATGAGATGAGACTCTGGCGTGGCAGCCGTGATGTGACAAGACTCAGGTGTGGCAGCCGTGACAAGACAAGACTCTGGCTTGGCGGCCATGATGTGACAAGACTCTGGCGTGGCAGCCGTGACAAGACGAGACTCTGGCTTGGCGGCCATGATGTGACAAGACTCTGGCGTGGCAGCCGTGACAAGACGAGACTCTGGTGTGGTGGCCGTGACGTGATGAAATGAGACTCTGGCGTGTCAGCCGTGACGTGATGAGATGAGACTCTGGCGTGGCAGCCATGATGTGACAAGACTCAGGTGTGGCAGCCGTGACAAGACGAGACTCTGGCTTGACGGCCGTGACAAGACGAGACTCTGGAGTGGCGGCCATGACGTGATGAGATGAGACTCTGGCGTGGCGGCCGTGACGTGATGAGATGAGACTCTGGCGTGGCAGCCGTGATGTGACAAGACTCAGGTGTGGCAGCCGTGACAAGACGAGACTCTGGCTTGGCGGCCATGATGTGACAAGACTCAGGTGTAGCAGCCGTGACAAGACGAGACTCTGGAGTGGCGGCCATGACGTGATGAGATGAGACTCTGGCGTGGCGGCCATGATGTGATGAGACGAGACTCTGGAGTGGCGGCCGTGACAAGACGAGACTCTGGAGTGGTGGCCGTGACGTGATGAGATGAGACTCTGGCGTGGCAGCCGTGACGTGATGAGATGAGACTCTGGCGTGGCGGCCGTGACGTGATGAGATGAGACTCTGGCGTGGCAGCCGTGATGTGACAAGACTCAGGTGTGGCAGCCGTGACAAGATGAGACTCTGGCTTGGCGGCCATGATGTGACAAGACTCAGGTGTGGCAGCCGTGACAAGACGAGACTCTGGAGTGGCGGCCATGACGTGATGAGATGAGACTCTGGTGTGGCGGCCATGACGTGATGAGACGAGACTCTGGAGTGGCGGCCATGACGTGATGAGACGAGTCTCTGGCGTGGCGGCCATGATGTGATGAGACGAGACTCTGGAGTGGCGGCCATGACGTGATGAGACGAGACTCTGGCGTGGCGGGCATGACGGGATGAGACGAGATTCTGGCATGGCGGCCATGACGTGATGAGACGAGACTCTGGAGTGGCAGCCATGACATGACAACACTCTGGCGTGGCGGCCTTGACGTGATATGACAAGACTCTGGCGTGGGGCAGCCATGATGTGATGCGATGAGACTCTGGCGTGGCGGCCATGACGAGGTGAGAGGCGTGGCGTCCATGACGTGATGAGATGAGACTCTGGCGTGGCGACCATGACGTGATGTGACGAGACTCTGGCATGGCGGCCATGACGTGATGAGACGAGACTCTGGAGAGGCGGCCATGACGTGATGAGACGAGACTCTGGCGTGGCAGCCGTGACAAGACGAGACTCTGGAGTGGCGGCCATGACGTGATGAGACGAGACTCTGGCATGGCGGCCATGACGTGATGAGACGAGACTCTGGAGAGGCGGCCATGACGTGATGAGACGAGACTCTGGCGTGGCAGCCGTGACAAGACGAGACTCTGGAGTGGCGGCCATGACGTGATGAGACGAGACTCTGGCATGGCTGCCATGACATGGCAAGACTCTGGCGTGGCAGCCATGGCGTGACGAGACTCTGGCGTGGCGGCCTTGACGTGATGTGACAAGACTCTGGCGTGGGGCAGCCATGATGTGATGCGACGAGACTCTGGCGTGGCAGCCATGACGTGGCAAGACTCTGGTGTGGCGGCCGTGACGTGATGAGACGAGATTCTGGCGTGGCAGCCATGACATGGCGAGACCCTGGCATGTTGCCCATGACGTGATAAGACTCTGGCGTAGCGGCCATGATGTGACAAGACAAGGCTCTGGCGTGGCGGCCAAGACATGATGTAATGAAACTCTGCTGTGGCGACCATGACGTGATCAGACGAGACTGTGGTGTAGTGGCATGATGTGACTCTTGGTGTGGTGGACATGATGTAACGAGACACTGGCGTGGATTATTTTTATATTTCTATGATTAGATATTTGAGTAAGTTGAAACCCAATAATTATTTTTAAAAGCGTAATTCAGCAATTTTCTCTCTAAAAAAAACCTATGAATCCTGGGGTAAAAGGCCATACAGATCCATCTGTTGTATCCTTCATTTCACGGGAAACGAAGGCAGCATTTGAAGGAGTCTTCAAATTGGGACTGCCTTTGTCAAGCAAACTGTAATGCAATCGTGATGCAATCGGCCTTCAAAGTATGCAGCCTCTGAATTGGGACGCAGCATCGGGAATCGTGACAACATGACCTATTTGCTGCCATCTTTGCAAATATTTTTCGGATTTGCCATGAGATAAACTGTATAGCTTTCATTTATCCTGTCATTTACACAGTTATATTTGAAATATATATTTTTTATGTGCCAAGATGAATGATTATTGAGTAATGGGCAAAACACTGACATTTAAATAATGTGATTTCAGTCTGTATATTTTTTAATTCTCAATTTTTAATGGGTGCTTGATTGTCATTTGTTGCTCTGCTGATGTGGGAGGGTCAGAGAAGAGCATGAAGAGTATTTAAAGGCCTAACTAGACTAAATACAACACCATTTTATAGGTTCTTGTTTTCTGAGACAGGCAGGATGGATTTATCTTCACAAGAATACGATCCTACTGAATTTTGTTTTCCTGCAGTGAACAACTCTTGCCTTAAAAGCACACACCCTGTGTCCACTCAGACTGTGTTTTATGTCATATTGGTGTCGGCGATGACTGTGACTATTCTAGGAAATTTGGTGGTCATCATCTCCATAGCGCACTTCAAACAGCTCCAGACTCCCACTAACATCCTGGTGATGTCTCTGGCTCTAGCGGACTTGCTGCTTGGACTGGTGGTCATGCCTTTTGGTATGACCCGTTCTATCAATGGCTGCTGGTACTATGGAGATGTCTTCTGTTTGCTCCACACGAGTTTCGACTTATTTCTCACATCTGTGTCTATTTTTCATCTAATTTTTATTGCTATTGATCGACATCAGGCTGTGTGTTATCCACTTCAATACCCATCAAGAATAACCATACCTGTTGCATGGGTCATGGTGCTGATAAGCTGGAGCGTGGCTGCGTTATATTCATATGGTTTAGTGTACTCAAAAGCTAATGTGGAAGGACTGGAGGAATTTATTGAATCCATATACTGTATGGGAAGTTGTACTCTGCTTTTCAATGCATTGTGGTCCGTTTTGGACACGATATTAACTTTTTTCTTGCCTTGTTCTGTCATGGTTGGACTGTATGCAAGAATTTTTGTAATTGCAAGAAAGCACATTAGAACAATCGGTGAGGCAAACCAGCATGAAAATGAGAGCACGTTTAAGAGCTCTCGACGATCTGAGCGCAAAGCAGCAAAAACTCTCGGCATTGTAGTGGGTGCTTTTATCATTTGCTGGCTGCCGTTTTTTATTAACTCTATGATGGATCCCTACATCAACTTTTCCACCCCATTTGCTCTTTTTGAAGCGTTTGTCTGGTTAGGTTACATTAACTCAACCATGAACCCCATCATATATGGACTTTTCTATCCATGGTTTAGAAAAACCCTTTCTCTCATTATAACAATGAAAATATTTGAACCAAACTCATCTGATATCAATGTTTTCACTGTTTGATTCCATTTCTGATCTCACTGTGCAACTGATGCTTCCTTTATCCTTTTGCATATCACATAAAGAAGTGTGTAAAATCAGATTTAATTTGTGATCAATTAAAGGGTGATCTAAAATCCGATCTCTGGCACGCTTGCAGTGTATTAGTGCATGACATTATACAAATTGCATTAAATCAAGATGCTGTATAGGAAGTTGCAGTCTACTTTTCTGTAAATTTTGGTCAGTTTTAGACACATTATTACATTTTTTCATGCCTTGTTCTGTCATGGTTGGACTGTATGTGAGGATTTTTATAGTTGCAAAACTGGTAAGAATAATCGGTGAGGCAAACCAGCATAAACATTAGAATGTTTAAAAGCTCTCGATGATCTAAGCGTAAAGCAGCAACAACTTTTGGTGTGGTCGTGGGTGCCTTTATTATTTGTTGGCTGACTTTTTTACTACCTCTGTGATGGATCCCTACATCAACTTTTCCACCCCAGTTGTTTTTTTGTTTTTTTTGTTTTTAATTGATTGTCTGGTTAGGCACTACATTAACTCAACCATAAACCCCATCACATATGGCTTTTTCTATATATGGTTAAGAAAAACCCTTTCTCTCATTATATCAATGACAATATTTGAACCAAATTCATCTGAAATCATTGTTTTCACTGTTTGACTTCATTTCATTGCGATCTGACCTCACATAAATAAAGAACAGTGTAAAATCCCATGTGTTTTATCTGTGAAAAAGATCAAAAGATCAGTGGCCTATATAAAAAATTTACTTTTTCAATGAAAAAAAAGCAGTCCATCTTAGTTCGGTTGTGAAGCAGACATGACTGTATTTTAAACATAAACATACATAAATACCATGTCCAAAAACTCACTCATTTAATAAGCCCACTCATTTAGTAGGTCTATATGATAAAAAAAGAAAGACTCCTCTACACTTATAAACAGTATTTGCATAGAGTGCTGCAGTAATGATGTATTTTTGTAGGCCAACCCAGAAGTTAGTATCACCCTGGTTCCCTCGACAAAAACTCAATAAGATTTTTTTCCATTGGCTTTTGAATTATTGCAGACAATAAGCTCTGTGACTAACAAAAAAAAGTTTACGATTCTCACGTTTTGTTCATCATGATAATCTTCACAAATGAACCCGACTTTTATACATTTTCAAGTATAAAGACAGTGGGCAGAAGTTAAAACCTAAACGTGGTCGCATGACTTCAACATCACCACCTGCTTCCGAGAACTCTTTCAGTCTTTGTTTAAAAACATTTTCTTTAGTTATAATAGTTTGCAAGAGCATGATTATAAACACATCTTGATATATTATATACTTCTCAGAAATATACTTAAAATTGCACTTTAGGATACTTGACTTATACGGACAGAAATGTCTAAGTATATTTGGCCTATACTTGTACTCAGTCTTTTGATTGAGATATACTTAAATGTATAATTAATTATTCTATGTATATTTGGCTTGTAGTTGTTTACTCTTTTGATTGAGTAGCCTAATAAATACTTTTTCACATAGTTTTACGTCTTATAAACTTGCATTAAAATTGCATAAAAATATTGATTTATAAAGAAAACAGATATGTTCCTAATTATAGAGTATTTTTGTGTGCACTGGCAGTGTACAGGAATTTACTTCAAATCTACTTAACTCTTTCCCTGCCGTTGACTGAATTTTCCTGCTATCAATGTTTTTACTGTTATACGTAGGGGGCTCTCTTATGCATCTTCTGAAACAGAATCTTCGGATCAAAACAAAGGAAAGAAGAAGCAGAAACAAATGATAGAAGATTGCTTATGCTTATGCAAATGTAAAATAATAATATCATCAAATATTAAACAGTAAATAAACTGCCTAACGTTACCAAATTAAAGGCCCGAAGGAACAACGTTGGACGCGGCTGCCATCAGACCGAACAGTCTCTGAAACTGCTTTACAGTGAGCGGCTGGTCTAGCTTCACCCCTTTCACGGCTGAGAGGATCGACCCCACGCGAGGCTCCGACAAATGAGCCTGCATAGCGACCGAATCCCAACTCACACCGAGATAAGTGATCTTTTGCACAGGAGAAAGAACACTCTTCCTGGAGTTGAGCCTCAGCCCCAACCTCCTCATATGCGCGAGAACAACATCTCGATGCTGAACCGCGAGACGCGCTGACTGTGCTAGTATCAGCCAGTCGTCGATGTAATTGAGAATCCGGATCCCCTGTAAACGCAAGGGGACCAGAGCAGCGTCCACACACTTCGTGAACGTGCAGGGTGAAAGGGCTAAACTGAAAGGAAGCACTCGATATTGGTACGCTTCTCCCCTGAAAGCGAACCTCAGGAACTTCCTGTGCTGCGGAAGGATGGAGATATGGAAATATGCATCTTTGAGATCTATCGTGACAAAACCAGTCCTCGGACCTGATCTGAGACACGATCTGTTTGAGTGTCAGCATCCTGAACTTGAGCTTTGCCACGGCTCGGTTCAGGACGCGAAGATCCAAGATGGGTACCGGCTGTAAAAGCCTGACTCCCTGTCTGGGGGGGGGGGCCCTCTCTATAGCCCCCTTTTGCAGCAGAGTCTGTACTTCTTGAGTCATCACCAGAGCCTGCACTGGGTCCACCACAGTGGAGAGGACCCCGTTGAAGCTGGGAGGACGGCATCTGAACTGAATCGCGTACCCCAACTTTACACATCGCAGGACCCAACGAGATATGTGAGGCAGATTTTCCCACTCTGACACAAAATCTACTAAGGGAACCAGCCTCTCGAGGCTGGTCTCTGATGTACTCTGCACGCGAGTGCAGTGCCCTGAAGCGGCGAACCGGCAGGGAACGACTGACTCGACGGCATGGTTTCCCTCCGAAGAAGGTGCGGGCCATCCTCGGATGAACCGCGGGGCCCCTCCGTGCCCCGGCACTCGGGCGGGGTTGGCGGACTGACCCCGTGAGGGTACCGCGGATGCACGGGTACCGTGTATAGCGGTGAGCACCGTGCACCCGCGGAGGGGATCACCCTCACTGTCCTGGGCCCAGAGGCGTCAGGACTTCTTTGACGCAGCCTTCCTCGCCACAATGACTGTCCTCAGATCAGTCCTGGGTTTAGAAGGCTGCGCCTGTGAGTGCCGCGCACCCGACGACCCTTTCTGCGGGGGTGTACGAGTGGCGACACTCACTTTCTGCTGCGCCCTGTGTGAGGAGCTCGTACTCGGCGTCTGCTGCTCCTGCCCAGCAGCAGACGAGACCTGGGGCTTACGGGGAAGGAACTGCTTGAGCGCCGCCACCTGTTTTTTCGCCTCCAGGAACCTGTTGGTAACCATAGTGACAGCGTCACCGAACAGGCCCTCGGGAGACAGCGGCGTATCAAGCAAAAAGCTCTTGTCCCTTTCCTTGATATCCGTAAGATTGAGCCACAAATGCCTCTCCGTGGCCACCAGGGCTGCCATAGAGCGGCCGACGCATCGAGCCGTCTCCTTGTTTGCACGGAGAGCGAGATCGGCAGTCGATCGGAGTTCATTAATAGTATCGACTCCAATCTCGTGGCTCTCCCCCAGGTCTCTTAACAGATCAGCCTGGTATGCCTGCATGATAGACATGGTGTGCAGACATGCGGCGGCCTGACCTGCTGCCAAGTATGCTTTGCCCACAAAAGATGATGTAACTTTGAGCGGTTTTGTGGGCAAAGTCGGAGCCTTTATGGTCGAAGCAGACTCGGGTGACAGATGGCTCGCAAGCATCTGCTCAACCCGAGGCAACTGACCATAACCGTGTCTCTTCCACCCCGCGATATTACTATAAACTGATGTATGCGGGGTGAAAATGCGTGCAGACACGGGCCGCTTCCAAGACCTCGACACCTCGGTGTGGAGGTCCGGGAAAAACGGCAGACTCCTTCGAGGAGGCTGAACAGAGCGCACGGGGAGAAAGCGCTCGTCGAGTCTGCTTTTTACGGCAGCTCGCTCATGATGTTCGTGTGGCCAGTCAATGTGTAGTCTGGCCACCGCTCTGCTCAGCACCTCCATAAGCTCCTCACTTGCAGGGGACTGAAGTGACGAGTCTTCACCCCCTGCATCGATGCTACAGATATCAACCTCCTAACACAGAGCGCTTGTTGAAGGCAGCAGAAGCTAACGGCGTGTGTTTGCCGGTGTGCTTTATAGTTTCCGGGTCTATGACGTCACCCGCCTATGACGTTCCGTCTCTCTATTGGACTGATGACGTACGTGCTTCACGACGCAATCACGCAGAGGCGTTCCCAGAGCAGTGACGCAGCGCGAGTTCCCTTGAAAGGGAAGTTCACTGTAGTACAGATGCAGTACAAATGAGAAATATATTTGTGAACTAGTTGTGCACTTAAAGTTTACTACTGTTGCACTTATAGTACAGATAAACGTTTACTTTTATATACTAAAAAGTGGGGTAATTTAGTCTCAAGCAGTATTGAAATAGTACACTTACAAGTTTACTACTAGTACATTGATATTAGTATACTTACAACATAAAGTATACTTAAATACATACCTAAACATTACTTATGTACACTTCATAAAAAACTTGAAATATACTCCTTTTTCATATGAGAAATCTGTCATGAAAATAAGTGTTTATGAGCAACTGTTCAAATGTTTATATTTAAAATAAGAAAAAAAAAATTAGAGTAAAAACATATCATTTAAATGTTTTTATAATAATAAGGTTAATATTATAAAAACTGCCTGATGTGACAAGACGAGACTCTGGTGTGGCGACCATGACGTGACAAAAACAAGACTCTGGTGTGGCAGCCGTGATGAGACAAGACAAGACTCAGGTGTAGCAGCCATGACATAATGAGACTCTGGCCACGAGGTGACAAACGAGACTCTGTCATGGCATCCGTGACAAGACGAGACTCTGGCGTGCAGCTGTGACGAGACAAGACTCTGCTGTGGTGGCCGTGATGTGATGAGGCGATACTCTGGCGTAGCAGCCATGTTCAGACTAGACTCTGGCGTGGAAGCCATGACGTGATGAGATGAGACTCTGGCTTAGCGGCCATGATGTGACGAGACACTGGCGTGGAAGCCATGTCGTGATGAGATGAGACTCTGACGTAGCGGCCATGATGTGACGAGACTCTGGCTTAGCGGCCATGATGTGATGAGACGCTGGCGTGGAAGCCATGATGTGATGAGATGAGACTGCTTTGGCGACCATGACGTGATCAGACGAGACTGTGGTGTAGTGGCTTGATGTGACTCTGGTGTGGTGGCCATGATGTAACGAGACTATAGAGAGAGAGATTATTTTTATATTTCTATGATTAGATATTTGAGTAAGTTGAAACCCATTATGTTTTATGTTTAAATGTAATTCAGCAATTTCTCTCTCAAAAAAACAATGAATCCTGGGGTAAAAGGCCACACAGATCCATCTGTCGTATCCTTCATTTCACGGGAAACGAAGGCAGCATTTGAAGGAGTCTTTAAATTGGGACTGCCTTCATCACGCAACTGTGATGCAATCGTGACGCAATAGGCCTTCGAAGTATGCAGCCTCTGAATTGGGACGCAGCATCGGGAATCGTGACAACGTGACCTATTAGCTGCCATCTTTGCAGATCTTTTTTTGATTTGCCATGAGATAAACTGTATAGCTTTCATTTCTCCTGTCATTTACACAATTATATTTGAAATATATATTTTTTATGTGCCAAGATGAATGATTATTGAGTATTGGACAAAACACTGACATTTAAATAATGTAATTTCAGTCTGTATATTTTTTAATCCTCAATTTTTTATGAGTGCTTGATTGTCATTTGTTGCTCTGCTGATGTGGGAGGGTCAGAGAAGAGCATGAAGAGTATTTAAAGGCCTAACTAGAAAGGTTTTATAAGTTAATTTGGTTATTGTTCTTGGTTTCTGAGACCGGCAGGATGGATTTATCTTCACAAGAATACGATCCCACTGAGTTTTGTTTTCCTGCAGTGAACAACTCTTGTCTTAAAGGCACACACCTTGTGTTCACTCAGACTGTGTTGTATCTCATATTGGTGTCGGCGATGACTGTGACTATTCTAGGAAATTCGGTGGTCATCATCTCCATAGCGCACTTCAAACAGCTCCAGACTCCCACTAACATCCTGGTGATGTCTCTGGCTTTTGCGGACTTGCTGCTTGGACTGGTGGTCATGCCTTTCAGTATGATCCGTACTATCAATGGCTGCTGGTACTATGGAGATTCCTTCTGTTTGCTCCACACCAGTTTTGACATATTTCTCACATCTGTGTCTATTTTTCATCTTATTTTTATTGCTATTGATCGACATCAGGCTGTGTGTTATCCACTTCGATACCCTTCAAGAATAACCATACCTGTTGCATGGGTCATGGTGCTGATAAGCTGGAGCGTGGCTGCGTTATATTCATATGGTTTAGTGTACTCAAAAGCTAATGTGGAAGGACTGGAGGAATTTATTGAATCCATATACTGTATGGGAAGTTGCAGTCTACTTTTCAATGCATTCTGGTCCGTTTTGGACACATTACTAACTTTTTTCTTGCCTTGTTCTGTCATGGTTGGACTGTATGCAAGAATTTTTGTAATTGCAAGAAAGCACATTAGAACAATCGGTGATGCAAACAAGCATGAAAATGAGAGCACGTTTAAGAGCTCTCGACGATCTGAGCGCAAAGCAGCAAAAACTCTCGGCATTGTTGTGGGTGCTTTTATCATTTGCTGGCTGCCATTTTTTATTAACTCTATGATTGATCCCTACATCAACTTTTCCACCCCTGTTGCTCTTTTTGAAGTGTTTGTCTGGTTATGCTACATTAACTCAACCATAAACCCCATCATATATGGCCTTTTCTATCCATGGTTTAGAAAAACCCTTTCTCTCATTATAACAATGAGAATATGTGAACCAAACTCATCAGATATCAATCTATTCACTGTTTGACTGCTTTTACATGTCATTTTGATGTGGTTTTGCTCTTGTACATTGTTTTCCACTAGCACATGCTTTCTTACTGAAATGATTTTTGAATTGTGCACAAATAATGAACAAAAAAAAAGTTGGAACACGGTTACACATTTTTCTCCATATATAAACTGTAAAGCACTACATTCAGAAAAAAATGACCATTTAGGCTTAAACAAACATTTTAAATATTATGATCCCTGTATAGTGTTTAAATCTGCGTAAGATTAAATTGTGATCTAAAATCATAAATATAAATAAATTGTCAAAGATTAGTCCAACTTGTGGCCTGTATCACAAGTTTTTAACATTAACAAACAAAAGCAGGTCAACATAAGGTGAGATGAATGTGTCAAAACTGGATATAGGCCCACATGGCCACTTGAAGTGAAAACATAAAAGCTTAACAAATAGGCTTAATTAAAAGCTTTATATAATGTCAAATCTCATGCACTTGTAACGGCCACCTAATGTTAAATACTGTTCATGACATAAATGTTGATGTGCCTTTAAGATGGTTTCGTCTGTGATGTACAGAGCATTGTTGTATGTACGCTGTTCTTATGTGAGCACGTACACACGTAGAGAGAGAGAGCTTGGGTGGAGATAGAGATGGCCGCTCTACCGCTGACTGCTGTTACAGTATCCTTGTGTTCATTTCCACTTTGAGTTGTAGTGTTTATCAGTGCTTTATTTTCCTGTTTATACTCGCTCTTTTACATGTATGTGAAGCAAACCATTCTAAAGACTTGTGTGACAACCAGTTCATTTGCCTCAGGTTTTCCTTCTCACCTCCTGTTTCCTATTTCATCTGGGCAGAATTCAGCCCTCTGATAGATGTTACACACTGATGAAAGTGTGCTTTCTTTCTGCTTTCTTTTTACAGCGCTGAAGTAGCTGATATCTTTTTTTATTCTCATTGAAATAAAAAATTTAAAAAAGTTGTCCCTGAATTTTTTCTGTATTCTGTATTTTGGAAGGAATATTCAAGAATTAAATTGCATTTATGTAACCAAGATCACAATAAGTAAGCCCAAAATAAACATCACTTTTTTTTTAATCAACATGACAACATAAGGTTAGGATTACATTAGAATAGATTGTAGTTGCATGATAATTGAATGCATTTGAATTAGGGCTATCACCATTAACCCGTTAACGCATGCAATTAATTTAAAGTCCTTAACGTGTTAAAATAATTTAAGGTAATTAACGCAAATAAATTACAGAAGTAACGCGCCGCCTCAAAACAAAAAAACGGACCCAAGGCGTTTTTTTTAAATGACGATTTTTTTGCCTGCCGTTTTGTAGTGTGCACACTCACATTGGCGCCCTTTGTTTAGTCACAAGGCATTAATTATAGGAGATAAATGCATGCGAAAATCGTCCCGGTGTGTACAGGCCGTAACTAGGGGTGTAACGGTACACAAAACTGACGGTTCGGTACGTACCTCGGTTTTGAAGTCCCGGTTCGGTATGGATTCGGTACAGCAGTTTTACAAAATTGCTTTTTATTAATTTTTATTCAACAGTGCTTTAATGAAAAAAATAGTGTCTGTCCTTAAATGAATTAAATTATAACTAAAAGTTTCTTAAAGATAATGCTGTAAACTATATAGGGAGCCCTTACTTACATATAGTTATTAAAGATAAACAACAGAACCCAAACTATTAGCCTAAATTCAGTTGCTATTTATTTTTAGCTATAATAATCAACACTCATAAGCTTCACATAAGGCAGTTTTTGCATTAACTTCTTAATCTAATTATTTTTATTCGTTGTTTAAATATAATCATTTAGCGGCTGTCATTTTCATGACAGGTTTAATTAAACATACAATAAATAAACAAGACATCACTAACAGGCTTAGTAGTATATAATGAATATATATAGGCTAATATAATTAATATAACGGCTAATATAGTGCATGTATTCAGTGAAAGAGTTGATTTCTCTAGTGAGCTAACAGCTGTGGACACTGAATGACTTCTGAGTAAACGTGATTCTGCATGACATTGTTTACAAGCTGTTTTATTGTCTTTCCACGGTTGAAACACAGATGGAGCGATTACACGACATATGATACATTTCAGTAAGTTGTAATGTATCCTCAACATACCTTAAGATGTATTAATTTATGTTTATTCTTTAGGAAGAGATGATCTCATTGACTCGCGCGCCGCGCACTGCTGCTTTAAAGGTCCCGTTCTTCGTGATCCCATTGTTCAAACTTTAGTTAGTGTGTGATGTTGCTGTTAGAGCATAAATAATAGCTGTAAAATTATAAAGCTCAAAGTTCAATGCCAAGCGAGATATTTTATTTAACAGAAGTTCCCTTTCAAAGCCTACAGCGAACGGCCGGCTTGGACTACATCCTGGTACTTCCTTCATAAATGACGTCAGTAGAACAGTAGAACAGACTAACCTCCGCCCACAAGAATACGTGAAAAAAGGGGGCGTGGTCTTGTTGCTGTGCCACGTGGAGAAGAGGACGTGTCGCGTGGAGAAAAGGAATTGTTGCGTTTGAGTGTGTTTGTCGCCATGTCGTCGAGACGCTGTTATTTTCATCCCGGAGTCAAATCACCTTTGTTTGGCTTTCCCAGGGACGCTGTAGAGATCATTAAGCGCATATATCTCCCGTTAAGAGGCGTGACCTTTCCACGTGCGCTAAGCTGCTGTCGAATCACAACACAGGAACCGTGCCACGTTCGCTATGCTGCGGTCAAATCACAACACGGAAACCGCTGGCACAATCAGAACTCGTTACGTATTTCTGAAGGAGGGACTTCATAGAACAAGGAAGTCATCAGCCGTTTTTAGGACAGTGAAAACAGCGGTATACAGATAAGTAAATTGTGTTAAAAATACTGTTTTTTTTTACACTCGAAACATGAACACATGTTATATTGCACACTGTAAACACAATCAAAGCTTCAAAAAAACACGAAGAACGGGACCTTTAAGTTGAACTGATAGGCTACGCGTCTATCAGTCACGTCACCCCTAGTAAAACACAGATGGAGCGATTACACGACATATGATACATTTCAGTAAGTTGTAATGTATCCTCAACATACCTTAAGATGCATTAATTTATGTTTATTCTTTAGGAAGAGATGATCGCATTGACTCGCGCGCCGCGCGCTGCCTGCAAGTTGAACTGATACGCGTCTATGATCGCATTGACTCGCGCGCAGCGTGCTGCCGCTTTAAGTTGAACTGATGCGTCTATCAGTCACATCACATTAAAGAGGGTTAAAACGGCATTTATCGTTTGAATTTCGTGATAAAATGGACTGAATACTTAATATGTTCGTGTGGGAACTCGGATTGAAGTGTGTTCCGCGCTTACAACAAGCCGACTGTTAACTGTTAAAGATTACATTCATAACCGTTCGGTACACGCGTGCACCATACCGAAAGCCCTGTACCGAAACGGTTCAATACGAATATGTGTACCGTTACACCCCTAGCCGTAACTCTTTAACCTGATTCTGCTTCTATGTTTGTGATCAGGCTTTTTTTTTTGCCGTTAAACTAGACCAATAGTCCAAAACAGCGCTAATGTAAAGAAGGCCAGGCTGATTACAGCAGAGATATCAGAGAGAATAGAAGAAAAGAGTGCAATGTTGGTGACGTACAGGAGTCGTACAGTAAGAGTGTGAGAGTCTCTTATATTGATGCACAAAGAACAAACCATGTATGTGCACGTTCTCGATCACTGATCGCACGCTGCATTCATGTACAGACCATAGACTGTAAAAAAATACAGACACATCTCAGTACATTTGCGTTGTTTCCACACACACTCAGGAAGGATAATGTTTGATTTGTCTTGTGTACATTGTTGTGTTTAGTAATCGTAGGTTTATGCAGTCAAAACGGTTCATTTAGGAGTTTTTTGGCGTCCCCGTGTGGTCCTGTTCGGTATCGCAGCTTGATTAGTCTAAAATTAAATGAAAACAATATTGTTGTTGTTGCTCTGTACACATACTATACACTGAATTCTGTAGTTTATTTCTGTAATGTTTTTTGGTGCTTAGGTGTGTATACATTCATTATGTAATAAAATTATATGGACTCCTTATATTTGGTTATTTTGTGTCCTTTTGGAGTCTCCAATGATCCTTGAAGCTTGCAGAAAATACAGTTTTGTGAGAATCACCCTTCAATCTGATTGTTTACTTTGCTGGATATAGCAAATAATGACAAAATGAATGTGTTTAATGAGATAAATGGCGTAGGTTTAATTTCACGTTAAGTGTGCGATTAATCGCGATTAATCACACAACAAAAGTGCCTAACTCTAAACCCAGAGCGAAATATTTACTTTTAACATTTACTTTAGGTGATTATTTTTGGAATTTAAGAATTCAAAAGATTAGACATTTATTTCTCAAATTTATTTTAACTTAATATTATTTATATATATTTTTCAAAATAATTTCTCAAGCAACTTTTTACACTCTAAATCAACATAACAGTCACGTTTAGTTTACAACAGTTTGTGTTTCTTCAGCAAAATCAGGAGGCTGTAAACTCATGACTGACTGGCTGATGTCATTCTTGGTCACTCCCATAAACAATACCCTTCATTTTACTTATATAAGCAAACTGGCAGTGAAATCATCTTTAGGATTTTGGATCTGCAGCCTTATCATAAACATGGGCACTGAACATTAGACTTTCTCCATGGAATTTCTTGAGCACCACTGCCTTTCCCTCTGGAATACAAGCTGTTCACTTGACTTTCATTTGAATTATGTCAATGTGTTGTTGTTCTTGTACATATCTGCAATCTCTGTGCTGACTGTGTGTGGAAACTTCCTTGTCATCATCTCTATAATAGTTTTCAAGCAGCTTCACACACCGACCAACCTCCTCATTCTCTCACTGGCCTTATCTGACTTCTTGGTGGGAGTTTGTGTGATGCCGGTTGAAAGCATTAGGAGCATTAACTCGTGTTTTTATATGGGAAAGTCACACTGTACTATCTTTCATATAATTATGTCCATTCTTGGGTCTGTGTCCCTCATCAACATCATGCTTGTGGCTATTGACCGTTATTTTGCTGTATGTGATTCACTTCTGTATATGTCCAAAATTACAATGAGAAAAACACTGATCTGCATAAGTTTAGGATGGACTGCATCCATCTGTTATAATCTTGTACCAGTGTTTTTGGGAAACTCAAACCTGACAGGGGCAATTGTGATCTGTCTAAGGGAATGTGCAGTGGCTGTCAGCAACGCCTGGGGTCCAGCTGACTTAATAGTGAGCTTCATTGCTCCATGTATAATGATGTTAATTCTGTATGTAAGAATTCTCGCAGTGGCCTTGAGACAAGCAAAAGCCATCTCCAACTTTGCAAAGAAAAGAGTATCACAGAAAAATCTAAAATCATCCTGGAAATCAGAGATGAAGGCAACAAAAACATTGAGCACAATTGTTTTTGTGTATTTAATTTGCTGGGTTCCCTGGTATATAACTATGCTTAATATGAAACAGTTTCGTACGTCATCTGTAAGCCTCTCTGCTTTACTGTGTTTATTTTACACCAATTCGTGCATCAATCCCTTTATATATGCAATATCTTACCCCTGGTTCAAAAGGTCAGTGAAGCTTTTGATTAGCCTGAAAATACTGCACACATCACATAATCAGTTGAACTTATTTCCTGAAGACTGTTAATGGGACATTCTAGAAATGTACATTATCTGTCCTTGAATTGTTTACAGTGCATACAAAGAATTTCATCCAAAAATGTCTAAAACTGACTGATGATTGATTTCTGTCATTTCTGTCGAGTTGCTCTGTAAAGGAATATGTCATTCATTAGGTTCTCAGATATTTTTTTCTTTATTAAAAACACTTTTTAAAATGTTTAATCCTGTCCTTGTCTATGTACTCAGCCGAATTGGAGCTGCAGCTTTCTATTGTAATGCTGAAATCTTTTGTTATATAAAAAAGACAAAACTCCATCAATGTTTAAGTTGTTATCATTCATATCAATTGATTAAAAACATGAAATTATACATAAATTCTACAAATAAATACTATTTTACAACTGTCCCAATGTTTTCGCCATAAGCCTTTAAGCGTATGACTCAGAGGAAGTGACATTTTGACTGAGGAGAAGCTGACAATGATCAAAGATGAGTTGATGATTTTAAGCTTGTTTTATTTAATTTTTTTTTGAGGAGGACGAGCTAAAGGGTCAGGCCCTGTCACGGTAAAACATCCCAGAAAATAATGAAAATGTTTTAAATCTAAAACATGTCTAAAAGGTTAATGAAATCCATTGCTTGACTGAAGTTGACCGAAAAGTTGCTTATATTTCTTAAAGGAATTAAAAAACCATGTTAGATACAACCAGGGACATGTGACCAATAAGACAGTGCTATTTATATATTTTTAAAAAATAATTAGGAAACCATTCTAACATATAGGCCTACAAATTTGTCTGTGACAGGGCCTGACATTTTAGGGGGGCAATGCTTATAAAAATGTATTTTATTCAATCATAAAAACATGCTGCGATGGCATGATATACGTCTGTCATATGAATTACAACAATTGTATTGCATTGGTGATCTTATGATAAAAAGGGATCTTCTATCTGTATAGGCCTACATCCACTTTGTTTAGAATGACAATTCACACAACAACAAAAACATTATAGAATTAGCCGATATTAGAGTGTGAAGAGTAGCTGTCAGTGAAGTCTGCTTTATATGTGTAACTAGTTTGCACAAATGTTTTAAAATAAACAACAATTAACAGAGATATGCTTTGTTTTAACCTCTTAACTGTCACCGTCCCACAGGTGGGACGCCTGGTGCTCTTTTTTTGATCGCCTTTTTTTCGTATCATATTTTTAAGTAATTATCATAAATTAGGTATCATTTGAAAGCTTACAAACTCAAATTTCATCCTGTGAAAACCGTTTTGAAATCGGACATTGGGTTACCATGGAAACGTTACTCTAAATTATTCTAGCGGGCTCCTCCCCTAGTGGGCGGTGTCATGTTTCATATTACAACAATTATTTTAACCACTTTATAATCAAAATCATTTCCAATCTTGACAAAACGCATATTGTCGGAAAGGTCTGAGTCTCAAGGGTCCATATTTGGTGACTGTTTTGTGATGGAAGTGATATTTGGACAGAAATTTAAAGAAAATGCATAAAAAAAACAATAAATGACACCCGGTGGCTATTTTTGGTACAGCGCCTAAACAAAATCTCATGGGAACTTCAATTTTTGTGATTTCAACTTCAAATTTGGAACACAAATTGGTTAGACATATGGCTTTGATTTTATAGTAATTTTATAGTAAATTCTGTTTTGTAAAATATATATTTTATGAAATAAAAAATATTTAGTACAGTATTTTTTCTTCCATAACTTCCATAACTCTTTGGTACTTTAATATTTTGAATTGCTTTCACTTCAGCAATAATCTGCAGAGTAGCTATCGTCTTTAAAACGAGACCAAACTGGTCTATATTCCAAAGCATTCTTGAATTACAGCCTTTTAAGTTTGGATTGTGCAGTTTCATGTGTATTCTCAAAAAGGGGGGTGACAGTTAAAGGGTTAAGAGACAGCTATCCGAGTAACCTACAAATTATCATGTTTCCGAGCGCGAACGCGGAAGATTGAACAGAAATCACGTGACTCAAGAAATCAGCTGAGGGCTCGGAGTTTCACTCAGGAAATCCAGGTAAACTGAACAACGAAAGTACATATCAAAGTAAAAGACGTCATTATACACACTGTGCAAGTGTGTTGACTTCATTAAGAATAATCTTACGGGGGGAAAGTCAGTAATGAAATTAACAAGCTCTTTCTTAACTTCATTCAATGTGAAAGTCTTTGACAGCTCGTGATCTGAACATGTATTTAACACAATACGACAATTTCACATTCATGACCATTGTTGGTGTATGTTTGGTGTGTGTCAGTAAATATAAAAATGGTCTAGTTTTATAAATGTATGTGTTTTTGAGTTTGGGCGCTGTGATTTCCGCATTCTTTCGTTTTACAGGTGCAGAGGTCGGGAAACATTACTAACTCAGTTAGCCTGCTAACGTATCAACAACACTATTCTAGCTTTTTTCGTATCATTATTGAACTATTAGTAAAGCGAGGCACGTAGTCACACTATATGGGTTAAGTTGTCACAATGGGAACCATGAAGTTACACTTTATAGGCTTTAAAACAAATACCAACAGTAAAATCATTATGATAAAAATAGCAAACGATTTGTGACCGCCTTGTCCCGACAAAATTTCAACAGTACAGTTAAAATCTTCACTATACTCTTGTCTGAATGTATGCACTATAGTACACAAATATAGTTGAATGTTATTGGAGGATAGAATTCACAAAACAATATTTTTAAATTGGCATTTAAATGCAACATATGTGAAAAATTATATGATGTAATGTGTTATATCATATATAAAACAGCTACTATGTATTCATACACATACAGAAAAAGAGATGTTAGCCCTGAAATTAAATGTGATTTAACATCAGTAATCTTTCTAGGTTTCGTGACTCATTCTGTGATCTCCATCATGTCTGGGTTAAGCGGAGTTGATGCAAATTTGCTGGCACAGTCTATAAGTTCAAATATCCAGAGAATAACACTGCTGAGTGAGTCAATTTTGCTTAATACCTACTTGTGTGTGTGATGTGTGGGCTGTTTGCATAAATGTTTCATAAAAAGCGTGAGTTTGAATCACTGATTTGGCCAAATACATTGTACATAACCATCCATTTTGGCCTAAAACTAACTGGAAGGTTGCTGGTTAAATTCTTCTTAAAGTCCTTCTGTATGTCTAGAGTAGTCTTCATTTGGGTCTTTAACCCTGCCAGAAAGTTTAGTTGTCCTTTTTCTATTCTAACAACTTAAGTTCCTTGTGCAGTTAGCATGCATTGCACATAAATGTCCTCATAAATGTATTTATGTAATGCAATCTACAAACCACAACATATCAAATATAAGAGGAATCAATAATAAATGGATGGTTATGAAAAACCATAATACACACTTTTACATAACCTGATAGCTTAAAGGGATAGTTGCCCCAAAAATGTAAATTATCCATTATAAAGCTTGGATTAGACAGGACGTTTTTTAATATAACCCAGATTGTATTTGTCTGAGAGAAGAAAGTCATTTACACCTAGGATAGCTTGAGGGTGAGTAAATCATGGGGTAATTTTCATTTTTAGGTGAACTATCCCTTTAAAAGTGGTTATCCAGTTTGTTTAGGTCTTGCCTTTGTTTTTACCAGCTAATGAAATCCAACAGATGATGAGACATTTTGGAACAGCACAAGACACGACTGTCCTGCGACAAACATTGTGAGTCGAATATACAAGCAGCTGGTTCAGTTCCCTTTAATTTATCATGCATAAAATTTAAATACAGTTATATATGTAAATGCAAATATACTTGTTTGTATTTGTCAAAACATACAGACGGGAGAAACAGCAGAATGTCAATCATCTTGCTAAAGTGACTGATAAATACATGAAAGATTTCAGCTCTTTACCTGTGACCACAGAACAGGTACACAAATCATACTGTCCAACCATATTACCTCATATTTCACCACATACAATTATTCCCATGAAAGCACTGTGATGTTAGGATAGGGTTTAAACATTATTTGTTAATATTTAACACATTAGATAAACACACCAAAAAAGAAAAATCATCTACTCACCCTCATGTTGTTCCAAACTATATTTTCTCTGTGCAACAAAAGAATATATTTTGAAGAATGTTTTGGTTACCATTGATAGATTGTAATTTTTGGGTGAACTATCCCTTTAACAGTGCTGTTCAGATGTGACGTTCCTCTCTTTTTACACAGCGGCAAAGAAAAATCCAGCGAGAGCGTCTCATCACTGAATTCTCCAACGCACTGGGCATTTTCCAGAAAGTTCAGCGTGAAGTAGCAAATAAAGAGAAGGAATTTGTGGAGCGTGTCCGTGCGAGCTCAAGAGTTTCAGTAAGTTTCATCTTTTACAATTGTAGTGAAAGAATTGCATGAATACATTTATATTATCCACCCAAAATAGGTCAAATGCATAATTGATTTATACAGACGCTAATATATTACGTGAAGGGCCAGTTTCTATAGTACATGGGGTGTGACGAGACACTTAGCTCACAAGATGAGATGAAATGAGATGAGACACGAGATTGGGTTCACGAGATCGAGACAAGATTTTTGCACAGTATTTTTAAGAAATCTTCAATGACAAAATAAAAAAAAAAACTGGAAAAACAGTCTGCAGGTGCATTTTGAAACGTTTTAACTAATCATCTTGTAATGAATGTAATTTCAGTTCCACTTTCTGAGTATGAATTATCAAATGCATTGAAAGACAACAGTATACAACAATATACATGCACTGTAAAAGGTGACTGACTGGCTTCTCCCCAGTATTATTTCACTGAGTCTCTTCAGACCTTACTGTACATGAATTATGAGCTTCCAGAACTTTTGACTGAGGCTGTGTGTAACCTCCTAATTGAACCACAAATTGAACATTAAGTACAAGTACACTGTGTGCAATGCAGATGTTTAAAATAGTTTCAAATTGAAGTGACCGTTATCCAACTGAATTAAATGTTTTTTATTTCTAATAAAAAAGAAAGAAAAACGACAGTGGAGGATGTAATGTAAATGTAGCGGTGGCATATTCTATGCTAATTTCACCCTCACGCTCCGTCATGGCGATATCGCAAGACAGCTTTTCACTCGACGAGAGATCGCGTCACCCCTAATAGTACATTATTTGGATAGTTATACACACTACTTAAATCCACGTTTCTCCAGTTAGGATGCATCTAGTCTTGCGTAGACTGACAGTAGAAGGTCTGGACTCCATCGCAGCTTTCATTGGCCAATGACAGCCTGAGCAACCACAGTTCGTTTTGTTTTGCGTCTTGTTTAAGGGCGTGAAAAAGTCAATGTCCTTACGATACAGACCGGAGTGCATCTATTAAATTATTCATTTAAGAATGTTGAGCAAGTTTACTGAAACAATGGTGCCACAAACTTTTTGGAAATTCAGTGTTTAGTTGATACTGATAAGCGCTTATTGTCACAGTTGTAAGCACGACGGCTTATTTCTTCCATAAGGGGTTTGGCATCACGACGGCTTTGTTTCCAGGCAGACCGTTAAAGAACACAACACACGCGTCTCCTGGAAATCATGTAGAATTCATCCAATCAGATGACGACTTCGAAACTCTCTAAGTGTTTCCCATTTTGTGCGCTTTATGGATCAGACGTTCAGCCAACGGTCTGTGGGCATGATGACTGAGACTAGGATGCATCTAATATAGTATGATTGAGAATCACAATTTAGCTGCAGTACCATTCCAATCTGCAGATGATAGTTTGTTTGAAGTGTAATGATGTTTTTTTGGGGGGGGGGGGGGGGGGGGGGGTTGTGTTAACAAAGGTGGCATATTGGCATGTTGCGGTTTTCTCTAAGAGTTTTCTCACAATTCTCTTTCTGCCCACAGGGTGGTGATCTAGATGATCATGGCTTTGGAGGAATTGCATCACCCTTTAAAAGGTTAGACACTTAAAGATGTCCCTATTATGCTTTTTTTTTGGATATTACCTTTCATGTAGTGCAGGGGTGCCCAATCCTGTTCCAAGTTCAGATCCAACCCTGATCGAAATATATCTGTTTGCGAATGTAAAAGTTTTAGTCTCCCAAAAGAAAAAAACGAGTAATTCCAGTCTCACTTCCTGCACGAACCTACATAGGTCCGTAACGGATTTGCATAATGCCCGCCTATGGTCTTTTTTGGCTGCCCGCGAACAACGTTTACTTTGACCCGCAAAACCCTCAAACAATGACTCTCTAACACTGCAGTTGTAGTTGAGGCCTGGAAGAGTTTGGTTCTTGTTGTCTGAGCTGTGAAAGCAAATCCACTTTGCATGCACTTAAAAACGATGAGGACTTGCGCTCTAATTGATACGGTAAAACCGACCTATTCATTACTGTTCCTAACATTGTGTTTACAAGTGCTGAGGAAGCCTCTGGAGTCAAAATTCAGGTATGGTAATGGCTGTTTCGTTTTCAACACGCACTGTTAGTGTTCGACCAATCACAACAAACTAAGAGGTTTAGAGAATGAATCCTTTATCTTACAGTTTCAGACACTGAGAAAAGAGGTGATGCTGCTGAAATGTATATTATGAGGAAATTAAAGTGGACTTGGATCGGATGAATGTAAACCTATTGTAGGAGATCTCAACACAATGAAGAACCTTTAAAATAGCATAATAGGGACACTTTAAATGCTTTTCCACCAGCTCTGCTGACCTGTCACATTTATGCATAAAAAAATAAAAAAAATAAAAAATGTAAAAACTTGAATCTCCAACTGTTCTCTGTGTGTGTTTTTAGTGATATTCCAGCTCAAACTCAGAGTTATGAGGAGAACATCACAGAAGAAGATCTGCAGCTCATTCAGGAGAGAGAATCAGCAATCAGACAGCTGGAGGTGAGACTCACTAGCCGCTTTTCCACTGTCGGGCCAGTGCGAGCCAGGGCTTTCAAAAGGCTGGGCTGGGCTAATAGCCTTGTACCTGTAGCACCGAATCCAAAACCATGCTGCATTTCCAAGCTTCATTAAAACCCGCCCGTAACACGCCTCTCTGGAACAATGTCACACAAGCCCATCATTTCACCAACAGATGGAAGTTTTATCAGAAAACTAATCAGAAAGACATTGTTGGAAACTAGCAAGATCGCAAAACAAACATGATAAAAACGCCCATTTGTTGGCATTTTTGTGGTTTACTTAAAGATTTTAAATCCAAGCATCAATGTTTTACAACAGTTTTGGTCATATTAATCACAATTAAGTTGTTTCAAGATTGCACATTAGTCACACAAAAATAAAGTGGTATTTACTGTTATTTCTCAAAAGAAAGAGGACACTAGGGATGTTAACCGATGACCGTTTGACCGATGGTTGACCGTATCAACGTTAACCGATCAAAGTTGTCGGTTGTCGGTTAAAAAAAAAAAGTGATCTCTAAATTAGGCTATTATAGACAGTGGACTAAACGCTACTACAGTTAGCCATCTCATTCCAAAATCTTTTTGTGTGAAGTGAACAAATCCCTCACACTCAATTTATCATAACTCGCCTGTTTGTACTTAATAAACCAATAAAAACATTTGGCGCAAAGTCACAGCGTTTGGGTTTGCGCGCTCACAAGGTTTGCAAAAAGTAAACAGGCTAAATAAAACACTCGAGGTTAGACGGCAGTATGAAGCGTGCAAAGAAAAGTAGTGTGTGGGACCATTTCACCAAAAAGAACGACACAGATGTAAGTTGCAACTTGTGTGATACAGTGCTTAAATACAGTAGTAGCACATCATCTAAATATATTACATCTACATTTCAGTGGTAACACATAAGGTGTTGATCATCATCTTTCTTTATTATTGTTAGCACTACCTCGAACTAAAGCAGCGTCTCTTCGGAGCTGTCATTATCTTAAATGAGTCGCGGCAATGTTTCAAATGAGCTTCTAACGCTAGACAATAGCCTTTATTTTCAACGCGATCACCTTGTGCCCAAACCATTTCGAAACTAAGGAGCCATTTGTCCTCCGATTACAAACAAGCTCCTCAGTGCCGCGTAGGGGATTTAAAAAAATTGACGTGAGTGGAAGGCAGGCGGCGGCGCCTGGACAGTGTGTGTGTGTGTGTGTGCGTGTGTGCGTGTGTGCGTGTGTGCGTGTGTGTGAGAGAGAGCGGGAGGCAGAGCGGCAGAGAGATGCGACAGAGTTGCGAAATTGCAGGCGCGGCTCGCGAGTTGCGGCTGTTATTTCAAATAGCGCAGCATATTTTTTTAACTAATCGGTTAACCGGTTTCAACCGGCTAATGAGGCTCGGTGGTCGGTCAAGAAAATGTTTAGTTTTCGCCATCCCTAGAGGACACACATACTTATTCATTCGTGTCTGTTTATGTTTGTTTTTTTTAGTCACAGGGCAGTATGTTTACATCACATTTAGGAAGAATGATCATTTCTACAAATTTTCTACCAAAAATACGATCTGAAGAGCTTTAGCACTCTCTACAGTGATAGTCCCAATACAGTTATATTTTCAGTCAGAGAAACAGAGGAAGCTCCCGAGTTGCTTTATTTTATGACATATGTGGTGCTAAATATGGATATCAGACAGTCCGGTATAAAAAGACGAGACGTACTGACAGATAAAATAAATACACGATTGTGATAGCCTATATGATTTGTCTGGGTTCTTCAAGCTGTCATATTTACCATGTTTAGGGTAATGGTTAGCGCACAGTCTTTTGCATCACATATAAATATTTCTGCCTTATACAGTGTTTAGAATCCACATCGGATCACAAACAGAAGTTGTTTCAAATATTCACTGCTGTCTGAAAGTGAGTTGTGAGCTAAAATGATTTTAAAATGACTTTAGCTGGTATATGAAATCATCCGCGCCCGCGCCAGACTCAGATAAACTCCACCTTTGTTCATGACCACTCTTCAAGCTCAAGCTGGCCCGCTTTGGACCAAGGTATTCAGTGGGCCAAAAAACCCTGGCCGTTGGCCCCGAGGAAGCCCAGACGAGGCCCGATCAAGCCCCAGAAGTGACAGTGGAAGCGCGACTGGCCCTGGCACGCACTAGCACGCACTAGCACGCCCGATTTGGGCCCGACAGTGGAAACGCGGCTAATCAACTTCTAATCTTACACATGACAAGCATTCTGATAATGTAATACTTTTTGAATGGATGTTTTTTTTTGTGCAAAGTTTAGGCATGTGTAAAACACTCTCTTGTTTTTCAGTCGGACATCACAAATATTAATGACATCTTCAGAGATCTGGGCATGATGGTGCATGAGCAGGGAGACATGATTGGTAAGATCTCAGAGAGATATATCTAGATTTTTACACTTTCAAAACTGAGTGGCAACCATGCAGAACTCTCTGGCACGATACTAGGATATATGAGAAGGTTGCCAGGGCATTGATAAATGGTTTCTGACCCAGGTCAAAATAGTTGACCCCAAATCTATATTAGGCCTATATTGCTTTCTTCGAAATAGTGAGCCCAAATAAACTGTTTGCTTGTGGACACTCGAGTTTGGAAGACTAAAGCATTCACTAAACAAACTGAACACTGATGTCTAACCAACTTGGCTCACACCAAATGCTTTAATGTGCTGATGTGTACTTTAATTGTTGAAAAGTATACTAATGAGCCACAATTTTGTGGGCAGTAAATAAGTCTCTGCTTCAGTCAGTGTCAGTGTTATTTCCAAGATCTCTACAACATCTGTCTATTAACAAGATGCTGCATACGATTTTAGGAAATTGTAATTTTTATAACAATATTTAGCCTTTTTTTCACTGTGTAATTGCAATTGTTTAGACTTGGCTCTGCGGGTGTGTGTGTGTTTAGTGATGCAACTCTTAGACAGGAAAGTGCAATTAAAGGTGTTAAAGGGAAAAGCAGATGCTGATATAATGAAGACCTGCGAGGCTTCACACACACCAGCTCAGTGGGATTGTTTGTTCAATCGCTAAACTTTTAATGACATGAGCTATTAACAAGCACCTATTGGTGTTGTTTACATATGTGATATTTCATCCAATTTACAACAGTTTGCATCATTGTTTGTGCTGCCCTCCAAAACTTTGAGATGCATACCTGAATGAATGATGAAATATTGCTCACTAAGGGATTTTGAATGAGGATCTGAGGGACTGTGCATTATCCTTAAGCAGCATTTTTGTTTTAAACGGAGAATCCTAATTTTTGGATGCAAATAACGGAGTCAGAATATTTGATCAGTTCTCTGTGCAAAATTATAGGAAAGAAATTAATTCTGTTTTTAACTCTGATGTGTTTTATCTCCATCCCGTCTTGCAGACAGTATAGAGGCCAATGTATCGAGCACAGAGATCCATGTGCAGTCAGCAACACAACAGCTGAATAGAGCAGCAAGTTACCAGGTACATCATTCACTCACACTCACGTTATTTCATACCCGTGTGCCTTTATTTCTTCTGTGGAATACAAAAGGAGAAATTTAGCCAAATGAAAGTAGATAGACACTGCCAAAAAGGACAAAAAAGCACCATGAAAATAGCCTAGATGACTTTGCACTATATTCCAATTCTTCACAATAGCTTCCAAGGCATACAATAGCTTTGTGTGAGAAACAGATGCAAATTTAAGTTGTAATTTGCTTGAAAGCTTCCTTTGCACTGATGTGTTTGATTTGTTGTACTTGTATGGCTTATGCTACTTGTATCCGTTTACTTTTTTATATATTTCAGCTCAAGTAAATTGCATTGTTTATTTAAATTAAATGACTATAGTTTCATAATTAAATGTACTGTTTTATTGACAACCATTATTATTATACTAGTGACTCATTTCTTCTCCTCCCTGTAGACGTCATTCCGCAAGAAGATATTCATCTTCATCGCTGTTCTGGTTGCGTTGGCTGTCGTTATTGGTTTGATTATCTGGGCTTCTGTGAAAAAATAAGTGTGTCGACTCCATTGGATGCCCCACAGCCTTTGCACTGACATTTTTTTTAATGACTTACAGAGGTTGGTCACCAAGAGAAATTGCCTTGACGACTTTTTAACTGCAGTTAAGATATTTAATAACAGTTCAACTAAGAACAAAACAAAATCATTTTGTTTTTAAAGCAAAAAAATGCAATGAGTTACAACTTTCCACAGAGATTGTACATAGAGCTTAAAGGTATAGTTTCAATGATTGGTCTCACTTTATATTAGGTGGCCTTAACTACTATGTACTTACACCAAAAAATAAGTACAATGTACTTATTGTGCTCATATTATATTGCAAAACACTTTTGCTGATATTGAGGTGGGATACGGGTAAAGTTAGGGACAGGTGTGGTGGTATGGGTAAGTTTAAGGGTAGGGTTAGGTGTAAGGGAAGTGTAAACAGTGGAATTATAAATGTAACTACAGAAATAAATTACAGATGTAATTACATGCAGGACATTTTTTAAATGTAAGTTCAATGTAAAAACATGTATGTACAAAATAAGTGCATTGTATCAAATTATTAATTTAAATGTTAGTACAGAGTAGTTAAGGCCACCTAATGTAAAGTGGGTCCCAATAAGTTAAAAGGGATGGTTAAAATAATTTTCTAGGTTAAGGGCACAATATGTAAGATTTTTTGGATTAAAATATCCAAAACCCACTGAAACAATGTTATATATTTTGTTGAATTGAGTACTTGCATCATCCCAAATGTTTAAATCCAGAGAAATTGTCTGTGCCTGTCTACACATACCCGAGTTACCCTCGATTGCCGGTTTTATTTTGTAGAAACCATGGAAACACCAAAGACTCTTTAATATATTATGTGTTTTATTAGACAGGCGAGCAACTGTTTGGAGACATTCATAGACAGAAAACTAATCATTGTTTTATAGCTCAACACAGTTAGTCTTATTGTTTAAATCTTATTTTCTTGATTTACCGCGAGTACCATGTTTTACCATGCCTAATATCAATCTAACTTACTGGAGTGTGCAACAAGTGTCTCATAGCAGCCGCCGAGCGAACGCACAGAGTAGCATTATAACATAACTTTCAACACACTCAAATAATGTATCTAATATGATAAAACAGTGCTGTGTTACCACACATACGCATGAGCTGAAGAAGCGGAAGTGTATAATAAAAGCTACGTAAAATCCAGCCGCGATCAAGCTACGCCTTTTGTTTTGAATAAGCGACCTCTAGCAGCGAAAAATTACATATTACGGCTTTAAACGAGTTAAAGGGATAGTTCACCTAAACATGAAAATTCTGTAAT